>PVKZ01001207.1:351206-451743 GCA_004027375.1 Macroglossus sobrinus | reverse complement strand
CACATCAACTATCTTCTTTTAATTCCACAAATTCATTTCAAATAATAGGTTCCACTGATGGAAACTCATTTTCTTATTTCATACATGTGAAATGTAATAACACCTGAAACCAAGTTCCCACGTAAGTCAATATTTTCAACTATAAATGTCATTTTCCCCATAGGTTTTGCTACTTTTGACTTAAACATCATCATAGTTCAAAGTACAGGTTTATTCCTTAGAGCAGCAGGTTCTTAGTGGTGAAATAATCACCCAGATATGTGTCATTGAACAACTGCCCTTTTGGATTAGCTGTATTTACGAGAGACATAACTAAAGTCATTAAAGAGAACTAACAGGGAATTTAATTTAAGGCATCAAATGAGCAAAATACTTTACAAGGGGCTGGGCTGTTAATGTTATGATAATGTTATGCAATGTTAAGAACAGTTCATCTTGCATTTCCAAGGAGATGAAGCGTGATACATGCTTTTCCTAAATGCCCACTGTGAGGCTTTCTGTGGATTTAATTCCACTCTATCTCTTTATGACAAGACATTATGTAAACATAAAGGCAGTGACAACTTTAAAATAGAGCACGTAGTTATTCCATTATCTTAGTAAGCAAATTATTCTGGTCATAGAGTCTCACTGAAATGTTAAAACATTTGATTAGGCCATACAAAAACTATTTCATAATAAAGAGAATCATTTCGATTTCGATTTCCAGTGTGTCTAATCACATTACTTCATTTTTACCTGCGTCTTGACAGCTGTTTGCCAGTAGTTCCCATCATTATAAAACTTGTCCTTTAGAAGAAATATGGGATCGGGCAGGAAAGCAGTAAACTCTACTAATGTTCGTGCCTGCCTTGAGAATAGCCCAGCTCTTATATTTGTATAAACTTCCTGGTTTTGCCTAGGTCTGAGAGCCTATGGGATTGTCCATACTAAACCAGGGCAAATCTCAGACAAACTGATGAACTTGTTAGCTGCATTCCCTGTCTTGCTGACTTGTGTTCACTTGGACTAGAAGAATAATGCAAGCGTAAGGGAGTCCTTTCTGATCTGCTATCATTAATAGAATAGCCTCACAGATAGTGAACTTGATAGTCACTAATGCTAGTATCTATTCTCTCCAGGGCCTAGAGTCTTAAGCACTTGAACTTTTACTTTTTTGTGTATCAAATTGACCTATGCTGCTGCCTTACCCCAGTAGATACTTACTCCCCACTTGAATGATAAATTCATTAATGCCTCTAAAAAAGTATTATTTGTGTTGTCTGAATAAGAGAAGTGACTCTAAAATGGGAAGCTGGAGCAGCGTGGAAAGTCATTTAAACAGAGCTATGGATAAAGTCCTCTAAACCCAGCAATAGACAGGGCACTGTTTGGCTAAGAAAACCTACTCCTTTTATAAATAAGTATCTTTAGAAATTAAAATAGTAAAGAGCCTGTAGGACATATTCCTGTGATAGTATAGTCCTGTTTCACAACTTATTTGCATTGATTGAAAATACATATAAAGATAACACTCAACAACACAGGCTTTGGAGCTAAACTGGATGAATTAAAATTTTGGTTATATTCCTTACCTGATATATGACCTAAAACTAGCCAACAATATTGCTGTGCCTTAGTTTCCTCATCAGTAAAATAGAGATAATAAAAATGCATGCTTCATAAATTTGCATTACAGTTAAGTGACATACAGTTGACCTTTGATCAACACAGGTTTGAAGTGTGCGGGTCCACTTATATGCAGATATTTTTCAATAAATGCAGTCTCGTGGCCTCCTTGTTTAATTAATTTAACACATGTAGTTTTAAAATTGTTAAACCTCACAGCTGTGAAAGACAAATATACCAGTTTGAATCTAGTGTTTATAATTTCTAATTCTATGCATGTCCCTCTAATAACTGCTTTAGCTGCATCTCACAGACATTTATATGTTGAATTTAATTTGTATTCTGCTCAATATATTTATTAATTTTCTTTGAGGTTTACTTTTTTGACCCACACACTTTTTAAAAGTATGTTTAATTTTTAAATATTTGGAGCATTTTCAGGTATCTTTTCATTATCAATTTCCAGTTTAATCCCTTTACAGTCTGCGTATAACTTTAAATGTCATTGTACTGCTTCATGTTCCTCCTACAAATTGCTGATGATCCTCTTCCTCAGAACTATTCCATGAATGAAACTTTTTTCAGGAGTTCCCCCCAAAATTTCTATAAGCTCTCAATGAGGTTCGTGAACTAAAAAACCCAGAAAATATGATGGACTCTCCCCATTTTTATTTGCAACTCCCAGAAGCTTCACTTGCTCTTGCCATTGCACATTTAACCACTGTCATCAATCGCCACTCACCCTAGTTGAATCCTGAATCCTTCTCACTAGTAGCCCAAGTGAGCCAGTGCTTGTGTCTCTCTGACTCTCTGTATTTTGTGGATCAGTTGGTTAGCCTTTGATCACCATAAAATATTCACTTTTAAAAAAAGTGAGCATTTTCTGTTTGGATGAATTTTTTTGTTGGTTTGTTTGTTTCATTTGGTATTGAAATCCTTTCAGCTTACTATATCCTGAGCAGAAGCTGGAAGTCTGGAAGTTTATGAATATCCTTAAATAAATCCCTGTCCTGTTTACTTCAGAATTCCCTTAAGTATCTTTCAAATAAAATACCAACTAATATAATCCTTGAAAAAATAAACTTTTAGATTTTGTGTATGTGCCATATTCCATATATAAATAAAAATCCATAAAAGGATGGATATTAGAAATAAAAAGTTGTAGTCATTCTTACCTGGATAATGATTGTAAGAATCAATTGTTGGCTTTATATGAAAATTTTAACCTAGCTATGTTACTCCAAGTCAATAAGATCAACCAAATATTATTCTGTCTCAGAATAATTGTGCCTCTGGAATTTTGATCCTGCTGAAAAGTGTGAATCAATATGCACCACTATGAGTTGTGGCTTATAGTAGTAATGATTATTATGAGTTGTAGTCCATAACAATATAAGATTTTTCATATCAAGAATGTTAAGCAAATAATATGTTAAAATTCAGGACACACTTTATAGTGAAGAAAATCAAGATCAGGGATGATTGAGATCTAGGTACGTGACAGTCCCATAAAGCAGAGAAGTCTGCTAGGGAATGCCTGAGTCCAAGGGAAGAGGAGAAGGTTCAGGTAGATGAGCAGAATGCAGTAAAGAAAATAGTCATTAAGCTGTACTCTGCTGCCTCAAACAGTTGGTTGATTTATAATATTAGAGGCAAAGAAAGAGAAAGATGTAGATACACCAGCTCAAATTTGAAAGTCAGCACTCAAATAGGAATCTAAACACAGGTCTCATACATACTGCATAAGTATAAGCTGGTCCACAAAGGGATTGCTAGTGAATTTCGGGCATAGTTTTGCAGCATGAATTATACTAAGGTTGGGTTGTAGCAGAATAGATGTAAGCAAATCATATGGTAGTAATGACTCTGTAGATGGGGGTCTAGAGTTAGGACAAAGGAGATTATTGCTATGGACTGAATTGTGTTCCCTTGAAAATTCACGTGTTGAAGACCTAGCCTCCAAATAATAGCCTCCAAAAAGCTGGCTTTTTGTCAAGTATTATATATATTTAGAGGAGGGACCATTGGGTGGTAATTAAGGTTAAATGAGGTAGAGCCTCAGTAATGGGATTAGTGGCTTTGTAAGAAGAGAGAGAGAGTGCTCTCTCTCTCCCTCTCTCTGTCTCTCTCTTTCTCTCTATGCCTCTTTCTCTACTTCCCCCCGCCACCACCATATGAGTAATCAGAGAGACAGTGGAAGTACACACGCCATAAAGAGCATTCTCACTAGGGACAAAATTGGCCAACAACTTGATCTTGAATTCCCTAGCTTTCATACTTTGGGAAATAAACATCCTCTATTTTAGCCACGCAGGTTTTGGTATTTTGTTATAGAATTCTTATCAGTCTCAGACAGTAATAAGTATAGTTTAGAAACTGTTCTAACCTAATTCTATTTAAACTTTAGATTCAAAGCTCAATAACCACAGTCAGTAACTCAGGAAATATCCATATGTCTAACTGAATACAAACAAGATGGGGACGGAGATATTTTCCTTTCTACTCTTTAAAAAGGAAGAAGAGGAGGGGAAGAATTTAATTTTTACACTACTCTTCCAAAACACAGGCTGTTACCAGTCTACTTTTCTCTTTCCCAGTATTTTTTTTCCATTTTTTTGTATTTTCTTATTACTAGAAGGTAGTAATTTCAGAAGACAATTTGAGTCCCTGAATTTTTTCCCACTTCCTGCCGATTTACTTTTATACGCTAGTAAAAAAAAAATATTTAAGAAAGGTATTTTGATAAGTTTTTGAATTATCATAAAATATACGTAGCTCATTTTCTGCTCCCATTCCTTTTTTTATTTCTTAACCTTTGCTGAGCATTTTTCGCCACGGGCACCTAATCCGCACAGTATGCGGTAGAACAGAACCCAAATGAAGTGGTAATTCTTACCTTGTTCCTTTTTGGTTTCTGTAGCAGCCATGAAACATCCTTAAATGTGATTAAAAGTCGTCAAGTATTATATATTAGTGATGATATGACTGAGTTTACAACTAAAAATAATATGTGATCTTACCGATATAATTGTTTTCTCAAATTTGTTGGTGCATACATGAAACACCAGTATTTTATCTGTGTAATTTAATCTAAGATCAAAGAATTTACTTTCACCACTTAAGAGATGAGGACTGAAATATTTAAACATTGTAAAAAAATGACAGATTATTTTTCAATCAGTTGGCATTAAACTACGATACAATAAAATTCTATAGTGATATTGAAAAATTCAAATTTTAAAAAATTTACATTTTCTGGTATATAGCTTCTTCTTCTTTTTTTTTTTCACTTAATAAGGATATCTGGATCTATTAAATAATTATGGCCATCAATGATTATCCTTCTGTGCAAGTTTCCACTTGCAGAGTAATCATTTTTATTTTAGTGTTTTTAATATTTTATAAGAATTTTATAATAAAGATGAATTTTTATTGATCCAGTGAAACATCGTACTGCCTTGCTCACATTATGCTTTGTTTTTAACATTTTTTTTTTACCTGAATGTTTTACTGTCTCTGTGTACGCAAAGTTAAGATAAATTATATTTGGCATGTCATTCTTTTTTCACAAAACTTTTTTCCCTAGATTTTGCTTGTATTTTTACCACTCGAATGAGAAATACTTGGTTCAAGGAGGGCACAACCATCTCATCTTTGTATTTCTCTTGCTTTCCGCAATCTAACATTTTGTTTACTGTGTTTTCGTGGATGCTCTTAGCTGGACTCACACCAGACAGATGTGGAACATTGTCATTAAAATGAGCTTTTATGGCTAGATTAACTGGTGGCCCTTGCATAGTTTATTTTTTTCCATTAGATATGAACATTGACTCATGGATGACTCCACTGAAACTACTTTAGTAATTGAATGTGATGCCTGACAAGAGATTCTTGTGTATCAGTAAACTAGAACAGTCTACCTTGAACAGGCTGATATTTTATTTATGTTGCACTCTCTTAGCTTCTCGAGAGAGTCTGTTTCTCAGTTCAGTTTTTCAATTATTCCATTGATTTTGGCAGGACCAGGACACTCAGCCTAAAAATAGATCATGTGTATGACTTAATTTTTTACGATCTTCACACCAATCAAGAGTCGAGAACTCTTATTGATTGGACACAAAATCAGGTAATATTGCAGAAGCATGCTATGGTGCAGTAAAAATTAAACTGTGTATTATTAAAACATTCCCCACCTTCAGATATAATGATTCTAACTGTTTTGGTAAAGGTGAGAAATACAGATTTTAACATGAATTCTCAGGGAATTTTAATGCAGGCAACTGGTTCGTATTTTATGAAAAACAAGTACACTGGAGTAAGTTTGATGATGTTGCATTAGTCAAAACTATGTTTAACGTTAGCTGAAGAATTTTCTACTATAGTAGGATAGTGGCGAGTATTAGAAATCTGGTGTAACTGTTCAATAAATGGTATTTTCTTTCCATTAACTAGTATTTTGCTTAATCCAAGAAACATACTATAAATAATTTAGATTGCTTGAAAGAGTTTCTTCCACTTAAATAAATTGATGGACTCTATCAACTGAAAGGTTCTTCCAATTTATTACATATTATATATTATATATTACAAACTTTTTGAAGAAAAGAGGTTTTACTTAAATTATATATGTTCTGTAGCACAGCATACACCATATACTGATACTTTGAGCCTCTTAATTTGTGTCAATTTATTGGATTTTTATTTTTAAATATCTCATCCTACGGATTTTGTTTACACAGGAATTAAGCATTTTAATTTTCTTGTCATCTTTGAAGCAATATATAAAATAATTCTCAAAATTTAGAACACATACATAACAGGTACAAATCTCTTTTGATTGGAATATATTTGACTTGCTATGAAGGGTGAACTAAACCATCATTTTAATAGCTTGACTAATTAGGACATAATGGTAATATGATAATGCCTACCAGTAAGCGGAAATGATATGATCACAATAATAGGGGAAAACAATTATAAGATGAGAGATAATTGTAAAATGCCTAGTCTTCTGAAAAATCCTCACCAATCTGAAGCTTGTCTAAGCTCTGAATTGTATTGGGATTAATGCTATTTGTCTGTTGTAGAGAATTATGTTTTAAGTACATTCCAGCAGTCAAAGTTGAAATTCTTTGCAGAGGAAAATTACAGTTTTATACTGGAAGATAAAATAACCTTGGAGATTAAAATAAGAAAAGTTTCAAAACACAACTGCACATTTTCTAATGAAATGACACAGTTGTTTTCATTCTAGACAGCATTTTGGACAAAGTTCCATAACTGAGGTTAATGACAATGTCTTAAGGGCATAAGTCTTGAAGGAGAGGAGAACTGGTTCAGAAAATTGAAGAAAAAAAAAGAGAAGGAAAAATATATTTGGATAAGATAGCACAGTATAAGGCAGTAAATAAGGCAGTGAAAACATGTAATCAGATATATAAGTTACTCTAAAACAAAAATAAGAGGTTTATCGACATCAAAATCAGTTGTAAAAATGTGCAAATTGTGCCACTAATTTTTTTTCAGGTTATGTCCAAATAACCATTCCAATAATAATAATAAAAAGACATGTCAAAGCTTCTCCATACCGAACAATAGAAAATGAGTTTGCACTTACATGAAAACATTATTATTTACTGATCTTTACATAATCCCTGGTGGAATTTAGTATAAATTTATGAAAGATGAAAGTGATTTGTATACTTGAAATAAATAAATGAGCAACAATAGAGGGAGCAAGGACTTCTCGCTTTTCACTCCTTTTATTAATGAATAATTTTCCATGCCCCATCTAAAAAAGGAAATTTTTGTATTTAGCTCTTTAGCCAGTTGACAAGTTGATATCATCATAATGTCTGCATAATTAATCATAATCAAAATTATAATGAAGCATGGACTGTGCTCAAAAGAGAGAAAAATTCTTATAAATTAGAAATTAGCAGAATACTTTGTCAAAGTTAATTCTAAAGTTTTCTGGTACACTGCCACTTATCAAGCAATCTTTTAAGGTCTATCTGTGTTCCTCAGATAGAATTAGGCTCTTCCAGACACTAAAGATATAATTGAGTTAACAATATAGTTGAAGAATTTTAAAAAGCATGCTCACTTATATAATTTAATGAACATTTACAAAGTATCACATGAAAAAGATAATCAAACAAAATCTTGGTATAAGAGTCTTGAGAAAATAAAAAAAAACTACTACAGTAGGCAAGAATTATTCTTAAAAGTGAAGCATGCTGACTTTGCTATTGAACTAACAAATATAAATCAATGCACAGAAAATAAGATTGGTATAATTTGACAGTGAGTCTGAAAATAAACAAATTCTCTCATTTTCTAAAATGGGAGTCATGTACTTAGAAGTGATTAGATGAAAGGTGTGGAAGGAAAGAAGAAAGACAAACAAGCATGGTTTTGAGTAGAATTATTATATAATGACATTATTTGAAGAGGAATATTTGTCACTTGTGGGAGGAACCGAAAGGATTGGAGACTAAAGAAAAATGGAGGACTCATTGAAGAAATATCCAAATATGCAAAATTGTCTAATCCCAAGGCAACAACCCATAATCCCACCTTCATGCAGTGGATAACCTATCTTTCCAGCTCACTTATTGTACCTCTTTGACGTTCTTGCTTTCTAGCTTAGTTTTGCACAGTTTACATTCCGTAATCAGTCACTTTCTTTTAGATATCACTTCTTCCCTTATCTTTGGACTCCCTGTTTATCATTGTTAGTTATCATTTGGAGAAAAAAAAAATCTGTTGAATCCAAATCCTCCTCTACTCTGAATCTGCATCAGTGTAGTAAAATATGGCTAGAGAAAAACACACTACCCCCAAAACTGGCATCACTTAAAAATAAAAATGACATCAGATGAGCCAAAAACTTAACCATGCTATTAAGTATACTTCAATAGTTCCTTGAATCTTTACATTTTCTGTAATCTTAACCCCCAATATTCTTCCTACTCCTTATTCTTTATTAATAATCTTGTTTTTGAATTCTCTGAGAAAAATTGATATAATCAGAAGGGCTTTTTCACAATTTGACATTCTAATGATATATTTTGGCTTCCTGACTCATATTTACTTGATCTCATACACTTTCTTCTTATCGGGGATACTATTCCAGTAAGATTCCATTGATCTTTTGGCTGTGTTTTCGCCTTCTTTTTTTTCACACTCTAATGTGTAATTCTATTAGCATTAAAAAATAAATGTCTCCTGTCTTAACCAAAGCTTATTTTTCCCAAAATTCTTCCAGTAACCATGCACCATTGATTTGCTTTTCATTGTAGCGTTATTTCTCAAAAAGATGTATATAATTACTCTTTTCTATTTCTATTATTAAAAATGCTTCAAAGAAATTCAAATACAATGTTATCATTAAGATTCAGTTTGAAACATGTCAAGCTATCTGTGTATTTAAAGATAGAAACAAAGGAATCATCAAGTTCAGAATAGTGTTTACCTGCTGTGGACCAGGAGATTGTATCTCGGAAGACAATGGGGCTTCAACTGTCTTGGTAGTATCTGGTTACTATGCAGCCATTAATTATATACCTTTGTATATCTTGAATTATTTTAATATTAAGATAAGTCTGGATAGCACTGAACTAAATATGGAAACTACAGAAGAGGGATTTAATGAACGATGCATTTTCCTTCACACGCTCCACTAGCCAAGTCTTGTATTCTTGTTACCTTGCTTCAAGGACATACCTTTCCCACCCTTTTAAATAGATAACTAAAGCTTTGCCTTATTTGTGATTGCCTAAGAACAGAGAAGAGGTGAAAACAATCACCCAAGTGTGATGTGGGTTGACTTACCTGCCAAGCCCCAGAGCAGATATCACCTGCTTTTAGGTGGAAGCAGACTTGGGTATCCTCCAATGTGGAGTGGCCTGACCTGCGGAGTAAAAAAGTTGTGAATGGTCAACAAAGTTTTTTCCTCAGCTCATGATCTTTAAGCCAATGCAAAGGTTGTCATTAGGTTTCCCACAAGTGGTCAGAGTCTGAACTTCAGCAAATTCAGTCAGCTCTAATCACGGTCATTTTGGTAGTAACTGAAGGGGCAGGAAACAGTGTCTGAATATTTACTGAAATTAAACTTTCCCTCCACCTATTTGAGAGGGCCTCAGGACTGAATTCTATTTCAGTACTAATACAACCTGCCCCCCAACTCGACATCAAAATGTATGAATGAAAATTTAAAAAGTAGCAACATTTCATTTAACCAAAATAACAAAAAACACAACCTGTGATTTCCAAGGTGTTCATAGTTGATTCTCATGATTTCCTACTACAAAGCTGCTGTGTTTTAATAGTAAGTGTGCACATCTATCTGTATGTCAGCTAAGGGATGTTTTGGTGAGTATTTGCATATTACGCATTCAAGACTAATCTAGAAGGTAAAGACATTTTTAGAACATTTGTAGTATATCTACACCAAAGGAACTCTTGGCAAAGAGGGAGTAATTCATTTTATTCTTTTGCAAAGCCCTAATGTATCAAGTTAGTTTGAGCTGAATATCTCCTGCCTCCCTCCTCATCCTTCTTTCTGCTTTATATTTCAAGTATATCATCATGCTTTGCAAAATTCTTGATGCACAATTGCATTATTTTCCTATATGATCTCTTCTCTTTAAAAAACTCATTTATAAATATCCAAATAAAGATGTGCCTTTTGCAACAAAAATAAATTCTTCATCTTTTAGGCTATAGAAATATGACCAAAGCATTAAAAAAAAATCATTTTATTAACTTCCATTAATTTAGTAGCTCTGTTTTTAATAATGAGTAACAATGCAATCCTGAGGAAGTTTGTGTGAGAAAATATATGTATGCATATGTAATTACACATACAAATTAGAGTTCTGAATAATAGTATCATTACTTTGAGAGACTTACTGAGAAAAATAAATGGAACTCGTTTTCTACTTATCAACTGCTGAGTGTTCTAGGCATTTATCAAGACACACTAATTTTAGAGTTAAATAGAACAATCTTTTTAAATTGTCATGAAATTTTAAAAATCCATAGAAGTGATTCTTCTCTATTTAATCAAACTAAAGCAGCCCAAGATTCCTTGGTACATAGGATGAGAAACCATGATTCAATTAATAATGATGAAAGTATGTGACATATTAATAGAAGTACTTTATTAAAATCTTTATAAATAATAACATTTATAAGTATCACACACACAAACACACTAATCTGATAACTATAAGGCTTAAATTTTGCCAGTGACTTCTTTTTATTTTTGATATTAAGTGCCTGTCTACAATTCAATGCTGTAGTTTATACATTTTTTTCTAAGCAGTATGTCTAAATACTAGTGCTTTTTTTTTCTCTGCTTTAATCATTATTAGAATATTAACCTTGAGGCTTATCAGAAAGCAAGTGGAACCATATAACATATTGCCTAAACTCTACCATTTTGCAATTAAAGGAGCTGCAAAATGCTAATTTATCAAATTTATATCCTCATTTAAAAAATAGAAATAGCTGTAGACAGACACAGGTAAAGGCCATTTTTACAACTGATTATTGTTATTAATAATTAAGAGTAAGATCTGGAGAATAATTATTCATAATATTTACCTCATATATGTTTATAGTGGAAATGTAACTTATCATCATCCAATGAGGAGCTATTCTGAGATTACATCAAGACAGCTGTCATGGACAATCCAATATGTATGGTTAACCTACAAATCTCATTTTCTTATCCATCATTTTCTTATCCATAGAGTTGGCCACCGTCACAGATATTTTTACATTTTTTTCCCCCAAAATTTAATAGTTTGTCACTATCACTGGTATCTTATGGTTAATATATTTGGCACCGCTGATCTCTTTATTTAACTGTTCTCTGTGGACATTTTTAAATGAGAAATACTGTTTCTAAAGACACAGAGGAAACTGGTGAGCTCAGATACAATTCTATTTAATAAAGGATATTCTCAATTCTACTTTTCCTTAATAAAATACACAAATACTTAAGCCCAAATATTTTCAGATGCAGTTTGAGTTTCCATTCTCACTACTTTCCTTCTACAAATACACAAGACAAAACTCACCAAATATTTTATTTTTATGTCCTTTGAGTGCTTCCTCAAACTTAGATACTACACATAATAGGCATTCTCATTTTCATTTTATTTCAGAAAAAAATATAAAATATCCCACTTAAATAAGAATCACATTTCCAGATTTTCAACTCAATTTTAGATATTCCAAACCACAATACTAGAATTTCAAAGTTAAATCCAATATACAAACTCTTCTTTAATTATTTAGTTACTATACTGAGTAAACTAAACTTTAGTTTCTACCTTGCTTTTGTTAGGATAAATATTAAGGTCAATTGGTTCATAAGCTTTATTTTTAAATAACTCTGATTTGACTAGCTGAAGATCTTAGAGCTTTATATATTAAATAATTTTATAAAATAATTCTGAGGCCTGATTTTAACAACATGTAACAACGTGTAGAAAATTCAATGATCCAAAAAAAAAGTACAATAACATTGTGGAAAACTTAGATTTACTAAGTAATTCTTTAAGTTCTCAAACATTTCTAAAATTAAATAGACATAAGATAGCAAAGAGATCATTTAAATACTGTCAGATTATTTTTTTAAAAAAATAAATATCAGGATTTTTTAAATGTTAGTTTGGTACTTCAACTGTAGAGACAAAAATAATTGTGAATTTGTTGACAGCTTATATTTTAATTAGTGTAAATTGCTACTTTTTTCTTACAATAGTACATTATGTATACAACACAACCAATTCTAGAGTGCATTTATTCATTACAAGTTTCTTAATGCAGTAAGAGTACTACTTTTATTACAATAGTGCATTCTGCCCAAATTGATTTAATGTTTGAAGCCTCCGATAGCATTGAAATAATTGGGAAGTTTTCCTCTCCTAGTGAGCCAACGCATTATCAGATATCAATATAGGAAACAATATTGGGAAACAATAATGAGCAAATTAATTTAGGAGATCAATCCTTTGATATAAATTATATAGCCATCTCTCTGCTTTTACTTCCAAACGACAGAATAAGAAATCAAGTCTGTATAATTAATACATCCATCTCAAATTCAGAATTGTAAGCCCCCAAATTGCACTTTCTTCTAAGAAGATATTTTCTCAGCAACTTTTACACCTTAACATTTTTCAAAGCTTAATTTCTACATGGTTACATCGGATATTTTCCTTGCAACCTTCTATTAGAATTTCCCCTCGAGACCACGAACATGTTCTGAAAACAATTGATATAAAAATTGACTTTAATAAAAGCTTCATAGCTCTCATATGTGGGTAGGGAAGCATCTTCTGTCAGCTTCTGGAATTCTTGGGAGACAAGAGACTTGTACTTTCATGCTCTAAGATAAATATAAACATGTAATTGTCTAGGTGCAGAGGTTATTTGCATTTTATTTCAGTGAAATGCTGCACCAGAATTTTGTGTAGGGTGGGGTTTGAAAACTAGATAGTAGATTCTGGCCAGCTTCCTTTAGGTCCACAGTACCTGTAAGAAAAGGAATTCAACGAGGGAACTGTCACATAACAAGAATATCCACGTAATAATAATATGTAGTCCCCAGCCTAGAAAGTAAAACTACAATGGGCAAATATTTTAAGGGTCTTCTCTTTGGGTAGATTTCTCACTCCAAAAGAGGTTGTGAAGATCACTTAATGTTGAGCACAATTTCATGAGAAATTAGGACTCTATTAGAAACCTGAAACCACTGATTATTATCTTTTCTCATATATTTTTTGCATTTTTTATATGGCGTTTCAATAATAAACCAAATTTAAAGTCATCTGAATCAAGTTGGAATGGTCACTTAACTAATCCTCACACATCGGCTGGACTCTTATTGCCTGGCTCATTTGACAATGACTTGAAAGATTTGACCTCATAAGAGAAATACATCACTGAGTTTGTTAGATTTGTCTTTAGTGAAAGAATTGTCTGTTTCTGCTACTGGATAACATTATGAACTTTGATTTTCTCCTTGTGTTAAAATCCTATTTGTTTCTATTAACTGTGTATCTTCAGGTTATCTTGCCCTTGATTTTCTTCATTCAGGGTTTTTTTTTTTTTTTCCCCCGCTCAGCTATAGCTAATCTTAGTTCTTTTTTAAAATAAAAATTCAAATAACATGGAAATACATAGAGAGCATTCATAAGTCATAAGTATACAGATTGATGAATCCCACAAAGCATAGTGAGCATCTAGATGACAAACAGAAACTTAGTAGCATTGCAGAAGTCTCCCAGATATGTTTGCCCTAAGATTATCATTTATCTGTTCTTCTGATGTTTAATATAAAAACACTTTGCCAGATTATGAACATTATCAGGTAAGTAGATTCACATACACTCTCTCTTATTCATGGAGGTAATGAAGAGGCTTCTACTCTGAAACACAGTTATTATATTTAGAAAAAGGGAAAATGTATGTAAATATAAACAACCTACAAACATGAAAGCACTCTAAATAATAACATTAAGTCTGGCTTAATTAAATGCAATAGGCTTGTCCATAAAGTGAAGAAATATTTGGTTCCACACTTAGTATCTCATTATGCAAAGGAGGTGAAAGGAGATGAAATTCATCTAAGCTGATTTATTATAATCTTATATAAATGAGAATTATCCACATTCACCTCATGGTTCTGTTTACCTTTTAAATAAACCGTTCTTTTTGAGGGTAATAACATTTACTAACATTTTCCAAAAGTGTTAAAGAATTTAGAAAGGAACTTTGCATCTATATATTCTATATGGTTTTCCAAAGGTCTTTATAAGACCTCTAGGTATTAAAAACAGTTTCAAAAAACTCTTATTTTGGAAATTATAAAACAAAAATGACAGAATTGAGATCGCAAATGACTTTTAAAGGACAGAAAACTTAATAGCCCTCTTTGATAGAGTCTATAGTTCACATAACAAAATATCAAAAAAATGACCAAGTTCACCTTGGTTTTCAAGGTCTCTTTGTTCATTTGTGTTTATTTTCCCATCGACTTTGATATTAGACTTGTAGTTCAAACAGCAAGTTTCAGAGCAACATGATAGTGTACATATCCTCAATTTAATACATTTGGAAGTCATTACGAACAGTTTTTTTTCTTGTTCTAAAAATGTTGAAATAACCCAAAAGCTTTGAGGTTATAAAGATCATTTACTTTTCTATGTTCCAATTTGTCTGATTATAAGGTGAGAACAATGTGTCTCATCTACTTTGGTCTTTGGGATTTTAAGGCTTAATGAGTGCAAAAAGTTTCTAAGGACTTTATAAGAAAGTAGGCACATAAATAGTATTAATGACATGTCTGCTAGATAGCACTGACAGATGTGTGAAACGTTATTTCCAAATATCAAAAATGTCAATATATACACTTTTATCGGCTCTTAGCACTAACCTCTAAGAAGATCAAAGACCCTTCTCTTTTGTGTAATAATCTGTGGAAGCTCTTTAGCTCAAAAATTTTAAAAGAACATACCCAAATGATGAAAAAATGTTCATAGCATTAAGAAAAACTATAAAAGTTTGGCATAGACCTATAGCAATAATGTCAGATAACATGGTAAATAATGCTTTAAAAAAACTACCAAATCTTTTCTGACATAAGATTAAATTGGAATAGATGCATCTGTCATCTATAATAATTTGTCATTTTAGAAGTGAGGAAAGTAGCTGGAGAAGTACTAAGATGATCTTTCATTTTATTATTTTTTTTTAGGAGGGAGTGTGGTCTTCAAAATAGAAAGAATAAAAAAATAGAGAAAAGCCTCTTACAAAAAATTATGCTACTCTGAATGAATTCAAATCTATAAGCTCAAGAAAGTTAGTAAAAGGAGCCACTAGCAGTTACCCCCAAACCAACTTTGATAGTCTTTACACAATAATTGGAAAAGGAAGATTTTTCAGAAAATTATAATGGACCAATGCTCTAAATTTTAAAGAGGAACACTCTAATCGTGCTCTAGATAGAATACCAAGAGGATTATTTTTAATTTCTCAAAAGAGAATTAAACACTTAAGAAGTCATAGGCCTTTTATAATTAAAATTTATAACAGAATCCCATCTGTCTTGACATAGTTATTTTATAGATTATAAAATCAAAGTGCAAAAATTTTAACAATTTTTCTGAATGCTTTACTAAATGACACTACCTTACTATATTTGAAAACTGAGCAAATTGTGTAACCTTCCTGCGCTTCTGTTTTTCCATATGTTAAAAGGGATTAAATAAGGATGACATTTAAAGTGTCCGGCTCCAACTCCAAAATTTGTACATTCTAGTATAAAATTTTAGATTCTCTTGACACCTGACAAAATTAAGACTCTGTCTATATGACTCAAGAATCATATTTTTGTTCATTGTCATTTTTTAATATTTTATATGCACATTGATAAAATCATAGAGTGTGGATTTTGTTCTACAGATTTTAGCCTATATGCTTTTTTATGCCTTTATATATTAAAAACATATGAACTCTTCCATATTTCTTATCCCCTAAGCAATGATATCCTGAAGGCACACTTGTCCCTCCATCTCACACTTATTTGGCTATAGTTTCTACTTCCTCTAAAATCTGCCAACTCCCCTGCCAGAGTCCCTTCCCTGTTCTCTTTGCTGGAACTTTTATGCTTGTTCTGCTCCTCTGGTGCTTTGGACAGCATTCTTTAAAAGAGTCTGTTGAAGAAGTTGCAAGTCACCACCACTGAAATTCACTTAAACGGTGTCTGACAGCAATGTTATCGGGGTTTCTCACCAGTTCCCTGACACACAGCTGAGATCTATTACCAAACAATCTTGCAGCTCATACAAAGTAGATGTCGCAGTGACTGAGGGTAGGAGATGGAGACACTAGAACAGTGATTTTTTTTAAACCATAGAATCACCCAGTGATCTTTTATCAAATAACTGTGGCCAGGACACTCCCCATAGCAATTAAATCAGAATCTCTGCAGATGGGGCCCTGGTGTTTGTACTTTTTTAAGAGCTCCCTGGAAGAGTCCAATATGCAGTCAAGATTAAGAACAACTATTCGGTGCAAATATCCCTTAAGGTTTTCAGCTCCTTTGAGGCAGGAAGGATTAGAAATCGAGCTTCTCAAGAGCTTGGTGGCATAAAAGGAGTCACGAGGCCAAATAAGAGGGAAAAACAAAGTCATGTGACTGGAATGTACCAATAGTTCAGGTCATACTCAAGCAATATCAATAGCAGATTTACAAAGACTTAGATGGAAAAGAAACAATTTCTTTTCAGTAAGCAAACCAACAGGAATGATCCCACACTTCTAAGAAAACCTCAAAAAGTTGGTCAGAAAACCTCAAAAATAAGTTGTAATTGAAAACAAAAAATCAAACTGATGAGATACACAGTGCACTTTTTGAAGAATATTGCTAGTTTTTCAGAATCATAACAAGACAATGCAATTGTGAATAGAATATTACATTATAAAATAAAAATGCTAGGATGGCTTTTTTATTTAGTTGTTTCCCCAATTAAGTTACCATTTTCTGTTTATAAATAAGTACCTCTTCTATACTGATATTTGAACCATAGCCTAAAATAATAATGTTGGCAATATTAATGAAATGTTTTGAAATTTCTTTATGGCATATTCTTAGAACTGGATCTTTTATATCTGCCAATTTATTTCTCTGATTTAATATCATATAAAAAATGAAGTTTAGATAGGAATCGCAGTATTATGCATTCTTGTGTTCACAAAAAATAAAATGTTGAATGATCTTAATTTCTCTTAGTTTCTCAGCCTCCAACATAATTCAATATTTTTATTGGAGTATGTAATTGTGAATGACTGCACAGGTATGCATTAAGAATGAAGAAACAGCTTGTCAATTATAAAATGCTACAAACATTATAATATGTCAGTTTTAAACTAACACAGATCTTTCTTTAAGACTTGTTTAAGGATATGTAGTTGTTTATACATTAAATAGTCTAAAATGATAGTGTGCTTTTCTTTTTTAATCTTTAGACTAGAGGTTTTGAGCAGGGGAGTAACACTACTTGCAGCTTTAATTACCACAGTGGAAAAGTTCTTCATGAGTAGGTCAAGAATCTGATCATATCTGCAAATTTCCCTTAGAAGATACGTTTGAATATGGGCTCTACATAAAAGTGTTTTAAAAGTCGACTTAAATATGAGTTATCTCGGGGTATTGTTTTTGTTTTTTTTCTGTTTTGTAGTAGGTCTATTTGTTTTTCAGTTTATAAAGTGCAGTGTATTTTCCAGTGTATTTTCTCATTCCCTTATCTGCTGGTGTCATACTTAGTCACTGGGATGCTCTCATGTAAGCAGATCCATTCCTGTTCTTCAACTGGCTTCACCTCTAGGAACCATCTTATTTGTCACATTCACTTCTCATTTATATGAAGATAATTTATTCAGATTCACAAACTTTAAAAAAAAAAACACAGCCAGGAAATAAAACTTTATTATAATAACTATAGGTAAACTCCGTCAAGTCAAGAAGTATGATTGTCATCTTCCCTTATATATCCTATTACATTGTTCCATGCTAGAATCATAATTTAAGCTCAACATATTAACTGTTCAATTATTTAAATGTCATATCCATCTCAATCATAACTATTATTGTCAGCATTGACACGAATCTAATTGTTGTTAACCAATTACAAACTTCTAACTGATTAAATATTTACTTAATTTTAAGATAATTTACTCACTACGTTTATGCCCAAACTCCTTGTGTGATAGAAGTCTGTGTTCGATTTTGAATGCTACAGACTTGTACTTTCCAAAATAAGAGTTACTGGAATGTATGGCTGTTTACATTTAAATTACTTAGAATTAAATACAATTAAGTTTTCAGTTTGGTAGCCCTATCATATAAGCTACACTTCAAATATTTAACAGCTACATACAACAAGTGGCCACCATGCTGAACAAAGCAGATATAGAACATCTCCATTATTCCAGAGAAATCTATTGTATAGAATTACATTAGAGAGTAACTAGTAAGTGTCCCTCATGGCTCTCCAAATTGAATATTAATTACATTAGACAATCTATATTTTAAGCCCAACGAGCTGAAACATGGCAGGTGAAAAATCTAGCCATAGATTTTGTGTATGATTTAACAATCCAATAAGCAAAGGGAATTTTGTTTAAATAATCTGTTTTTGGAGCTCTTGTGGTATAATTACTTCTCTGATTGTTTTTCTCAGTTCTTTTTACAAACTTCCAATAAATATTGTTTATTTATTCAAATACAATAAGAGAACCATATCATCTTCACTGACAAGCTTGGCTACCAAACTGAAATGGGTATATGCATAAATTCCTTTTGACTAACTTTTCATTTAATAAAATTCATAACATCCACACCCACAAAGTTTTGTAAATTGGTTGTTGGCAGGAGTCTGAAAAGAGATTTATTTCAGAGAACCATGTATGATATTTGTTGAAATATGTTCTTAGGCATGAAAACATCTTTAAAAATACTTGTCTCTGTGGAGATCCAAACCTTTATAGCTTCCTTAGACATTCCTTCTTATTCTATTGTAGTCTTTGTTAAAGCTTATAGAATCGCAAAAAATTATAAATTGTAGACATCTTAAAACAAATTGACGTTAGCGATCTCATCTTTATTGTTTTACATTAGCACCTACTTTTGTCTCTACCCAAACTTAACCAGCTGGTGATTCTAAAATGATCTCTTTTACTATGTATTTTTGAAATATATAAAACATTAGATAGAGCTCAATAAAAAAAAAAATTTCTGTCTAGAAACAAGAGGGCAAGATTTGTGAGAAAATAAGCTTTTAAAACCATTGCATTTTTAGTTCTACAATGTGGGAGACTGGAGCAAATGAGTAATAAAAGGCAAAACAATTGAGTCTCCTAGGGTGCTAAATTAAGAATTTATAGTCTGAATGATGTCTCTCTACCCTCATTCAATTTTCTATTATTGCAGATCTTAAACAATTATGAACACAGATGACATAGCAATATTCGCTTATAAATCCACAAGGGTGATAAATGGAACATGCAAAATTCATTTTGATAGTGATGTTAATTTGTCTAATGTTCTCAAAACAAAAAGAAAATCGTGATATTTAAAGAAAGCAAGATTTTGAGCAAATAAAACTGGCTAGAAGAGCTAATATATTTTTATTTTAAAACAGATGGGGCATTTACTATCTTAAAAATGGTTAGTAACTGCAGACAACATGAACATAAATAAATGTTGCAAATGTTCTCAGAAATAGAGAATGTATCTGGAGTTTAAAAAATACAAAATAAAAGGTATCAGAATTTAATATTTTCATAATAATATATAATAAAAATCATTTTATTAAAAAAATACTAGTCACTGACATAGGTATGGGTTATTAAATTTCCTCACCAAAAAAAACCCCTTAGTTTTGTTTTCCTTTTCAAAGAATCTGTCTTGAAATCTATTTAAAATTATACTGGAGTAAAAGGCTGAAGTGATATTTTTAAGTCATGTAAGACAGCAATGATTATCCAGGCAGATTTTCTGTTTTATGCTGTATGCATTTTTTTTATCCTACCAATAAATAAAATCAGCTTCAACTGATCAACTACATCAGCTTATTGGCTTAAGGAGTCAGAGAAATTTTAGAGAAATAATTAGTTCCTTGAGATAGATTAGTCCACTAATCTTTAGTTGCTTTTTTCAGCTTTGATTATATTCAGTAGTAAGGTGCCCTTTTTTTTTTAATGGAACCTTATTTGAGCAAAACCCCAGCACTTTTTGCATTAAAATATGTCCTACTATCTGATATGATATATTAATCTCTTAGTATGGGAAATCACAGTAAAAAAAAACATATTACTGTTTTGTTAATATATTTTACCAAGAAATTAATATAGGTTAAAAATATAATAAAAGTATGACAATTTTTAGTGCATTTTAATGATATTATCCTGGTAAATAATTGTGATGATATAACTTAAGTAGCATTTTTCCCAATGTTGTTTAATTGTTTGGCCTGTATTTATTTCTGAAGATATCAATAAAATATAAAATGAAAACTTGGACAAAAAATTTAAATGCCTAAGTTAAAAGGAAGATATTTTAGTGATTAAACTGAAATTCAGTTAAAATAATTAGAATGTTTCTGTATACATTTGCATAATCTTAAAACTGAGATATAGCTCATTTTTCAAAGTCCAAATATGGAGACTTTACAATCTGTATTATTAAATACATTTATCTATAGCTGTAATATATTAATGAATCTTAATTCTAAAAAGTAAAAATTTAGAAACACCAACTTTTAAGGGTGGTAAATATATACAAAATCAGGCATTTAAAAATATTTTATCTAGTAAATAATTGATTATTGTATGCAAATAGATAAACAATAATAGTAAAATTAATAAATTTATTTCTTTTAAATATATCCTTATTCTTTATTTTATAAAATTGATTTTATAAAATACAGAATAATAGAGTATAAAAGAGATATACTAAATATATATTTTACCATAAAAAATTTTAATCTTTAAAAAGGTAATAAAGAAGGCATAACACTTATTATTTCTTAGAGATTTTCAGATTAGTGAAGGTAATTTTTATTTCACCCTTATATCTTTACAACTATCTAGAAATAAGCCATTCCATTTCTGATGTCCAGTTTTGTGGCTTAAACTTGATTCTTGTGAAGATGTGTTTTCTAGCTATATATATATATATATATATATATATATATATATACTATTAATATATATATACTATTAATATACTCTATAATATTTCTTTATATATATATACTATTAATATACTCTATAATATTTCTTTATATATATATACTATTAATATACTCTATAATATTTCTTTATAAATTCTGCTTACTTTTATTCTCAAAACAAAAAAGCTATATATTTTTGGAGGACTATATATTGTCCTAAATTTAGGTGAAAAATTTTAAAGAGAAACATTCTTTTTGAAAGATAAACAATTAGCATGTTCAAGCTCCTATGGTTTTTGTGGTAATTTGGAAATCCTCTGATTACAGAAACATTTTTTTTCTTTTTATGATTTATGTTCTGCTGCTGCCTCTGCAGTATGACATTTATGGTATCTTCTTCAAAAATTTCCATAGGTCCCTAAAAAATCTTCAAGAGTTAAAGATATGCTGGGATTTCACGTGACAGATGGGGTGGGACGGGGCACTTCACATTGAACGAAAGAAATCTAAGCTGTAGAAGCTTTGCCCACACTTGGCCCCATATATATCTAACAGGAGGGTTTTCTGTACCATGTGACCTTAGGCATCACTGACGTCTAGGATGCAACTCTTGGCTACAGCCCAGGCTGAATGGATTTGAAATCAAGTGAATACCTGGGGGGAAGAATGGGCCCAGAAGTTAATTTTACTCCTTCTGGTTGTGTAAGCATTTCTTACGAGATGAGAATCAAAGGAGACCGATATGTGAAACAAAGAAAACAAAGAAAATGTTAGTAACCTTGGAAAAATATCCTTGTGATGTTTCCACTTGTGATTTTGGGGGAAGCTGAAGTGAGCAACATTTAAAAGACTCTTTCCCCCTACAATTGCACACAGGCACACAGCTTATGAGAAGAAGACAAGTAGTGTATTTGTTCAGCTGAGTGATACCCCTTTCCAGCACTTTCTCTTACACAAGAGGGTAGTTGAGCAATACTATGACAACATGTGCTGACAACACAGCCTCAAACTATGGAGAAAGAGTACCCTGTGCCCTCCTAAACAGAGAATTAACTACGAATGCAACTTGAATACAACCCAAATTACCGCATTGAGTCCAAAAAGCCACACACAAATAGCATATGGTGTATAATTTGATTTACATGATATTCTAGAACAGAAAATACTAATACCTGTTGTTTAAAATCAGGGCCACGTACATGGGTTTGTGTGTGAAATGGCGGAGGGCATTGCGCTGACTAGAAAAGGTCATTAGGCTACCTTCTGAGGTGATAAAAATACTCTCTTTATCTTCATTTGAATATCAGCAACACGAGTAAATACATTGCCAAATTTTATCATACTATACTGTTAAGTCCATTGTAATTTATTACATTAAAAATATCATTTGGCTGTGTTCATTTGTTATACAACCACATAATTTAATTTTTCCCCAATAATTTGATTCTCATTTCCTGTATCTTTAAGAGTTTCTAGTTACAGTTATCTTTTTCTGTGTTCAATATCCTTCCTATTCTTTCTGGGAACATTTACCATGCTTTTTTCATTATTTTCCTAAAAGATCTATGAGTTCTCTTTGCTTCTCATTTGTGAATTCTTTAATTTTTTGCCTTTGTTTCACAGTGATTTTGCTTTTCAGATAACTCACTTTGTTTCTTTGTAAACTGACCTTTTAATCTCTAATGAGAGTCGGTTCTTTTCATTATAAATGACTACCTGGGGTTTGGCCAACAGCTTCGGCCTTAGTTTATGCTTTTATAGGTGAGTTGAGGAGTTGATGGGTAAAGAGGTCATGTTGTTGCAATTTGGACTTACCCCTTTCTTTCTGCCACTTCCAGTGCTCCTTGATTAAAGGGTCCACTGCTTTATCTTGTGGCCCTTCATCCTCCAGTGAAATTACAAATCACACAGCAGGTGTTAGATTGCTGCTCAGAGTCTGCCGGGCAGCTTGCCTGTGTCTACACAATCACAATCCACAGTAACATCCAGACTTCAAAACCATCTTGAAACTGCTTCTGAAAAACTGTTAGGCTTATGCTACATTTTGTATTTCATGGATATATATATATACTATCTAGGCTCTGAAAAGTACTTCACCTCTTTTTCTTGGTTCATTCCTATCATTCTTTCAGGCTTTAGTTTTTATATTATATAAACAAAGCAAGCTTCCTTGACAATATTCTTTCCTAAGGTAATTAAGTTAAGAGCCTCTATACTTCCTAAAGTAAAGTCACCCCAATAGAACCTAGCATTTCCTGTCACAGGAATTAACTAATCACTGGGATTAGCAGCTACTTCATTTGCCTGTTGCCTTGAGTAGGCAATAAAACTTATGAGGGCATATAACTCCTGCTTTTGATTTTATTTCCAACGCTATCTAATATTTTATATTACTAAAAAATAATTAAAGATAAATGTAAAAGGTGTTCAGTCCATTAGGAAAGCCAAACTTTGCTTAGATCCATTCAGTGGAATAAAAATTAAAACAGTCCCTTTCTCTCTCTCTCTCCCTCCCTCCCTCCCTCTCTCTCTCTCTCTCATACACATACACACAGCACATCCACAGAACTCATTATTTCACTACTTGTTCTGAATAACAACAGAAATAGAGAAACAAATTATTTCCACATTTCCAGGTACTTCCAACTATGGATTTAATTGCCATCATTAGTGTCCCACTAAGGTCCCTCCACATATATAACTGGAAAAATAGATAAAGGTGCAAGTAAAATTAAAAAAAAATCTTTTAGTCTTGAAATAGTTAAGTCTGGTAAGCCATTTTGCTTAATAGAAGTAGAAAAAAAGCTTGACAAAGAATCAACTGTTGGAAATTTCACTCTAGATCTGAGACTCAAGAATGGGTAAAGAGAGAGACTTCCAGAAAAATCTATGTGAACCTCAGATAATCTGAACTCCCAAACTGATTCAAACATCATGGTTGCAGGCAGCCTTCCCATTGTTTCAACTTTGCCAAGGACTTGAAATTTCAAGTGGTTGAACCAAAACTCAGTAATCACAAGCATGAACTCATCATTAGACTAGATCTGGGTGAAAAATTCTGGATCCTCTCATTTAGTGTAAGTGACCTGCACAAGTTACTTACAGAGTGGAAGACAATTTGCTCACTGAATAAAGGAATTACCATATTTTCCTACATTAACACATTATTGTGAATTACAATAATAATATGAATAACAAAATTCCATATTTGATGAATGAGTAAGAATGAACAGAAAACAAAACAGAGTTAATATCATGAATCAAAATTCCAACAAAATGGCACATTACCTACAAAAGTATAACAAGGTAACTGTGTGCAATGAAACAAAGCACTGCAAAGTTTAAGAGGAAAGAGCAACCACGTTGCAGTGTATACATGTCAGGGTGTTAAACAAAAGTCTTGCAAGATTCATAATCTTAGAATAAACCTAAAAAATGTCAAAGGAAGTTTAGGCAAAGAAGAGAGAGTATTCAAAGATTCATGGTGGGAATGATTGCAACTTTGTCAGTCAGAGTTAACTAGTATGAAGAATAAATGGAAATTGCCATTAAGGGCAAATGACAGATGATGACAGAGTTTACAGGTAGAATGAGACAAGACTGTGGAGAGACTCGATAGATAGATAAATAGATAGATGGATGATAGATAGATAGATAGATAGATAGATAGATAGATAGATAGCTAGATGATAGATGATAGATGATATTATGTATATATGCATAGTGGATATATATAGTGGATATATATTATATATAGTAGATATATAGTACACATAAATATACATAATTTTAAAGTATAAGTTTAGAAAAGACAAACAAATAAATATGGTTAAGGATTTGAAGACCAGATTTCCATTTTTAATAAAGTAATAATTATGTTTATGGTTCTACAAATAAAACTATTATATTTCTACATCAGATTTTAATAACATTAAACATAATATTTGCTTATATTAAAATAAGATTGCCCCTCTTATTCTTTCTTTTTTTTGTATTAGCTGTTCTTTATCTTTTTATTGTTATTGTTGTTATAACTTATATGGTCTGGCCTTTATTCTGAATATTTATCTACATTCAAAATCCTGGCTATTTATCTATAATTTATTTAAAGCTAAGATTCTGCTGAAAATGTTAGAAAGGCGATTGAGTTATAAGATTCTTTCTTCAAAAAAGTGGGACCCAAAATACATAATCTGAAATAGACAGCACAAGTTGCACATAATATTAAGTAAGCAGTTTCAGTATCTTACCATATAAATACTCTGCTAAACTTATACTTACAAGTTTGGTTAAGGTTAGAAACAGATCTCTATCAACTTAATGAACTCTACTTCTGCTGACATACTCAAAAAAGATTGTTTAAATTACAGGATGTTACTCCTACAGAGAACTGACATTTTTTAACATAAGCTAGAACTCAGTGTCATTTAAAATAGATCTTCATGATGTCCCCTTTATTATACAGATTTTAAGGATTTATTTGCATGGTGTTTTATGCCTACAAATATGGACTCACTACAAGAGCTCGAATTAAATAGTTGGTAAATAATTCCATTGAGTCATTTTTTAGCTTTCCATAGATACTCTGAAGATATCTGGAAATTTGTAGGCAAAAGGCAGATGCTACTGGACACCATCAAGGACAATTCGGTGACATTTATGAATAAAATGGCAACCACCAGGTGTGGTCTCATAAGGAAATATAAAAGCCCTGGGCATTTCCAAAGTCAGGAGAATTCACAGCCACTTAAAGTCTTGTCTCTTCACTAGACTCTCACAAGAATGACCTAGGAAAGCTCTGGGAAAGGGTACCTGTGACAAAAGAGCAGGCAGAGGTCCACAACATTCACTCCAAGAAAGACATGAAAATGTGCCCAGATGTGTCTCCCCACTTCCTCCAGGTAGTAAAATCCTTATCATATCAGAACAAAGATAATAGATATTGTTCTTCAGAAGGAATTCAGGATGTCATTGCAGCTATAGGAAGGAGGCAGAATACTATCAGCCGAAATACTTCAAAAGGTGTGGGGGAGATCCAGCCTGAGGTTCAGGAAAAAGGGAAGACTTATCGGTGATGCTGAAATAGGAACTGAGACGTCTGCCCTTACCAGATGCAAAAAAAATTAAAAAATTAAAAAATAAGAGAGAGAGAGAAAAAACATTTTGGTTGTTTCTTATAGAGTTAAATATATACTTATAAGTCACTAGCAAAATAATGACACTTACCACCGCCACTCCAAAGAAAATGTTAATCCCCTAACCCCTGGAACCTATGAATATGTTAGGTTACATGGAAAGGAGGAATTAAGGTGGCAGATAAAATTGTTTGTTAATCAATTGACCTTAGAATAAAATTATCCTGGATTCAGTATATGGCCCGATAGGATTACAATAAAGTACAAGACAGAAAAGTTTGAAGATGCTACAAAGCTGCTTTTAAAGAGTGAGAAAGGGCCAATGTGACAAGAAATGCAGACAGCACAAACACGGACTTTTCCCTATGGCCTTCAGAAAGAATGTATCTCCGCTGACATCTTACTTTTAGCCCAGTGAACTCTATTTTAGACTTCTGACCTGCAAATATGTAAAATAATAAATGTGGGGGGGGAGTATGTCTGCACACTAAAACATTACTCAGGAAAAAGAAAAAACATTGAGACATAAAAAACCTTCACTGAATGCCAAGTGCATTTTGATAAGTAAGTTACATAAGAAAAGAAAATACTGTATAATTCCATTTAGGTGACATCTTGAGAAAGCAAAACTATACAGGTGAAGAAAGGAGCAGTGGCTATATTTAAAGAAAAATAAAAGGTGGTAAAAACCAGTAATGGGAGGCAAAATAATTTTATGTGTACTTTCAAAACCAAAAATAATAATTAACAAATTCTTTAAAACAGTGAGAACATTTTTGACTTTATAAAATTACTTACTAAAATTATGTTTTTAAAATATTAATTACATGTATCAAAATTAAACTACAATGCATGCAAATTTAACATATAATAAAGAGCAATCAAATTATTGGCACGAAAACTGGATAGTGGAATTTTTTTAAGAGTTTGCATCCTGAAAGCAAACTTTACAAAAAAAAAATAATTAAATGGATCCATTTTGAATGTAAAAATAAAACTGTAAAATTATTAGGAAAATACGTCTAAACTTATATATAATCTCAGTGATAGAAACTATTTTTTTCTACATAAGATATACATATCAAAATCACAAAAGAATGTATTAATATCTTCCATATTTTTTAAAATTGTTATAAATGTGGGAAAATTATGAACTTAGTTTATGATACTTTTCAAGCTAATTAATTCAAGTGGAAACACCTTATAAATTAATTTAATAAAAAAGAATGAATAGTAAAACAGAAAACTATTCAAACTATATGGACAGCTAATCACATAAAAGAAATAAAACTAACTGCAGAATCTATGCAGATAGGCTTATCCTCAATGATAATTAAAGTAAAATAAATCAGATACAGGATATTTATTTTTAAATAAGGGAAAAGTTTAAAATGTTTGATAATTCTTAGCATTTGAAAGTTGATAGAATAAAATATTCACCTCTTCAACTATAAGCTCAACTATAAGCTATGCTTATAAAAAGCCATTTAGCCACCTGTGACTATTTAAAATTAATTAAATTTAAATAAAACTTAAAGTTAGTTCCTCAGCTCCACTAGCCATATTTGAAGCTACAAGTGGATTAGGTATATCTTATCAGACAACATAGATTCATAGAACATTTTTATCAGCATGAAGAGTTCTTTTGGACACATTATTCTAGAGAATAATTTCCCTATATTAAAAGTTGAAAACACATACTCACAGACACACACAGAACATACACATGCAGACATACAGAGATTTTACTCAAGCAAATTCACTTCTCATTATTTCCTATAAAGATATACTCTAAAAATTATATTAAGCTCTATAAAAATTACCCATAGTATTATTCTCACAATATTGTTTGTGACAAAGAGCATCTCTAGTGGAATAGTTAAAGTATGGTATCCCAAAACAACAGAATATCTAATTGCTAAAAAAATGTGTTTGTGGTAACTAGAAAATAGTATATTTGGGAGAAGGCCTTCGTGTTGAGCAGAGTTCTATTTCTATTTTCCATTTTCTGCTTGGTTTGAAATTTTTACTTTATGTGCATGCTACTATTTAAATTAATTTAAATTAATTAATAAAGAAAAGTAAATACATTAATCTGAAAATACATTAATCAAACAATATTAATCCAGCCAAAGCAATTATTGAACTCATAGGGCAAACTTTACAATAAGCCAAGAATAATATGATTATGATTTTAAGACTGAAATTTTCAAATTATTAATCATAATGTATCCCTGTGCTTGCTAACAGAATATACGTTAGTGGACCTTAAGTTCACAGCAAATTCATACATCTAGCTGTGAACTCAAACTTTTCATTCCTCACTGAAAATTTGATCTTAAATTTTCATCAAACCCATCGATTACTCTAAAGACACTCCCGAGAACAATAGAACTAGAGTTTGTGCAGTCTTTGAGAGTAGCGTTTGTGGAAATGTGAACCTATGATAATACCGTTCCAGGTGTGTATGGTAGGGAGGGGTGCTTTACCAGAAACCTCACATCAATGTCCTCAGTACACTTTAATAATGCAATTTTCTTTCCTCAAAGATCGGTAAAAAATGAACATTGTAGATGGCTAGTTTGACTAATTTTTATTATAATGGATTTATTTGTTCTTTTTGAGCAGCAGCTACGGGTCTTTGAAGTTT
Organism: Macroglossus sobrinus; assembly: GCA_004027375.1. NCBI lineage: Eukaryota > Metazoa > Chordata > Mammalia > Chiroptera > Pteropodidae > Macroglossus > Macroglossus sobrinus. The sequence goes on along the minus strand of PVKZ01001207.1, from coordinate 422,593 downwards.
AGGGAAAAGAAAAACGGGTGATACACTGGGGTCCCTTGATCAATATCCCTATTACTTTCACCTGAAAGAGGAAGAAAATTGACAGTTAGATTTGAAAAGAAACCTATTTCAGCAATGCAATTTTATGCATTCCCAGACTCAACTAAGCTTTTCAGGGCTCTGCTGTCACTCGAAAACATTGTAAACCCAGTAATAATTTCATGGATATGTTCGAATCACGAAATATGGGATACGATATTGAGGTAAATGTGTTTCTCTAGAGAATTGCATGTCTGGCGAAGGCGATTTTATTTTATTCCATTCTGACTGTCCAAAAGAATTCCTTCTTAGTGAAACTGACATTTGATTTTGTAATTTTATATCTGATCAATGAAGCTTTTATGTATATCAAGGGCTTCCATGATGAGAAAATAAAAGTTTCAATTTAGAACTCTCTCTCTTATCAGGGCATATTTCCCAGGACTGACTTTCCATATCAATTCAATTTAAAATTTTACTGGATCAAATAAATAGAGAGATAGATAGATGATAGATAGATAGATAGATAGATAGATAGATAGATAGATAGATGATAGAAAGAAAGATCGATAGATAGATAGATGATAGATAGATGATAGAAAGATCGATCGATAGATAGATAGATAGATAGATAGATAGATAGATAGATAGATGATAGATAGATAGATAAATGTCTTAGTTCTTCAAACTTCTTATGTTGGCTACAAAGTAAAAATGCCATCAGTTCTTACCACTTCAGCAATACCATCCTTGCTCAGTTTTGTCTCTTTTGCTAAATCCATGAAAGCAATTTTAGTCCTCAGTTTACTTAATTATTCTAACAGCATTATATGAAAGTGACATTTTTTTCTTAATTTTTGAAATTTGTTCTTCCTTGGCTTCAGGATAGTCCACATTTATCTATTTGTCTATTTCTTTTCAGTCACCTTTTCCAGTCCTTTCTGTAATAACTGACATGTAAAAACACCCGTGGAGCAGGGTTAAGTCCAATACTTTCACCCACACATCCACTCTATGTTCTTCAAATTGATTTTATCTGCTCTTCATGACTTTAAATGTTAGCACGATGCTGATAATTCACTTCAATATACATCCACCTCCAGATTTGTTTCTAAAGTCCATAATTATCGATTTGACTAATTATTTTGCGTCTATACTAAAATTTCACCTAGCTATCTCTTCACATCTTGAGAAATGGAAATCTTATATTTTTCCTTCAAAAAATGGCCTACCTTATTAATTCTTATTTCTTTACTTTGTACATCCATATCCTTCTGTGCTCAAAACAAAAACCGTGGGTTCATCCTAGAAACCTATGCTTTAAATCACATACATACAAAGTTTTTTCCATTCTGCACCTCTGACATGTCCATGTTTTACCATCTTCAGTACCTTCAATCTCAGATAATCACATCATCGTTTACCTACATTTCAAAAATTGCTTCTAATAGTCTCTTTGCTGTTATTCAAATTCTCTGTATAGTTTCCAATAAAATAAAATCAAAGACCCAATTTTTTAACCATGATAATGCAAGTACCTATTCTAAAACTTAACAATAGGTACTCTTTAAATATGTTTGATCAATGAATAAGCCCATCTAATTAAAACATTACTTAAAATTCCTTTTTAAAAATGTTATTAGTGAGAAAAAACAGTTGTATCATTGAGCATAATTCAATTTATGCTTTTACATTTATGTTTTCTGCTGATGTATAATTTTTACTAGTTAATTATTTCTTTCATTTGGTAGGCACTTGCTCCTTGCTTTAGAAGAAGCTCTTTTTTTTTTCTTTTTTAGGAGTTGGATGCATTAGATGCTAAAGTTCTGCCATTCCCTGGCTACACAAATAGGATAAGCAGTTTAACCTCTATTGCCTTAAGCAAGAAATAGATAGAAAGAGGACGAAAATAGGACTGTAGAATGCCTGTAGTAGATCAAATTTTTGTAAACAAGTTTTTATCTCTTCCCTGTCATAGTATTACACATGCTCACTGGAGCCAGGGCACACACTCGTACCCCCTGGGTCTCAAGTGTGGCCAAATGACTGCCTTTAGCTAAGCCAATGGAATATGGGTGAAAGTGACAATATGCCAGTTTCCAGACAAAGACTTGGGCATCTTCCCATGTTTCCAGTCACAATTTGTCCCCCTTTCTTGCTTCTGTCATCTTCCATTAGAAGAACATTCTTGTGTAGCTGAACTGACAGACGAATGGAACAAACCTCATGTGTAGTGTGAGGAAAATATAATTGTGTACAAAATTTTGTAAATCAATTCACACAATTTAATTTCTTTTGGTCTCCCCCAGAATTACCTACATTTTACCAGACTGTTAACCATGTGGTGATAACTCACTTTAGTGTAGTTTTTTATATGCATAGAATAGCTACACTATTAGGAAACAACTAGCAGCATGCATGACACATAGAAGGGAGATAAAAGTCAGTTATAGAAATGAATCAGTTGTTTGTTTATTTTGTTCTCTTGTGACTCTAACTTGTACAAATCATCACTGTGATACTGACAGTATTGAAGACCAGTCATTGGATTGCAGTGAATTCAACAATGTAATGCCACTCAATGTCCAAGTGGCTTCTGGTGAGGATTATTCTCAATGTCATGCACTATCCAGCTATAACATCAATTCATACGAAATCCATTTTTACATACATATGAAAATATAATGTCATGAGTCCAAAAATTTTTTGAAACAATTTCATAAGCGATAAAATCTTTTATAAACTCACTCTTCCCTGAACTGAAAGTTTCAGCATTAAAATTTGTGATTTTGCCATATTCTGCCTTCCTATGTACCACCACTTTGTTTTCAACATCCAAAAAGATTTTTGAGAAAACATTTTTTTCCTATATTTTTAATTTAGTTTTTACTTCTGGGTATAGTGATTAAGGCTTATAGGAAAGATTGGTATTGGTTATGATGAAGAATTTAAGAAGACTTAGATAGAAAAAAGGTTTGTTATGAGAAGTGAAGAAAAAATGAAAATAGGAAAAGGCTACAGATGAACTTCGCATTGCATGTGAGATCGGTGTAAGTTCAAAACCAAAAAAAAAAAGGTAAAAAAGAAGTTTATGGATGTTGCTCCAGTAAACTCAGAGTGAGGCAACATGAGATAAGTGCCAAATAATCTTAGACAACAAAAGAAAGCTGAGTTTGGCAATGCTTCATTAAGTTATTTTTTAAAATATATGTATTTACTGGTGAAGAGTTCATTGTTTGCATATTCTTATCAATTACAAAGATTTTGTCATTGATACTTCCTGAAATATATTATTATTAAGAAATATATTATAATCTCAAACATATTTTTAACACTATATTGCCTTTTTGCCTTAGAGATTCTGATATTTCAGGAGTCTACTTTCTAACCCCGGGTGAGAATTGCTGATAACAATTTGATGATGACCAACCAGACACACACATAGCATTATCTGTTAGTACCACCAAAATATAAGAACAACAGAAACAAACTAAAATGCATTCTAAGTGATGTCAAGAATATGAAGAAATATAAACTATGCTATGTAAGAAATAATAGACGAAAGTAAGATTGTTTAAACTGAATAAGAGACAATTCTGGCAGAAATGATATATACTTAAAAGGTTTAATTAATTTTAAAAATTAATTTAAATATGCAAATAAAGCAAGAATCTTTTCATTAAAAAAGTGAATATTTAAGATAAACCTAAAATCTCCATTGAATACAACCAATTATTATCTCTTCTCTTTAATAAACTTATGATTTGGGGTACTATCCTTTTAGATAGCTGTTATACTTAATATAATTTCTGTTAAAAAGAACCTTGATCATCAAATAAAAATGGTTTAAAATGTTAATAATTGAAACATTGGTACTTCTATGAAGGCAAAGAGATACTTTTATTTTCAGTTATTTCCTCCACTATTTGAGAGGAAGAGAATATTTGCTTGTAATAAGTATGATTGTCCATCCCTCCCAATCCCCAGCATAACTAATGACTGCTTCTCATGCAGATAAAGAAATAAAGAATGGAAAAAAAATCCACATTGTTTTCAAAATCATTGTTTTACTACTAAAAATGTAGTAACATGTTTTACTACAAATAATAAAAATGCGTAAAGCATCCAACTCTTTAGTAAGAATTAAGTCTAGTACTCTTCTTTTCTTTATATTTGGTGTGACAATTGTCTTTCCTAGCTAGGACTTTGTCTCTGACTCTGTAACAGAAAAGGAGGAGGTGGAGGAGAGAGACAGAGAGACACACATGTGCTAACACAGAGAGAGACACACAGACACACAGACAGACAGAGACAGAGACAGAGAGACAGAGAAACAGAGAAACAGAGAGAGAGAGATGTTAAATTTTTTGAATCAATAAGCAGTGGTAAAATATATTTCTATTTATTTTAAGATTTTTTTTGTCATTTTCTGGCTCCCATAAACTTCATATTCAATCTAATTTGCATGGATATAAATTAGTTATTTTTTTTCTAAATTTTAGCCATAGATTACTGTGGCACTTTGTTATGATAGCTTCAGAAAACTAATACAAGTACTAATCAGCAAATAAAACATTAGATATCTACAAAAAATTCATTTTCTATTTCCTGCTCAAATTGCTGACTTTAGAGCACTGGCAAATGGGAGTAATTTATAATACTTTTTTATAAATCAATATCACATGAAATAAAACTAAGAGAACAAAAAGTTTTATCCATAGATGAGTATGTTATAGAGTACATACATATTTGTCAAATATAGAGTACAAAATATATTTGTCACTAAAGAAAATACACAATTTATGGAAAGTTTTTTACATGTAATAGCATGTAATTATTTAGATAACCTATTAACTTTTTTTAAGTAAACTTAAACCGTGTATTCTTTTCATTGAGCGACATGAGATAAAATAAACATATTATTGATAAAATTTGCTGAGAGGGTCCTAAAAAATTCACTGTGAGGTTACAATCTTCTGCTCTCATGAATATTTATGATTATAATCATCTTATTTTATCATAATATTACTTCAAGGATTCATTTATTTTTAATCAAACACTTTTCAGAGACAGCAGGATAAATGTTGAGAAAATAACCAGGAATAAAATGTAGTGCCTTATTTCAAGGGAGTTCATAGTCAACTTTCATATGAAAGATGAGTGAAGAACAATAGCAAATAAGTTTTATAGTTGCTAAGTTAAGTTCAGGATAAAGGCACAAGGAGTAAGAGGTCAATTCTAGAACTGAGCCATAGACTATGATAGTTTGACTTGAAAATTAGCTAGGACATCTAAAAATCTACTTCTTCTGTATTTGGAACAAGACAATTTGAATCAAGAATGAATACTTAAATATAGCCCCAGAAATGGAACTAGCTATTAGTTGAACACTGACAATAGTTTGAACAGTGCAATTCAGAGCTGGAAACCCTTTCTACAGACAAATCTGTTTCAGCAGATGTTTTGAGGAGGATGGGATTTTATTCTTGATCAATGGTAGAAAACGTTTACAGTCATCATGGAAATAATCCCTAGGAAATTTAATATAAGGCAAAAAATGTCATGTAACTTGATGCAAAATTTTGCTTAGTCTTCCAAAATTATGAGTTTATAAACTCATAGCAATATTCATTTTCTTTATGGAGATAGAACAGAAAATAAGAACTAGAATGAGACCAATGTAATTTTTAAATACATTTGACTTTCTCCATTAAGTTTAAATACAGAAAATTTCAAAAATGTTTCCTAAAATATTCAGATTTTAAAGTGTTATAGAAGCAAATACCTATGTGGTGATTAAATGAAATAATGTATTAAATTAATAGGGATTTTGTTATTAGGTATTATTTGTCCTTTACAAAGACAGATATAATAATTAATACAAAATAGTACCTGTCTGTTACTCTTTTGGTAATCTTTTAACTTTTATTATTCACATAATCTTAGACTGGTAAAATTTTATTAGGGTTGGCCACAAATTTGGGGATCCATTAATGTAATGGGGAACAAATTGCTTTTAAAGTCTTCATTTTTCTTTCATCCCCCTTCTTAATGGTGGAAAAATAAAATATAATCCCCAATGTCAACACTATGTGAAACAAAAAGTTTACAATTGATTACAATTAGCAGTAAAACCAAAAGATTGGTACAAGACTGATAATTCTCCAGTTCATAGGCTAGATTTATTAAAAGTTCTACCTTGAAGAAACTCAACTTTATCTTTACAATTTTCTTTCATTACCCACACTTTAAAGACTATACGCAGCAACACACACACACACACACACACACACACACACACACACACACACAATGATATTCAAACCCCCACATAACATACAAATAGACACAAACACATTTGCATGACCTTGTACAACTGAATGTACAACTCAGACTATTTCTTAATAGCCATCAGAAAGGTTTAAAATTTATATAGGGACACATTAAAGCTTACATTTCAACAAGAAGGTAACAATCTCAATCCTCATCTTTTCAGATCTAAAAGGAATTCCAGACTTCAATGTGATTTAGGAAGACAAAGACTATTGTAACATGAATACAAGGTCAATAATATCCATTGCCCTTGAATACAGATGTATAAACAGATAAATGCAAAACAATAAATGTTATCACAGAACAATGTAGAAAATATTATGGAAACAGAAGAAAAGAGTTAATTTTAAAAGTTTTGGAGAAAGTGAGAATAAGAGGAGATATTTGATTTTTACCATGAAGGTTTATTCATTTAATAAAGAACTAAAGATAAAAATGGTAGTCAGAATAACTGGCATAACAGACCCACAGAAGTGGAAAAGTTATGGAATTATGTTATGTGTTAATAATGAATATTAGAGTGAAAATGTAAATTGGTATGCTTATGAAGATGAGAAAGTAGAGATATGAGATTAGAAAGTTAACCTAAAGTCAGATTTTGAAAGGACTACTCTGACAAGTTTAAGACTATGAAACTTATCCTATAGAATAGGAAACGGGAAAATAGAAAGATTTTTTTTTATATGTGTGATTTAGAATATATATATTAATATATATAATATATATTATAAAGCAAATTTTAGCACATCAAAATCACATTGTAACTCCCTGTGTTCCCCAACTAAATCATATTCTTTTTTCTTCCTTATAAAAAGTAATCTACTGTGTCAATATTAAAAGTGTGTGTGTGTGTGTGTGTGTGTGTGTGTGTGTATGTGTAGTTCTACTACCTATATATGCACCCCTAAATGACATGTTTCAGTTTAAGTTGTTTCTGATGTTCTGTGACTTGTTTCTTTTTTCTCAAAGTTTTGTCTGTTTTCAGGTTAATCATTTGTGTGTGTGTGTGTGTGTGTGTGTGTGTGTGTGTGTGTGTGTGTGTTTAGCTTTGGTGCATTTTTATGGGTTGTTGTATGATAGTCTGTCATTCTCTGCTACAGATCTCTATATACACATTTATAAGTTCTTATGTGCAACATTTTCTCTAGTGTTTGTACTTCAGTGTAGAATTACTATTTAAAATCTTTCAGAATTTTTATGTTTCATTAGAAACCAAGGCTAAGATCGTTCACGCCCTCATATTCCCAATTACTATCTATGGATGTGAAAGTTGAACAGTGAAGAAAGCCAATAGGGAAAAAAAAATGATACCTGGACCTCCAGAAGACTCTCAAGTGAGTCCCAGATCATATTAAGCCTGAGATGTCTATGGGGACAACAATGACAAAACTGAAGCTATCCTACTTCAGGCACATTATGAGAAGACAGGGTTTTTTTGGAAAAGATAGTCGTGCTAAGAAAAATAGAAGGCAGCAGGAAAGAGGAAGACCAACGTCTATAGCAATGAGACAAATATATCAGAATTCAAGAAAAACCTTAAACACTTTACCGTGTAAAATTGTCAAGTTGAATATTATTTAAAAAAAAAAAAAACTTGGACGGCGGCATTTTTCTCAACACTCTCAAGCATCAATTCCAAGACCACAGCTTACCTTCCCTCTTCTCACTGACCTTTTAGTTCCCCATAAAAATTCAGAGACAGGATAGTTCAAAATAAGCAAAATGAAAGTAATAAGGAGTAGAGTTATCATAGTGTATCCTCACTTTCTTTTTTCTTTACAACGTTATGAAGAGGGTACTGATTAATAAATTAGAATGTTAAAGCACAGAGAAATCATGGAACTTGAAAACAGTCACACGGGAAGGAAATAAGAAATGGGAGTCCAAACTGTGCGGTCTGCCTGCAATTTCATGCCAGGCGGTGAATAAGTCTCTTGAAGTAATTGGAAGAGTGGGCCCCAAATAAGTCTTTTGGAAGTGTGGGGAAGCCTCGTTTTGAAGTTTCAGAAGAAGGAAGAATATAACTCTGAAATTATCTATTATGTCAGCTATAAAATCTTCAGAAAACTGGATGCTTCAAAACGCAAGAAGGTTCAGCATTTATGAAACAATAAAATACAGAAGAAAATAATAGAGTGAGAAAAGATGACAGAATGAGATAAGATTGTAGTTTCATTATTTAGGAAAAGATTATGATGACTAAAGATACAGAACTTGAGTTGACATATGGAAAGCAGTTAGCAAAACATCTAGCACGATGTATAGATGACAGCAAATGTTAGCTATAATTATTATTATAGTTTTTATCATTCATGTGCTCCTAAGGAAAGCAAGTTTGATCCAGACTGTTATATATTAATTATTTGTTTTCAAATTGGCAGAGAGTAGATTGACAATTCTTGTCCTCTGTGTCATTCAATGTCCTTTTTTACATCTTACTCTTGAGAGCAAATTTTTGTTCATGACTCCACTACTTAATGACTCCACTATTAAACTAGTACTAGTTTCTAACAGTCATTTCATAACTAATATATGATGATATTTTTTTCTTTTCTAGTGACTTTTTTTCAATGATTCTTGAATTATTGGAACTGTGACCAATTTTATTTGAAGACACACTGCAAAAATGATCTTATCCTTTTGGTCCCCTCACTTCTGGTTCTTATAAGTATCCCTCCCATTTATCCATTCATTCATTTATTTGATATTCATGCATTGAGCGCCTGTCAAAGGCCAGGTATGTTGTAAGAGCTGTTTCGTCTACTACGTTCTGGCATTGCATATGATGCAGGAGAATACATCTGAATTTAAAAAGGAGATTCTGGATGGATGCAAATGGAAAAATTCACAATAACCTGAGGAGAAAATTGAAAAAGATCATGAAACAAACACACCTCTTCAAATATTTGCAAGTTAAGAAATAAAAATAAAATGAGGAGGATAAAGCAAAGTAGAAGCCCAATTACTATCCATCATACTTCTCCCAATAGAAATCTGCCCTTGCTTGCGAATGTCCCCAATAACTTAATTCATTACACTCCAAGAGCCAGCTCGGGCCAAGTAACCCTGTAGAGTTACAACCACTTGGATGCCAGTCCAACCAGAGTTATAGAAAGAAAGAAAATATGGAAAGAAAACAATGTGAGGCAGAAAAATCACTCCTTAGAAACAGCCTTTTATTTGCCCTCAGTGGCCAAGAATCTAAAAGGGCCAAACACATGCTATTTCATTTTTAGGGCTGCCAGTGTCAAGAAGTTTAGACCAGAACTCGCTCTCAGACAATCAGGGGAGACCATTAAACACTTCTGTTCTAGCTTTTCTTCTTCTTCCCGTCTCACCAGTGTGGCAACATGTCCTAAGTGAACTTTATCTTGTTTAGTTCACTACTTATGATTATGCTGGATATTTTAGACATTCTCTACTTCACTAACAAATACATGTATTTCTGCCTTCTTTTCTTCACCTAAGGATATAAGTTACTAAAGAGAGGGACTAATCATATCTACTTTGACATATTTTAATTTGGTGAGAAGAACATATTAGTCAATTATGAACAGTTTCTCATCAACAGGCATTGTCGATTGTCTGTTAAGAAGCATAGGGCTCCCACATGTCAGCAGGTGAACCCCATGTGTGAGGCTGTGTGCTTAACCACTAGGGGGCACAGAGTTACAACTAGGATAGTATATTCACTCAGTATACTTTGCTGAGTGAATTTACCTTTTTTTATTTTATTTTTTTTCCCAGATACTTCTACTTCTTTGAATGAAGAATGGAAACTTACATGAGTTTCTACTTATTTAGTGGTTTCTTCTGTGTAGTATCTAAAAATCTCAAGAGATGGTTAGTATATACATGGTGATGCTTCTTGGTAATAATTTACTTTCTATTCATTTTGTTTTCCATCTTTTTAGAGTCTAAGCAGTGAAAACAGTAACATAATAATTCATTTTTAACACTGATATAGGGAATAATGGTATAGAGCAATCTTATCAGTGGTCACTAATGATGTCCTTCCTTTTATAGATATCCTCCAAGAAACCAACTTTTATCACTTATGGTTCATCTTGAAGCCCTAGAAACTTATTTACTGAAAAAAATTTCCCTCCATAATTCCTCCAGGGTTCGAAAGTTTATGTTATTAGGATTTAGGAATTAGAGGACTTAAGAAAAATAGAGTCACTGGTGATCTTATCTGACTCTTAGAGCTTTTATTTTCCATATTTTATGTCAGATATATCATTAGATAAATATCATTTTGTACAGTGCATAAATAGGCTATGCAGGAAACTATAAACATCAAGATATCTAAGCATGAAATAAGGAGTGTCAGCAAGAATTGAAGCAAACCAAAGCTTCTGATCTTCTAATCATGAGCAATATTCCATTCTTACTTGGAAAATCGGTATGTTGATAACACATGCAAAAATGTTTCTAATTACATAACAGTGAGGCCCAAAATAGTTTCTGATAAAGGTCATTAAAAGAAGTACATTTTCCTAAGATGAAGATCTAAAATATTCTAGTTCACATCAGTAGAATTGCTTTATACACCACTAATTGTTTCCATTAAGCTACTGGCATTTTAGAATCATTGCTTAAACACTCGTGGTGCATTTAACAATTATGAGATATGTAATTGTGATATGGATATATTTGATTGCTTCTGGCAAGCCTTTGTTTAAATAAGTATACATTTTAAAGTACAACACCAATACTATTTACGAACATATTCTAGAACCAGAATTAAGTAGAAAAATCATTGATGCTAAAAATTCAACAGAAGCAAGAAAAGAAAAAGTCCCTCATCTGTCTAGAATCTTAGTCCACGCCTGTCAGAAACAAAAGTGTGGAGGCTTTGATGAGTCCAGTTAGTGCAAGGCATGGATCAAAGTGTCAGACCGGTAGGATCAAAGGGAAACAAAATGAACGGGTGATGTTGCGCTCCACATCTGAAACCACGGCGATGATGAGAGTCTCAGGATGGCACAGGGAAGCTTTGATTAGGGCACCTTGTTTGTACTGTGCAGGCATCAAAGTGGCAAATGTGCCTGGATCAAATGGGGCAGAATGCGATGGGTAATGGAGCGCTCAGCACTCGCTAGAATTTAAGCAGAAATGCTGATGACGTGGTGGAGAACGATGCACACATCCCCATCTGGCAGCTGGGGAGAAGAAGAGGAAAGAAAGAGGAGAAACAGTCTAATTGTAATCACTTGAAAGCTAGCTGATTATGGCACAACCAAAGGATCGAATAGCATTTTCATTTATCGCATGGGATGTGAAAACTAAACCATATTAATAACTGGATATTACCAAATGCTTGCTGCTTATTGTGTTTTGTGTATTCCTTATTCATCTAATGGTCCCAACATGTTTTTTAATACAAGATTATGTTTGTACTCACATACATGTAAATCTATATTTGCTAGGTGTGTGTGTGCGCGTGTGCATGTGTTTGTGTGTGTGTGTGTGTGTGTGTGTGTGTGTGTGTGTGTGTGTGTGTGATCTTTTCTGGAGTACATTATATGTGTAAGATTCATTTTCAGTTAAATTTTACTCATTGGGTTTCCAGAGATTTGACACTCCCTAGGAATCAATTCTGCTTGCAAGTTAAGTCTTATGGCTTCTGTCTCACTCATTTGACTCAATTCTCCTTTTTCTCTCACTCAGGAGTTTCTGTACTTGTAAATAACAAATAAGCATATTCTTGGATTATTGAAACATTTAAATAAAATATTCTCTAATATTGCATAGTGACAGTGTTTCAGGTAAAAATATAGACTGATGGATCATTGTATGAACATTATAATAACAGTAACTATCCCGTCTCTCATTATTATGACTAACAGAGAATTCAGCTCCTATATCTGAGGACATATGCTAATTGCTTTATATTTAACCTCGATCATCTTAACACACCTTCATAAGTGGGTATTGCCAGATGAGATAAGATTTTTCTGGATATATGAGGAAGAAATGTATTTTTCAAGTCGACAGTAAATTAATAATTGTAAACAAAAGGGCAGAGTTGTATTGTTTATTTGCAGTTCCTCCTTTGTTTCTCACCTTTGCTCTGACTACCTACCTCCCTGTCAGAGGAGTGAACTCTGCTGCTCCATTGAGTGTGGATAGGGTCCTATGACTTGCTTTAGCCAATGAAATATGAGTAGACATAACCTGAGTAGAGATGCTAAGCGCATTCATGTTGTTTGGCTTCCATTCTTGCCTTTTGCCCTTCACTTTGAGAAAAAACATGCTCCACATAGCTACTGCTCTATGAGAATATGCAGATAGATATATAGATCAGACAGGAAACACATGCAAAGCCCAGTTGAGCTTTAAACTGAGCCTAGCAGAACCACGACCTACGCACTAAATAATAAACAAAACAAACTTGGTATTAATTATGATGTAGCATTATTTTGTCAACAGCTCGCCAAATCAACATTATGCCTATCTGTCTGTGCACATAGAGAGACTGATGATAAAATATTCGCAATTCTTTGATCGAATGCATTTCTCCTTTTAAGCAGAAATCGTAGCTGTAACCCAGTTACTATTATTACCTCCTCCGTTATTATCTGATTCTCTTGTTTTCCCCCAAAGGGTTTTGCATGGGTTACTAACTTGCCAAATCTCTGTAGAATGCGTTTAGAGATTTGTTCTCACAAGAGCAACAAGGAGTGAAGAAGCCTACTGCCTCTGCCTCTGGAGCATTGCTTCTCATGGAGCGATGCTGATGGTGCATCTGTTCTCTCAGGTCTTGGGGAAGTCTGTATCTTTCTTAAAAGTGTATATGTGTTTTTTGCACTGTTATTTTAAATCGTTCTTGAAGGAAAATTTTTATTTAGAACAAAATCAAATAATGGAGTCTCAAAATTTTTCTTCATTGTATTTTTTACCATCATACAGAGAGTTCAAATATATGGGATGATTAATGAAAAGGCAAATTTATTTTTGCAATATGCTATTAATGCGCTTCCAGAAGTGAGAGAAATCTCTGTCTAAGAAGAAGGTATCAGGCTATAAAACTTTATTTAAAGAATTGTAATAATTTAAAGAATTGTAATAAAATTCTTTATTCTGTAGTTAAACTGATCTTTGGGAATATAGAGGGAAATAAAAAAAAATTTAGGGTTTTTCTCTTGTATATATATACCACATCTTCTTCATCGAACATGCAATAATGCATCTTGAAACTTATCATTGTATTGAGCAATGTCATCCCAGAAAATTTAATAAAAATGGTGATAAGCAGAGTTAACAAAAGTTAGAAATTTAAGATATATAAGCATCAAAGCATAAAACTAAATAATAGTAAATATTGAAGTGAAGAAAGAACAAACATTAACATTAACTATGCTGTTCATTCTTTTGGTTACTGTTTTAACCTAATAACCATAAATTATAAGGTAACAAAATTGATTTTTTTAAGTTATGGAATTAAAATGTCTTTGCCAAAATTTACACCCTATTATATTAATAAAGATGAGCTAATTTAACAAAAAATGACAACATAAGTACAAAAAACACTTTGATGAATTTTTTAGTACAAATTAATAACTTTATCCAAATATGTTTATTGATATCCTGATTCACACACATAAAGGTGCCAGAAAGTACTCATAAGACCTGATCACACAATAATGATCAGTAATTAGTTAAGACTCTTTTAAGCAAGGCAACTTATAGCATGTAAAATTAGATTATAACATTGATTAATTTAGTCTCTCAAATTTGTACTGATTGTTCTAAAAAGCACTTGGCAATTTGCTAGTAAAAAGTAAGCTCATTTTACATAAATTTGGACATAGCATAAGTGAAATTACATCACTCAATTGAATGAAGTGATATTTAAGATGATATATTAAGAATATATAAATTTATGATTCTCATTCCACACGATCACATATTAAGTGACACAGTTAGTGTACTTTAATTTTAAAGAGTTTTTTTCTTAATGAGTGGTTAAATATCAATGTGCAAATCGCCCTCAGCATTAAAAGGTTAGCTTATGATTAAAATAATTGACAAAATTTATTAAAAAGATTAACAAATATGTTCATCATTTCCAATACATTAAATTTATTCTCCAATATAAAAGAAAATTTTAGAGTGAATTTAAAAAGTGCTATTTTTTCTTGTCTGTACTGGAGTATTTACACATACATCATAATTCATGTATTTTATGACATGAAATAACACGTTTTACATACATTAACTTTAGTGTTATAACTATGATTTAAAATGCAAATATTTCCAATAAAATATACTTTAAAACTCATCCATAACAGATAAATAGTAAATTTTAATGAAATCTAAAATATTTGAAGCTATATTTATGTTTTATATTTATGTTAGAAGAAATAACCTTTGTGATATAAAAATATGTTTATAATGATTCATAAAAACTTAAAGCATGAATCCAAAAACAAACTTTTATTTTTCTATTTACGTTCATGTTATATCTTAGCATATACAGGGAATGTGGACACCACTGTATTTAACTTATATGAGAAGGCTAATATTCTATTACCTAAAATTATTAGAATAAACTTATTTTCTAAAAAAATGTTATTATATCTGGTTTGGTTAAAAATACTGAAATGAATGTTATAACATTAAGTTAATATATATTATTAGATTCAAATGATTTTAACAGCAGTCTTAGACTTATATGTTTTAAACTACAAGAAATAGGCAAACATTAAATAATATCAACCCTAGTGAATTTCTACACCCATTCCTTTATTCATTTATTCATTTCACTATCATTAGTTCCTTACTGCATGCCTCTGATGAGATGCACAGCTATAAAATGAAAAGAGCAGAATTTAATGATCAATCTGATCATCTGTAAACATGGAAAATGTGAGAGTTCACTTTTTTCTTTAAAGATGAGCTCATAAGAGACAGTGGTCTATAGTTGGCTTTTCTGTATCACCTTTACTAGGTTTTGGTATCAGGTAAAGTTGGCCTCATAAAATGAGTTAGAAAGTATTGCCTCTTCTTCAAATTTTTGGAAAAGTTTGAGAAGGACAGGTATTCAATCTTCTTTGAATGTCTGTTTAAAATCACTGGTTAAGCCCTCTAGTCCTGGACTTTACTTTTGGGGAAGTTTTTGATGATTCCTTCAATTTCCATAGTACTGATCAGTCTATTTTGATTGTCCAGTTTGTCATGATTCAGTCTAGAAAGGTTGTGCATTTCTAAGAACTCGCCATTTCTTCTAGGTTATTACATTTGGGGTAATATAACTTTTTATAAGAAAAGATGAAATTCTGCCCTTTACACAAAATGGATGGATCTTGAGATTATCATCCTAAGCGAAATAAACCAAACAGAAAAAGTCGAAAACCATATGATTTCACTCATATGTGAGATATAAACCTGAAAGCAACAAACAAACATGACAAAGACTCATAGAAAAGGACAGTGGATTAGTGGTCACCAGAGGGTCAGGGGTGAGGGGATAAAAAGGGAAAAAGGAGTCAAATATATGATGATGGAAGAAAACGTAACTTTGGGTGATGAACACACACACACACACACACACACACACACACACACACACACACATATATATATATATACACACATACACACAGACATATACATATATATAACATATTGTTGAATTATACATTTGAAACTTACTTGATTTTATTAATCAATGAGATGGGTTATATCAAAAGATCAAGCATAGTACAAGGCATGTGATAGGCCTCTGTGGGAATTTAGTAACTATTAATTTTTATTATTTGTCTGTGCAAAGCCCTGCTATTTACTCTGGCCTAGTGGGCTTGCTTTGCCATGCATATAATATGTAGAAATGGCTTAATGTTGGTAGCCTATATGGAAATATTATTAAAATCAGAGGCATTGGGCTTGTTCGAACTAGCCATATGAACTGAAATCAAAGGAACTACTATTAAATTCAGAAAACCTATGTTTTTCATTGAAGCTGTTAAATTCCTTCGATATTCTAGGGCAACTTGTCTCAAACTGTTCAGATAAGTGTGAATATTTACAGGTTTTATGATTGGAGACTGAGCATTCACACCTACCACATTCACTGCCTCAGAGTAACACCTCCAACTAACACAATGCTATATGTCAATTATTATATCTCAATAAAAGCTAGGGAGAAGTAAAAAAAAAAAATTAAAAAGGAAGAAACAGAAAAGACCCATGAAACTCCAAATGTGACAAGGAATAATAAAGCTTGCTCTATACATTCAGCTGTCTGTGTCTGATGGTGCTTCAATGTAGTGAATACTTAAACCATAGAGAATTGTACCTTGTGTGTTATCTGCAGCCTTGCTACCTAAATCGAAGTACTTAGAGACCTGAAATTAGCTTTTGTTTCATTTATGTGTGATTACACATATAAACCATAAACCAGGCAGCCATGATGCCTAAAGCAAAAAATTTAAATCTAGTTTTTATGTTCTTTAAAATTTACAATGAAAATATTTTGAAATGAGAAGAGTTTTCTCTTCTTATTAATCCTTTAAAATTCAGCAGTATCTATATGTATTAAATTATTTTCATTTTATCTCTTTAAAATATCAGTCCTGCATTTTATTCCTTAGAGGGTTCAATCACCTGGCCAAGGCAATCATTTGTTTTATGTCTGCCTTAGTTTTTATATAGAAAAGTGCTGGTATTATTTGTAAAAGAGGCCATTTTTTTTTAATGAATATCAAACTGTTGCTTTTACAGGATCAATTTTCTCTATAATTGCTACCGGCATTAACCATCATCTCTGAAACTGCTTCTAGAAAACTGGCTGATGGATTGGTATGCAGAATAATCAAAAGAGCTACTGGAGATAATGACATTTCTTTATAGAAAATTGCTTGAGGAAGATTTTCCCTTTTAGCAAGATGACTACTACATATGGTGAGAAAGTTTAGAAAGGGTTTTCCTTCCCTTTTTCAGCCTAAGGCAAAACTATGAGCTCACATAGGCTTTGTCTCTCATAAGATGTTTGCTTTCTTCAGCAATTCTTAGTTTAATGGGCAGAACAAGAAGAACTGGATTCTGTTGTGTGAAACAGCAGGTCAGCATTCCCTTGTTTTCTGACTGCTCTTGAAAAAAATCAGATTTTCTTGCACAGGACAGTGAAAAAATATTTTCTTTTACTAAGTATGTTACTTGGTGTTTTACAAGGCTGATGAAAAGTAACAGAATTAGAATTTTCTCTTTTTCGTATGCACTGTCCTTAGTTCTTTTTCACACATTCCTGAGTGTAATGTGACAGTAAAAATAGATCCACGTTATTACTATACTGCGTGAACTTAAACGACTCCTAGCTTTATCTTGTCTTCACATTATTAGTGTTGGTTTTGTAGGCATTTTATTTACTTATTTTCCCAAGCCACACCTTGATTAGCATTCCTTGTTACCACTTACAAATAAATGTTTCTTTTTTCCTATACCTTTAGGACACCTTACTATTTGGGTCATACCCAACACCCATGCCACTTTATCCCTTTATTACCTTCTCACAGCAGAATCAAGGTTTAGGATGGTAAAACTGATGTCTGCCTAAGGGAAAAGTCTAGAATCCAACGCTATAGCCCAAAGCTGTCATCAGTTTTTCCCCAGTTCCTGTTGGTTGTTTCTTTCCTACACACACACAGACACACACACAAACTTGCTAAACAACAGAAATATAATACAAGCCACATATCAAATTTATCTAATTTATCTAATCTAATCTATTTCGTAGTCACATTAAAAGAATAAAACAAGTAAAATTAATTTTTAAAATATATTATTTAAACCAAGAAGTTCAAAATAATATATTTTGACATGCCATCAATATAAAATATTAATAAAATATTTTTACATTTATTTTTCCACCCTAAGTCTTCAAAACCCAGTTATAGTTTACACTTGAGTTGCTACAGGGCACGTGAGCAGGAAGGGCACAGTGACAGGACTGGCTTGGCAGGAGGATGTCTGGAGACCAGCCACCCTTGTCTAGCACACCTATAAACTACCCGCTACCTATCCAATACATTTTTTTTTTTTTTACTTTCTTTGATTTGTTTTGTTTTGTTGTTTTATTTATCGGCGTTTTGCCACCAGGAACTCTGATTGATATGAATTCGTATCTTTTTCAAGGTCTCCTTCTTCTATCTCTGCATACATTTAAATCATCCTTAATAAGCAAACTCATCATTAGTTTGTTCTAATTAAATTGCTATCAACTACCTACTACCTATCCAATACATTTTTTTCTTCTTAAGTTTCTTTGATTTGTTGTTTCGTTTTGTTTTGTTGCTTTATTTACCTGTGGAAAATCACTATTAGTTTGTTCTAAATAAATTGCAGACAGCCATGCTTATCAAATTAACAGCCTAATTAACTAGATATACTGCTGTACGTGTAATGTATGGATTGAGTTGAAACAAAATGTTAAGGCTCTATCTCTAGCTTTATTCTTCATTTCTCTCTTAAGCAGATTTCTTTTGCTGCTACACATACGTATCTTTTTTTTTTTTTTACAGTCTCCTCTCTTTTTTATACTGGCTTTGACTTAATTTTCATGTGCCTAATGACAAAAAGGTATACTTGGTCTCCCTTTTCCCAATACATTCTTTAAGCAATATTGGGGGTTCATCTGCAAAGTAAAAATATCCTCCTGCACCAATATCCTCCTGGAACCTATAAATTTTAGGGTAAATTCCAGACTCCTCAAATTGAGTTCTAAGGCTTTTCAATAGCAAATCTCTCACCTTTATATCCAGAAGTAAGTCTAGATGCCCCTCCTTTTAAAAATGACAGTCATATGATCTTTTGTGACATATTCTTGTCACAGAACAAGAATGCCTCACACTCTTTGAGTTAAAGATTGCATTTAAAAACTTTCACAACACTTTTATTACAGCATTTCAGCATTTATTATACTGCATTGTAATTCTTTATTCATTTTTATGTCTTTCCTTGTATATGCTGAAATTTCTGAAAAATAAACTCAACAAATATCTGTTGAATAAATTGAAAGATAAATAGGCAAGTCAGAAAAAAAAGAGTTTAACAAAGATGTGCATATTTGTTTTAAACTTCATTATAATTGATAAGAGAATGACTCCACTCTGTAGTATTTCTTAAAGAAAAAGCATTTGCTCTTTGAAACTGGACCTGAATCTGAATAAACTACTCTGCTACTTAGGAGTCCTGTGACCTCAGAGAACGTAACACGACCTGTCTGCAGACGAATCCCTTCATCTCTGTAATGGAGAGAAAATGCCTATTACAGACACTGCAAAGGGGACATAACAAAGCAAATGTATAGAGTGCTTAGTGGAGTGCCTAACGTTCAGTAAGCACTCATTAAATTACGCTTTGTTATTTATTATATTTCTTGAAAATATTTAATATTACAATTATTAAATAAACCTTATTACACCTACTGTGCATAAAACAATATTGTTTGTGTCTGTCTGTAAGTCATAACCTAGTCCTTAAAACTTTCAGAAAAAAACATCAGAGGAGGTTCCATATTCCTTACTGATGGTGCATTTATGTATGATTATGGCATTAATACATTTATGTACGAGAGTGCATGTGTGTGTGTGTGTGTGTGTGTGTGTGTGTGTGTGTGTGTGTGCATAGAGGAGAGCAAAAACTATTTCTATTTTCCAAATTTAATGAAGTTACGTAAATATAAGCTCTAAATGACAATAACTTTTTGTTTCATCATCTTAGGTGTCCTGAAACAGGGTACCGATTCCTAAATTTGTATTTTCTATATACTATTTTTGACCAGAAACAGTAAGGCCTAATTTGCTCAATTGTACTAAATTTGGTATTTTGGCCTTTTCAATAACTCTTTCCATTAGGACATCTAATATCTTTTTTGAAAACGTTTTCTGCTTTATATTTATACACACACACACACACACACACACACACACACATATATGTATATATATGTGTGTATATATATGCACACACATACATACATATATACATAATCTCTTCTAATGTAAATGAACCCATTTTTCTTTCTTATTAGTGAGTGCTATTTTCATTTACTCAAATGGGTAAGTGCTAAGACTGCATCTCTAGAAGCACTTATTTGAATAAAGAATAAAATAAAATCATTACAGAATCTTTGATCTTAATGATATTTTCTGAAACAAGGAGACACAAACTCTATCTCCTCAATTTAGATGAGTTTTTAAAACTTCATATGAACATATGTTCATTTTGATGCTAAATGGTGATGGCACTAATTCCTATTCTTAATTTCCAAATTTCTTTGATAAGTCTCTTTAAATTCTTGATACCTTTAAAGCAAACAACCAAAAAAATAGTGTTGTTTAATATTCTAATATGATACTTCTCTGTTGGGACAAAGAGGTTCTGTCCTGCCTGAATTTTCTTAATTTATTAAGATTTCAGTTATTTTAAGGGTATGTTTTCTATTATTCATGCAAAAATGAATTTGTGATATTTTTTTCAACTATAAATTTAGTATTATGATCACATTCAGCTACTAATATACATTATCTTGGCTTCTCCAAGATATCTGGTCTAGCAAGTAGTCACAAGTACAACCACTATCCTACACTTGATTTTCTAAAAGATATCGTGAAACACATAGCATCTAAAAGGGTACGTATTTGGTTATTATTTCTCAATTTTATTGTAAAAAATCATACACGTGAGGAGATTAGATATGGTTAATTTTAAAAATACAAAACATGTTGGTAATTTAATGATAAATTATGCCCGATTATAAAGAGTAAATTATGTCAAAATATCCATTTGTTATAGGCACTATGTGTATTTCAACATTATCATATTACAGCTTTAATTCTTATTAAATTGTATAAAATATATTGATTTTAATGTCATTTCAAGAACTAGTTCCTGTGAGGTGACATTGCTGGGAATTAATGTCATAGAACTGACCAAATGTAGTTGCCAGGTATTGACATTTTATGGAAAGCAAACCTTATGACAATACTAATGGAACTCACAAAAAAAAAGAAAGAGAACACTAAATTAATTTATCTGAGGAATATTCCATAGTACAATGAGAGAAAAATAAATAAATTCTATTACATTCATGGGCTTCTGGACGTGTTATGACATAAGATAACTGCACTCCTTGAAACGGTTCCTTCACTTTAATCCATTACCTATAAAATCAAATCTATTGCCTCTTAGCATTTTATCGTATAGTTAACTTATAGAGTTGACCTTGAAGTTGTAGAAATATAAGAACTATAGGTATAAAAACTCAGTTTTCAACATTTTTTTTAAATTGAGGACTCACATTAATACTATTATTCTGAATATTATATCACACATTAAAAAATGTGAGTAACATCATTGTATTTAGAATCATAGTTTCATTTAAAAAACATATAAAATGATTATGTGAACTAATAAAAAACAAACAATAATCTGTTATCTTCCAGCATAAGACACAAAGGCCTTAATCAAATCTTTCTGGGCCAATATTTCTTTCTCCTGTTTTCAAATAAAGCACTGTTAAAACCCAAGTCCTTTATTTTTCCAGTAACTTCTACTTCCAGTGCCCAAACTCATATTAAATTAACAATCACTAAAATAATATGTTCACAAGCAGAATATTAGAATATAGGTAAGATACAATAAAGTATAAAACAAGAGCATGACCTAAATTTACCCTGAGATATTGCTCCTATACTGAAATATATATATATTTATATATATTTATTTATATATATTTATATTTATATTATTTGTATATTTATGTTTAGATATAAATAAACATAAATATATTTTTATATAAACATATATATAAATATATATACATATATACATATATATACATATATACATACATATATATACATATATATGTGTGTGTGTATATATATATATACATATATATATATATGTGTGTGTGTGTATTTATATATATATATATATATATATATATATATATATATATATATATAAAGAAGTTATACTTGTGAACTAGGTGAATGAGGTGAGGAACAAAACAAAACAAACATGCAAACTACCTGTGTTTGGAGAAGCCAGTTGAGACGGCATACCGATTACAAAGTCAAGAGTGGTGGGAGATACAGCTGGAGAGAAAGCAAGAGTCTTGAGCCTGCAATGGAGTGTCAATCATGTTTATTTTAAGACTGCATAATTTACCCAAAGGGAAAGAAGATGCTATTGAAAGTTTTGACTTTTTTTTTTTCTTACATAGTGGTGGTTTCATATGGTAAATTTGCATTTTGAAAACATTGCTTTGGCTGCAGTACAGAGAAGAACAGGAGAGAGGGTTAAGAAGAAACCCACCATTTTCCTATTTTTCACAGATTTCTCTATTTATATGTATTTCTGTTTCCTAGAACATCTGTTTTTCTAAGTGTACTGGAAGAGAAATGTAGCATTGGCATAACATTTATCTTTGTATAATCTTTTGATGCTAGACATGGGGACAGCAATATGAATCTGACTATTATCTTACTGAAAGTATGCAAGAAGTGGACAGGTAGTTCCAGGTACATTTTTTTAATGTTCATAGGAAGATGTTACTGAACCAAATTTGTCAAAACCTAAAGAAACCATATAAGGTTACCAGATGCCTAAGTGTAAAATTACTTTGGAGTTGAGAGTAAGGTCATATGAGCAGGTTTCACTGTCCAAAATATTTACCTATTGTAATATGGCCTATCATAAGGGATGGATTATTGTGTTGAGAAATAGCAAGCATTGAATCTTTTTTAAGTGTTTATAAAAATATATTCATCAAGTTGAGTTTGTGTCACTACATTGCCAGTCCCCTTCCCCTGATACTGGAATTTTGAGTCAAGCCAGATTGCCCTTTCTCATTTTACATACTTCCAGCGAAACCAGTGAAATCAAGACTAATAAGGAGAACATATATCACCCTAGAAAATAACTGGTGAGTTGTAGCTTTCTACATATTACCAAGAAAAATAGATATTCCTTCCTTCTTTTCCCCTAAAAAATAAAGTTCTATCAATATATATTCTATTTGAAAATTGAATTATAGGTGTAGGCGCACATATGTATGTTTTCTCTAACTATATATTTATTTTGTTAGAAAGTTAATATTCATTAGTGTAAAGAGAAATACATGACATTGTTAATAACTTAAACTATAACAAGATTGAGGAGAAACTTCTGACCATATTAACATTTAAAAGAACAATTCAAATAATTTTCTTTAAAAAATTAGTAAGATGAGTTTGGCATAAAGCAGTTAGTGAGGTTGAAAGAGGACTAGGAATGAATATAAAATAACACAAGTAAATAATTTTCATGAAAAGAGATATAATTTTATTTAACTATATACAAAATCATGGCAAGGAGAGAGAGGAGAGGGAGGAAGAGAGGAAGAATGCAATTTTATTTAATATTTCTGTTCTATAAAAGAGACATTTGGTCCATCCTTGAGAGTGGGCATTGGTCCTTCCAGATACCACAGGAGGGAATGGAATAATTTCAACCGCTCTCTTGGGGAGTAGAACATCTATTGTGTTTCAAAGGACAACAACTCTTTTAGTAGGATAAAGAGTTCTTGTGTTGGTAAGAACTGGGGCTCATTTTTTCATCCAGAACCATTTTATTGTGACAGGCTATGTTTTAGATTTTGGAATGAAAAAGATCTTAAATGGATAAAATCTCTGTGTTTATGAAAATTAGGGAATACTATGAGGCTAAATTAAAAAGCACATTAAAAGACCCAAATTAGGGACAATGGAAAGTGACAGTTCTGTTAAGATAATATTAGCTACTGCTTATTTAGTGTGTATTCTGAGTCACACATTGTGATAAACCTTGTGCATACACTAATTGTACTGTCACAATAGCTGCATTTAGATACTGCTACCATATTTAGGATAGAAAAGGTTATAGTATTTGATCAAGATTATTTAGGTATTATATACATGTGTTTTCAAAATCCACAAGTTTCTTTATACTCATCAACAGTATTGAGTGAGGAAGGCAGGTTGAGCTCTAAGATATCTGAAAAGATGTCATTGGAATTTGACATCTGGGTGTCTCAGTAAGGCCAATATTCACAGAGTGGTGGGTGAGGAAGACGAGCAAAGGAAGAAGTGAAAGAAATGTGGACAGCGGCATGTAAATACTTGTTTTATTCATGAGAAAGTTCATTGCAAGGAAAATGGTAGTGCCTGGGACCAAGACAAAGGAGATTATTTTATCCTGAAGATATTGAGTAATGAATTTTAGGAAGAAGGAAAAGAAGTAATGACAAGAAATAGATTGAAGAATACAGAGATGGAAGACATAAGTAATGTCAGAATGTTTTAGAGGTGACAGGCAGCGATGTGGTTGATAATGTGCAGGTGGAGTGATTGCCTTAGAAAGGGGAATGAGTAGCTCCTTGATGCAGAAGGAACAACAGTTAGACCAGCTGAAAACAACAGTCAAGCAAATAACTGCAAACACTGTTGTTTTCCTTCAGAACGACATAAATATTCCTTATTCTGGAATCCAAGTTCTCCATTAATTGGTACTAAATTGACCTGCACTCTCATCATTTCACAAAACAATCCTTTACACAGGCTAAATCACAATATTCATTGTCACTGAGATCTGCTTACTCACTTCAGTGTTTCTTTGTTGCATAAAAATCGAATAACATCTGCGTTAGATATAAAACTGTTCTTTATGGAATTTGTAAGTTTCTATATGGATCCATAGAATTTAGATTTAAAACAACTAACAATCTGAACATGTATATGAACATTCTTTTGAAAAGAAGAATTTATCTTTCTAAAAAAACCCCACATATTTAAATATGTAATTGTTTTAATAACCAGTAGAAATTTAGCTTTGCTCAATTATGTGAAAGAGTAAACATTTGAATGCAAGACATTGTGTGAAACACTGAACATATAAACAGAAATTAATCACAGAAAAAATTTCTTCAGGAGCTATCTTAGATTGGTATTTAATACATTAGTTAACATATTCATGTTTATTCTCTTAGATTAAAATATGAACTCATTTTACATATGAATAAGTAACAGGAGAATATACAATAATAGGAATAAGGGAAAAAACACTTGTGAAAATTTGCTACTTGCCAGGCTCTATAGCAAACAGTTAGATCATTACCTATTCAGTCCTCACAGTCACACAATAAGGTTTAAAATACTTTGGATATGAATCCTTTAGTTATTGGAAAGTGAAAATTAGGCAACATAAATTATTTGTACAGTGTCACATGACTAGAAAGTTCATTGGAATCCAGGTTGTCCTAATTAAGAAACCATGAAAGTATCTTAGAACCTTCATATGAAAAGCCCATATGAATAAAATATATCTCTCTATATAAGTCCTACCCTGGGCATGGAACTATTAGAAAGTTTGTGGATAGTAAAAAAAAAAAATGGTGTATATAAATAGTAAGAACACTCTTTTTCTCTACTATAGTTTTTAAGTGGTTGAACCTAACCCTAGATAAGACTCTATATATCACTGTATGTAAACTTAAGAATGAACACATACAGTGATATAAAGTGGGATATAAAACATTTTTTTATATAGAATTCAAGTTCTTCTTTAGGATTCTGGTAAGACTCTGAAGTTTGTATTTGAAGTGAAAATGCCTCTGAATTGTCCTGTTATCCTACATGTCACATGTGGTACAAACTTTATTTTTCATGGTTTTTCTTCACAACTCATAAACTGAATTTAACTACACCCTCTTCTTGTGTCCCTTTTGCTTTCTGCAAAAAGTTTCCTAGTCTTTGCATGTATCTGAAATGCTGAAATTTCAATCTTAATCATTCTTCCTCTGCAAGGCTGTTAACATCAAACACTGAAAGAATTATTTGACTGTTTTACTGACCTTTTCATAATAATTTCCTTTCTATTGCCTTGTCCTGCATCACTGTTTTCTTTGTAAATCTATCACCATCTGCCATGTTAGAAACCCAATAGTCAGACTTCCTTCAGGACACCAGGAAAGACAGAAGGCGTTCCTGCTCACTTGCTCTCTCTCTCTCTCTCTCTTTCTAAGTAAATTATAAAAGTTGTTAATATAATCTGAAAAATAGATAGTATTTTAATTTTTTTGACTCTCATCTCTGATGATATTATATATAAATAGTTTATTTTTTCAGACTTTACCAAATCGGTGCACGCACATGCACACATTCATTCACACACACATACACACACGAAGCATAAAAGTTATGGTTTAGGGATAAATCAGAATAATGTTGAACCTTCCTAAGCTTACTGAATGATTTATTTTTAAATGTATATGAAGAGGATGTTTCATCATTTGTTATATAAGAAACTCATTCTGTTTCAGATTGAACATGAAAATAAATCCACTTCGGTAAGTAAACATGAGAGCCATGCTATTTTCCATGTCACTTCAGACATATACCCCATTTAAACTTTGCACACCCAATAAAATGTAGAATGTGGAAGTATAGGAAGCACAGACTTTTTAGAAAAGAAAAAAAAAGGCGGCTTAGAAGGCTTTAGAAGAGAGATGACATTTAAGTTGGATTTTGAAAGATGAGTAAGACACTGACAAGCCTAAAAAAAGCAACATTTTAGGTAGAATTAATATTGTGAGAAAAGCTCACTGATGTCAAAATCTAAGGAAATAGCCCATTTTGCAGGCTATCTTTTCCTTGAACAGTATCTATAAACTACCCTCGCAAAGCTGACTTCCCCTCATCACTCAGCTTAAATGTCACCTCACTTTCTAACCCAGCCATATCTCCTCACAGATGGCGTAAATCTTTATCTTAGTACCCAGTTTTATCTATTTTCTTCTTACATAGATCACTACCTGATGTTTTAGATAAGGTGTCTAGGAAATCCCTCAAAAAAGGTGTCATATGAGCAGAGACCTAAATAAGGAAAAATGACAAACCACATAAAGCTACTGGAGAGGAATATTCCATCAGAGAAAACAAAGGCATGTATTAGCTCAATGTGCTCATAAACCATAAGAAAGACAATTTGGCTCATGTGGCAGAATAAATGAGGTAGAAAGTGTTAGGACATATGGTCAGAGGTCGGGTAATAAAGGCTTTTATAAGTCATAGAAAGTAGTTACAATTATAATCTAAATATGATGAAAGACTCTAGAGGGGATTTTAATAAAAGGAACAAAACATTTATGTATATTTAAAAAATGTGATTTATGTCAAATGACTCTAAGTTTCTCCAGATAGTTTTTGTTCAGCATAGAAAAGGAGAATTGAACCTACTATACAATCACAAACTGGTGGTCATGGTAAAGAGGCTACTGTCAAATTTATTCCCCAAAATATTCTAATCATTGGTGCTCACCCACCTAGTAGACCGATGTCCTGTATACTTCGGGAAGCAGGATGACCAGTGAGTAGGACACCACAGTGAACTAGGTGAGAGATGATGAAACTCATCTTGTCAGCTCAGGCAGGGCAAGTGAAGGAACTTTTAGGGGCCTTAACAAAGACAAGGCTAGAAGCTTTTCCAGGAAAGCAAATATGCTGTACTAGCAACTATAGTTTTAGTCCTAAAGCTGTATTTTTAGTCCAAAAGCTCAAGGCTCCTAACTTGGTGATGTAGATTGGGTGACTCTTAATAGCCATGCTACATTAGAATAAACCAGATCCAAACAAAGTGATGGTTTACTATGCCTTGGTTCATCTATCGCAGGGGTATATTTGATTCCAACTGAGATTTCTCTGAGAATTTCTCTTAATAAACCAATAAGAGAGCATCAGAAACATCCCTGTTTTAGACCAAAAGTTGCCTTCATGTTCAGAAATAGTGTATATTGAAAATATTGCTTACTTTTGCTTAGAAGTAGTTGGAAATTACTCCCAGAAAACATACTGATAACTTATAGGCTCTCCAGATATGATTCTAGATGCAATGCCAGCATATAGTTTGTAATTCCACTATTTCATTGATAAATACCTACATTTGTTTTTAAATTTGGCTGATTTTCTGCTACCATGAAAGGATACTGAGTTTATCTTCAGTGTCCCAATAAAGGTAAAAGAGATGTAACCAGATGTAATCTAGAGCCCACAGTTCCTTCCATAGAAATATATAATGAATGGGAATTTCTTTAATGAAATGGGTCTCCAATCATTCGTAATTAGGTTTACTTAAACTAAAGGGAAACACTTCAGTGCCCAGCTGCCACCCCCCAGTGAGCCACATCAACTCAAAGTCATTGAAAAGTACCAATTTTACCAGAGCTCATGAGGCACTGTGGAAAATCTCTGTATATTTCTTAGTATTGAATAAAATAAGAAAGGAAAGAACAGCATACAGCTTTGTAATCTAAACTCTTTTGGTATTCTGAGACTTCACATCATTATAGGGAATCAAAATAAAGACTGAGAGGCAAAACTTTTGAAACAATGGGAGTAAAGACCTCTGAAAATCCAGTCTTTCATACAAACAACAGAACGCTGGTAAAAATTGTTACACTTCTACATTCAGGTGGCCTAATGACATAACCTCCAATACAAGCAAAAACTGAAATTAAACAAAGAAATAGATAATTTCTTAAAAGTAGTTAAATATTTTAAGACACCTCTGTTGGTAATGGGCAGGATAAGTGAAAAAAAAAAAAAAAACAGCAGAGATACAGATGATTTGAATGGTTTATGTAACAAGATTGATCTAATCGACACACATGTACATGTACCCAACTGCAGAACTATTCTTACCAAGTGCGCATTAAATATTTAGCAAACTGACCATATGTTGAACCATAAAGCAATCTCAACCAATTTTAATTGGTGAAATCATAGAGAGAATGATCTAGTTAAAAATGTGCTTTAAAAAAGTTGACACGATTACAAATCCTGCAAAAGTTAAAATTACGTTAAAATCTTAACCCCCTGTAACTGTGAAAGTGTTTTTATTTGGAAATAGAATCTTTGCAAATGTAATTAAGTTAAGATGAGGTCATACTTGATTAGAGTGAGCCCTAATCCAATATATCTGGTGGCCTTATAAGGAGAGAGAGATTTAAAAACACGAAGGAGAGAGAGACACAGAAAAGGAAACCATGTGACAGTGGGAGCAGATGAAAGTGATGCAACTACAAGTCAAGGAACTCCAAGGCAATTAGCAGAAGGTGGGAAGAGTAGGAAATAATTCTCTCGCAGAGCTGTCACAGGGGGCATGGTCCCGCTGTCACTGGGATGTTAGACTTCAAGGTTCCAGGACTTGAGAGAATAAATTTGTTGTTTTATATTAAAAAAAATCTCAAAATTAAACGTTTTTTTAGCTCTCTGGAAATTAGCCAATGATTTGCAACCATCTAACACACATTTTTTTTAAGTAGCTGAAACTTTGTAAGAACAGTGAAGTTAATGGCATGTTAATTTACCCTTTCACGATCCTCATCTTCTCAGCTCTGTGACAGCTTCAAAATTCAGGTATTTTACAACCAGAATTACTGAGCAAACAGCCAATGGAATGGATTTAAACCTCTCCAACAAGCCCTAGTGTCAGTGAACTTCCACTATCTGGCCCATCTATGAGCTCCATGGAAACACCTCCTTTGCCAAACTTGTCATTGTGTGACCTGCCTTGGATCTCTTTCAGTCTGAACAGCTTTAATCACAGGACACTTGTTGAAAAAAAGAAAAAATGAGTAGTGATTGTTCAAATCACATGTGCCTGATGTAGCAAAACTAGTTGTAAAAAAAAAAGGTTGCCAATAACTGTAAATGTAAATCTGTTGGATCAGGTGTCCCGAAGGGGCTTTTAAATGCTCCAGTATAATTTCAGGGGACGAGGAGGCCACATGCATGTGCGGGACTGTGAGCATGTCCAGGAAAGACCTGACTCTCCCAACTCCGACTGATGCCGAGGTCACTGCAAGAATAGAAGGCTAAGGCAGAGTTGTAAACTGCTAGAGGATGGCGGGCAAGGGCCAGGACAGACACAGAGCCCATCAGTACAGGAAAAAGCTGGAGGACTATTGGTTCAGGGCTGAGCAGTGATTTGAGTAACCATACATAAAGGAGAAAACACTTGAGACAATTAGTCCAGAAAGGTCACTAATCAAACTAGTATCAATGATAACGAATTATAAGTCTGTATCTTAAATTTTGTTTATGCCTTTCTAAAGGAGTGAGTGTAAATAAAAAAATAATAATAATAAGTTTAAAAAAAAAACAGAAAAATTTTCCTAAAAGTTAGTTAGATGAAGAGAAATGAGAAAAAAGACAAGGAGAGGCAGCAGGGAGGTGAGAGTAAAGATATACATGAGCTATCTTGGAAGCCAATTGAAGAAAGGGTGACAAAAAGAAAGGAGTTATCAAACATGGCAAATGCGGCTGACAAGTCAAAACCAAGGCATTAGAGACAAGGTCCGCAAAGTGTGGCTAGACACCTTGAACTTCTTAAAAGGACTGAAGAGTCGTGAAGGGGCATGACGGTGATGTAAGGGCTTCCGAGGGCAGGGCACTAAATTGATATTAAAATTTCTGAATAAGCAGTACATATCTTGATGATAGGGTCATATAACCATCATATAACAATCTTCATGCTAATTCCAATACAGACTATAAAACAAATTGAATTTTGAGGAGGATTTCTTAATAGTTATATAGAAGTGTGTCCATAGCATGTCTAGTCAGGACAAAGGAAACCATATAAGATATTTCAGCAAGAAGAAATTAATGGAGAGAATTAGTTCCATAAATGGTGGAGGGTTTAGGGCACAAAAATACAACTGGCTCATCACAGAGAATATAACTGGAGGAAATGACTGCCCATAAGGCTGTCAGAACAAAGCAGGTAGGCTTGGCTTATCAGACCTCTGAGGAGACCCTAAAGAGTTGGTGTTCAGAATACTGAGCAGGAGCTTTGATGAGTGGGTCCTGAAACACAGCATGGCTTAGCCGGCGCTGGGAGTGACGAAAGAAGCGAGAGGCTGGCACTAATGACTTCTGTGAAAACGAAGGGCAGCTGCTGAACTAAATTGACAGGAACCATAAATAAAATAAGATAAAGGAAATTCCTTTGTCCATCCTTCTGAAAGATAATAGCTTAATAACTGTACAATATACAGCTTATTTATTATTACAGAAATAATAATATATAAATAGTGAATAAAATAATTGTCATTAGGCATGGGTATATAAATAATAAAAGTTACATTCATGACAATCATTAGGAAACTATTATAGAAATTTTAGTAAGCAGACATTTATCCAAAAATAATCAGAAAATTGGGTTTTTTAGTTAATTGAACATTCTCATAATTGACATTTGTCAAATATATCATACAGGGATTAACAGTGCTCAAAGAACTAGAATAAAATAACATGCCCTTGACATCAGAATTATAACTTTAAGGCTCTTCCTTGATGTATAGTTTTGACTCTCTTTAGAATATATGTGCTCAGATATTACTTAAAATATGTCATTGATTCAAATCAATCAACAATTATGGTTGTATAATATTTAGGAATAAAAAGTGAAGCTAATAAAATTGAATTGGTATTGACTCCTGGACATAGCATGAATTTTGATTGTATAAATACATTTCTGAAGGAAATTTAAGCTACAAAATGTTATGGGTTTAAAAATTCCATGTTTTTAGTTGTTAGTTTTTTGGGTTAATGGATTCATATTCTATCATGTTTTAAGATAATGATAGGGCTATGCCTTAGCAAGATACATTTTTTAATATAATTATCACTTCTCTCTATATCTACATGCTTTTACTATTATACTTTTATTTGTCTTTGGAATTTATGTGCTAGTAATCTTTTTGAATGTAATGGAAGTAAACAAGAGTTTCATATTTGTGCTTTGAAACTATTTAACAGCAAACAGATTAACGAGAGAATGTCATTCTTTCTGTTTTCTGTTGATTATCACTAACTACCAACTAGTTCAGAGAATTTACCCAAATAAAACAGCTAATTAATGTTTTATTTTAATTGAACCAAGACAGTCCTACCCTAAAGCTTTCATTATATGTTAGCTGCTGTGTACACACAATCGTATTTAATACTTGGCAAACCCACAAATTAGATATTGTCATTCCAATTTTAGAGATGAGGAAACTGAGCTCCTGAGTCAGAGTTAATAAGTTGAAAGTTGGTATCTATAACCCATTCTATCCAGATAAAAAATTCATTTTAGTCTGTTCCTATCACCACCACCCTGCATGTGTGAGTGCATTATCTCAGAGTGATCATATTTATGCCATGGAGAAGAAAATTTCTCATTTCAAGGACAGTTAATGAAAGTTCTCCTGCTAAAAAATCATAGGGCCAAGACCATTCAATTTTGATTCAGTAGAGTAGCAATCTCTATTTGTGTAGAAACATGGCATAAGTATCGAGTGACTTTTCTTCAGAGTTTGGTTATAACAGATACTCACAATATTAGTGTTTTAACCAAAGTAAAAGTTAATTGCTATCTCACATAAGCATTTGAAGAAAGAATATTTAGGTCTGTACTGGAGGTTTTGCTCTGTGAAGGCCCCATCGACTCAGGATACTTTTATTGTGGTTCTTAGCCATGTGCTAACTCCATTCTTAGGTTAACCTCATAGTCCAAGATGGCTGATCCCGTATCAGCCATACTTTCTGTATTCCATATAGTGGGATCGAGGAAGATACAAATAAGAATAGATAGGAGACTTTCCTCTTTTAAAAAAAGTTTATAGAAGCAACTATAGGACAATTTCTGATTACAACCCACCTAAGTATGACAAGAAGTATAAACTGCTTTTGGGGTCGCCATGTGTCTACTCATTCATTCTATTAATAGTAATGATGTTAAATACTGAAAAAAGGCAGTAGTCTTTCAAAATATTCAAAATATTGGCAACATACAGCTAAAACTACATATATTAAAATTATATTATAGAAGGCTATTTGGGTAACTGAAAGTGTTGGGATGATAAGTCATTAATTAAGCAAATAGATTTTGAAATAATACATAATTATTTTGTCATATTTACAGAACACAAAGAGTAGAATTTCATAATTTACACAATATTGTTAAAGCAAATTATTTCAAAGTAATGAAATTCTGGGTATAAAAGATTATGATAATATAGTGATTAAAAGCTCTGGCTTCTAAGACAGATCTCCTACTGTTGGAATCTGCTCCGATGTTCACTAGCTGTGTGTCTCTGGGCATCTTATTTAACCCCTTTGTGCCTCAGTCCTCTCATGTGTAAAAAGGAGACAATAATATTACCTATTGTATGAGTTTGTTATAAGGATTAAATAAGTGAATATATATAAATGTCTTAAAATCACGCATGGCATATAACAAGAATTTAATAAAGATC
This sequence comes from Macroglossus sobrinus, assembly GCA_004027375.1. Taxonomy (NCBI): domain Eukaryota; kingdom Metazoa; phylum Chordata; class Mammalia; order Chiroptera; family Pteropodidae; genus Macroglossus; species Macroglossus sobrinus. Next base: position 388,914 of record PVKZ01001207.1, on the reverse strand, counting down.
GGTTATCTTTATAACTAAGTAGTTGAATTAATTTTCATTTTTTTTGCTTGCCAGCACTTAAAATATATTAAATATTTTATCTTTAATAAAGTTTCATGTATAATATGTATGTGTATGCATATATGTATGATATATTCTGAAGTACAGAGGACATATTGAGAAATAAAGCAAGAAGTCTTCATCTCCAATATTTCCAAGATAGAAAGTACTAATAGCCTTCTCTGGCTAATATTTAGGATGGACATTTATAGCCACGTCTAGAACTTTTCTAGGTATTAGAGAACATGGGTACCTGTGCTCGCTTCAGTCAGGATACAGCAATGTAAATATAATCTCATTCAGTTATGTAGCATTTGCTGCGCAGAATCAGTCTAGAAGTCCACGACTTAGGGAAAGGTATTGTAAATGTTGTAGGGAGTGGTGGTAAAACCATACACAGGACTTTATTTACATCAGTGGTGGCATGGTAAAATTTTCCATAATATAAACCCGCCATGTTATGCATTTGACTGAGTGTTTAACGGAAAGTAAGATTAAAAATCAATGCCATAAATTCTTAAAAGTAAAAGGATTAAAAAGCTCTAGGACCAATACAAATCTACATGGTTAATGGTCCTATAATTCTATGTCACTTCTACAGTTTACATGTTTTCATGTGACAGAAAAAAGAAATATAACAGCAACCCAAGAACCATCTGCATTTCATCACAATCATTTATCTAATTTTTATAAATTGAAATAGTGATCTCAATTCTGTCTCTGTTCGAAATGATGATTTCATATAAAGGATTTCCTCTCCCTCCGCCCCCTCCCAAATTTGTCTATTTTAGAGTAAAATTATGCTTTTATAACCAAGATCAGACATAAACTATTTTAACTGGCAAAATAGAGGATTTAAAATTAACTGTATAGAACTTTAACTAGAAATAGAGGGTATGCAATTGACTCTGTAGGGATGTAAATGAAGAATAAATCAGGCCAAAAAAAAAAAAATCAGCTCCCCTCAGTGATCAGAAAAATTCAACCTGAAGCAATTTTAGGTCTTGAACTATTCAGAGAACTGCAGCTCTCTAAAGTGGTCACAGATATGCTTGCAAAATAGTTCTTTCAGAGCACAATAATTTGAGAACTACCCCACACAAACTGAGCTCTGCAACTGTGCCCTGAATTCAGACTGTGAAGTCAACCAATTTAACTCACATCTCCTCATTTCTTTTTTTATTTTGCTGAGTTGATATTTTCTTCATGTCTCCTAAATGAGCAAACTCTATAATTTTTAGTTTTTAAATTGTTTAATAAAGGCTTTTAACAAGGAAGTTACCTAAAACGGGTAGGCCATAAATTCTGAAAAGCTGACAGGTTGATCCTGCCTTCTCAGTTACTTGCTAGTGCTGTATTTTGAGCAAATAATTGGATAACACTTTTTTTTTTTTTTGCCTCTCTCAAAAGTCTCAGGATTGTATGGTGACATTCCCAGTGTCAGCAGTGGCTTTTTCAACAGTTACGTAAAACGTGAAAATGCCACCAGGAAGTCCTGTTTCACACTTCAGAAACTAATGTTAGTAGGTGTGGAGGTGTGGAAAACGAAGCTGTGTATTGTAGCAAAGTTTGTAATGGAATGTCAGGAAATAAGAGGGGAGGGAGAGAGGGAAGGAGAGAGAGAGAAAGAGAGAGAGAGAGAGAGAGAGAGAGAGAGAGAGAGAGAGAGAGAGAGAGAAGAGAGAGAAATAGGATTCCCAGAATATCATCTGCAGATCTGTAGGCAGTGGACAAACTATTGATTTTGTGACAAATGAACACTTCTGAGAAATTTTGTATTTGCATTTGCTGCAGGTAAATGTTTCTTCTGCTCCTAAGGTGCAATACATGCAATGGAGAATAAAATCCATTTTGCACATGGTAGATGATCTAATGGCAGTTCCAGTCTTCCTGTACCTCACAGGTGGAGCTTTCAGTGGGGCCATATAAAGCTACAAGAACCATCCATAAAGAAAACAAAAACAAAACAAACAAACAAAAAAACACTATACTAGGATTCTTTAAGTAATCATTCTAAGTAAGAGGCAAAGTAAATGGCCTAAAGTACACTAGAAATGAAATGCTGTACTTAAAATTTTCCATGCACATTGGACAAATAAGCAAAACACACACACACACACACACACACACACACACACACACACACTTAAAATGTATTTTGATTTAAACACAATACGCATGACTTACTATCTTTATTTCTACATGGGGCCTATTGCAAGCAAACACTACAGTTATCTTTTATGTGAGACAGTCAAATAAGATACAATCTTAATTATCTTACAAGTGCATGCTTTTGTCATATGATTTTGCCAGTTTGCAGAAAATCTCTTCCTAAACTGTCCAATAGAAGGTGACTTTATGTTACCCAACCCACAATGCAAAAAAGAAATACTCTCCATAAAATATTTCAGTTGTAGTTTAACAAGATGGCTCCTGTCTCTCCAATTAACATCTTACTAGGAACTGTTATTACTAGGAACTGTTGTTTGTTTGGTTGTTTTTGAGCAGTGTGCTGTAGGGAAAGCCACACAGGGAAATCCAGCGCTGTGAGGAGGGGGTGATTCATTGTAGTAAGGTCAAGAGAACTATGAATAACAGAAAGTTGAGATTGGACATCACTTCCCAGGATGAAGACTTTCTAAGTCCCCTTGGAAAAAGCACCCATCCACAACTTGCACCTCAAAATCCTTTGACAGGATGCCAGGTAGCAAAAGCATTCACACCTTAAAATATTTTTGAGATATACGAATGTGGCTCAAAAAAACAATGGCAGAATTAGTTTCCACTCCAATACGTAAAGAGCTCCAAAAACATTACCCTATTCTCTATGAGCATGGCAGCAAAGACTGAACAAACAAAAAATCAGTGACTTTTCTTGGACCCAGAGAAATGAAGTCACAGGGTACATTGCCACCCTGAGATCTAGAGAAAAAAGTTAGCTTGGAATTGTAGTAAAGATCTTGTTACCTGGAAGAGAAGCCCCTGGAGCTGGAAGCTGGTAGAAGGAATTAAATGGTGGTTTTAATGAATTGTTGGAGGCTGAGTATGAGTTTTAGTGAAAATGAGAAACTCCTGGGGGATGCAGACTTCAGGGGTTCCCCATACATTCATGTAAGTTATGTTCAAGAACCCTATCAGGTTCCCACGGCAAAGATGCAAGAAAGATCTCCTGGTGGCCTCAGATGAGGAAAGGAGGAGGGTCATCCGTATTAATCTCACCACTACAGAACTAGCAGATATAATGTGCAGAAGACTTTCAAATAATGTATGTAGATCCTCTGCCATCGAGAAAGCGAATTATGATGTCTTTCGTTCCATATTGCGAACTGTGCATCGTGACTTTCTTCCAAAGAGGACAGTATGCAAAGGAGGAGAGGCAGAGTGACTTTACAGTGCAGAAAGCTGGCAAAACCTGTCTCAATCCGTGTGATCAAGGTAAACAGCAGTGATAAAGTCATACCAATAGTATGAGGCTTTCATATAATGTGATGAGAAAGGTAATATAACTCAGTGGTACCACAAGTGAGTTCACTTGGCTTAATCAGTAGACAAACATCAGGTGAGTCCTTACTGGGAAACATCGTACAAAATACCTGACCAGTATAGGTCAGAAGTGTCAAGATCATGCTAAACAAGGGAATTCTGAAAGACAGCCACGACCTAGTGGCTTCCATGGATGTGTGATGACTAGTAGACACTACGTATTATCCCAGATTTGACCTCAGAACAGACAAACAGTATTAAAAAAAAAGAGAGAGAAAATCCAAATAAATCCTGGACTCTAGTTAATAATAATGTGGCAATGTCAGTTCATTAACTGTGACAGATGTGCCTTACCAATGTAAGATGTTAATAAAAGAGACATCTGGGAGCCCAAGATATTAAAGTCTGAAGTAGCTTCGCATTCATTCTGCAATTCAAAACTGTTCTAAATTTTTAAAAATTGTCATTTAAGAAAAAATGGCAGTTTCTGAAATGAAAGTATGATTGAGTCCAATGCAGTGTACATTTTCTCATTCACCCTAGGGGATTTTGCAGAATTTTGGGGAGATGGACCATTGGGACTGAGTAAATACAGCTCTAATACCATTAAAGCCTTTAGAGGAAAAAAAAGTCTTTTTTATCCTTTAGAAATGTATGATATACTTGTTCTCCTGTCTATGAATTCAGCCAAGTGACTGATGGTGCATAACAGAAAAGCAGTTATGACAAAATCAGCAATAGGTATACCGAACGTATCAGCACATGACATCAAAGATGAGGTCCCCAGCAATTAAAGATGAAGTGATAAATGTTAACATGCTGAGAAATTGAGGTCCCCAACGGACTGAAGCACACGTTAGAAATCCAATAAGGATTGTTGGAAATTAACTTGCATTTACTCTGCGGTGACTGTTATCATGACATTATTATATCCCCGGCTAATATGGCTTGAAGAAATTTGCATTGCAAACTAAAGATTAATGTAATAGACAAAACAAAAACAAAAGCAATACAACAAAACTAGCAGAACAGAAGAGTCAATATATTGCAAAGGCAAATTCCCTATTTATTATTATTACTGAATTTATTGGAGTAACTGGTTAATAACATTATATAAATTTCAGATGTACAGCTTTATAATACAACATCTGTGTCCTCTATTATGTGCTCATCATTGGAAGCCTAGTCTTCTATGTCACCTTGTATTTAGCCCCCCTTTCTCTATTTCTTATTCTAAATCTACATCAATTAACACAAAGAAAATTGCATAAAACTTAAAGAATTCAAAGAAAAAAATATCTGTGTTCAACATAGTGTCAGTGTCACCCCCTTTAGTGTCCCTTGCTCACTGCACATAGAGATCAGGACCTGTATTTCCCTAAACATAGTTCTGGGGTCGGACCATCCAATCTGAGACACTTCTGCCAGATTTAGAAGGTGAAAGCAAATCTGAGGCAGATGGAGGTAGATCTTACACAGAAGGTGAGCCTTGAGCCTCATGTGTTCTGGTGCTGTCAGCAGTGGAGAAAGGATATGAGATATTTCATTGAGAATGCTGAGGTCACCACCACTTTAGGGACTGGCCAGGATAATGACCTGCTTCAATAGCTAAGGATATACCGATGAGCAATGAGATGGATGAAACTACTGCGGCTTCCACTTGGTTGCTTGTGAATCAGCTACTTTTAAGAACTTCCTCCCAGACTTTTTTCACCTAAGCCTTCCAATAATAGTTGGATAAATCCAAAATGGCCTGTATCAAGCCCCTCCTTCTCAGAAACAATAGAGTAGCCATTGTTTTCCTAACTGACACATGACATTTCAAATGAATGGAGAACACCAAGGTACATATTCAAATGCTGCAAAGTTCTAAAATCACTCTTAGAATTTGAAGAAAAATATATTCTCATTTGTAGCTTTTACTACCTTAGAATCAGAATGCTTAATTTAATATTTCTAGATCCTCACTTCCTTATCTCTCAAAGGAGGACATTGGCCAAGAACCTTTCTTGTTCTGTCACTCTACAAGTTCAGGACATTAAGATTAATTTGGTTAGAGAGTAGATTACAAAGATTAATAACTTTCCTTATAAATATTGTTGGTCTAGTCAATCTAGCAAAAAGGATAATTTGTTTTGACATAATAAATCACCTTTGTCTTCTAAAGTTAACTTTGCTTTTTAGTAAAATATAAAAGATAATAGACACATTCTGTCTAGTCATATCCTATCTTTTGTATTTCTCATGCATGTGATGAAATCTGATGATTTCATATTTGCTGTCTTTACACTGGCAGCAAACATGTAAGCTGACTTTTCAGGATAAGAAATGATTAACCAATATTCTATTTTAATTGTGTACCTTTATACTGCTAAACCCTAGAAGGTTTAACGCTCTATAGAATTTGGTCACACTTCAAATATAAGTCTCTATCCAATTGTTTCCTATGTCTGCTGTAGCAGGTTCCCACAGATTGGTGACTTAAGACAACCCACATATATTTTCTTATAGTTCTCTAGGTCAGAAGTCTAAAATGGGTTTTGCTGGGTAGAAATCAAAGTGTCAGCCAGTTGCACTCCCTGTTAAGACTCTCACGTCCTTGCTTTTTCTAGTTTCCTGAGCCAGCAGGGTGGTATTGTACTTCAATGCTTACATTGTCTTATCTGTTCTCTGTGGTCAAATCGCTCTCAGCCCCCTCCATAAAGTCACTTGTGGTTACATCCAGAACCCACTGGGATAATTCAGGATAATCTCTCCATCACAAAATCTTTAACAAACATCTCTGCAAAGTCAATTGTGCCTGTTGTTTGCCCACAGTTTTACCACATAGGGTCACATTCACAGTCTCCAGTGATTCTAGCTTGGATATCTCTGGGGGCCATAATTCAGCATAATACATGAATCTTGCATTTACAATTGCAAACTGCTTAATACTTCTGTTCCTACACAATGTCTTCTTCCAGAGGAGAAAGCAAAAAAAAAAAAAAAAATGGATAGTACATACACACAAAAGAAGCCAATAGGGTAGAAGAACCAACTTAAAACCCAAAAGTATTCAGTCAACTCAAACAATGGCAGAAAAGGAAGAAAAGGGGAATAAAGAACAGCAACTATCTTAAACCCCCGAATTAAGTTAGATTATATGTAACTGGCATATATACTTCACTTAAAAGAAAAGACAATGTCAGAATAAAGAAAAAATATACAATTACATGTTTCCAATTGATACATTTTATATAGAAAGACATTAAAAGATTAAAGTAAAATTATGAAAAAAGGTATAGCATGCAAACTCTGAACTCAAAAAGTTGATGTGTCTCAATTAGTATCAGCATAATGAGAGTTTAGGACAAGAAGTGCTATCAGAGCTAAGGAGGGTCACTTCATAGAGATAAAACAGTCAATTAAATATTCCTAAATATGTGCTAAACAACAGAGCTTCAAAATTCAAAACAAAGTTGACATCATTGAAGTTAAAAAAGAATCAATCTACAATCATAGTGAAACATTTAGCATCCATTTCTCAGTAATCAATAAGGCAAATAGAAATAATATAGTGATGCAGAAGATTTGAACAACACAATCAACTAAATTAATCTAATTAATATTTATAGGACAGTACGCTGTTATAAGCAATGCCAGGCCATAAAACAAACTAGGTAAATTTTAAAGTGTTGAAATCCTATAGTGTATCTACTATAATCCCAACAACATTAGAAAGCAAAAAGATACCTAGTTATTCTCCCAAATATTTGGAATTTAAACAATATATCACTACATAGCCTGTTGGTTAAATAATAAATCACAAGAGAAAATAGAAAATATTATCAACTAAATAAAAGTAAAATAGTAGGGGATGAAACTAAATCTGTACATAGAGGGAAATGTATATTTTTAAATTCTTATAAAGGAAGAAAAGTTTAAAATCTATGAGCCAAATTTTCACTTAAAAAGTTATGAAAGCAAATTAAAGAAGCTAGAAGACTATATTAAGAAAGTTATAAGTATAAATTAAACTTAAATTATTTAGATGAAACAAAATAACAGCAAAATCAATCAAAGAAAACCAAAAAAAATCAATTACAGAAGTTAGTTCTTTACAATGATTAACAGAATTGATAGTGACATACATGATAGCAAGACTGATAAAGAAAAAATCAGAAATAAAAGGAGAATCATTGCTACATATTCCATAAATATTAAATGTATAATAACATTATAAATAAAAGTTTATGTCTATGTTTGGGAAATTGAAAGATGTGAACAATTATTTGGAAAGCACAACTTGCCAAAACTATCAGAAGAAGAAATATAAATTTGAATATTTTTATATTTTTAATAAAATGAACTCATAATTAAAAATCTCCCTATAAGAAAGCTCAGATAATGTTACTCATAACATCCTTCAGATATTTAAACAAACTCATTGATTAACTAGAAGAGAATACTTCCTAACTCATTTAATCCTGTAGTCAAAACTGTACAAATACATCACACACACACAAAAAAATTATAGATTAATATTCTTCATGGATTCAGATGCAAAAATTTTCAAGAAATATTAGCAAATTTAATTTAATAATACATTTTAAAAAATGACTATAACATGACTACAAGGATTAAACCCAGGAATAAAGGTTGACAACATTTGAAAATCAATCAATATAAGTCACCAATATTAAAAAACTAAAGGAAAAAATGCATCATTTATATAAATGAAAAGAAAAAGCACTTGTCATCTGGCAAAATTCAATATGTATTCTGGGAAAAAATATCCTCTCAGTAAATTAGAAGTAGAAGAAGACTTTCCATTATTAATAGTAAAATATTGAATGTTTTTCCCCTAAAAGTGGTACTGTTGTCACTTTGGCATGTACCTTGAGGAATGCCTGTAAAAAATACAATAACAATAATTTATAAAGATTGAAAAAAAAGAAATGCAACCCTGTTTATTTGCAAATGACATGATTGCCACATTGTACGGCATGAACATTAACAAATTTAGTAGTAATGAATATAGTTGATAACAGTGTAAGATCAACAAGATGGATCTTAAATGTAAGAGCTAAAACTAAAAACTAGAAATCTAGAATAAAAGCTAGTAGAATATATTCATAACCCTGGCTCAGTAAAAATATATTAGATAAGATACAAATTGAACCTATCTAAAAGAAAAAAAAATTAGACATAATCAACATTACAAATGCCCTGCCCATAAAGATGACTCATTAAGATAATTAAAAAGAAAACCAGTAACCGTAAAAGAAATATTCTCTAACAAAAAACTTTATAGAAAATAAGAACTCCCACCAATAAATGTTAAAAGGCAAGCTTTGCGATTTTAAAATGAGCAAACACTTGAGCAGACACTTCAAAAAAGAAGTATGGCTGTTCTATAAAAAAATAAATAGTCAACAGTGATATAATGGCTACGTGTAATACCAGATGGGTGATAGAGTAATCAAGGGGATCATTTTATAAACTATATAAATGTCTAACCAATGTACTATAGACTTGAAACTAATAATAAAAAAGAAAAGAAAAGAAAGAAATAGGTGTTCAAAGCATTCACTCATCAGGAAAGTGCAAATTAAAATCACAATGAGAAATGATGTCACACTCACTTGGATAATTAAAATAAGTCAACACCAATATCAGGAAGTGTAGCAGTTGGAACTCTAATATATTACTAGTGGGTATATATAATGACTCAAGCACTTTAAAATACTATTTATTACTTACAAAATGACAATACACCTAACCATGACTTAGCAATTACACTTTCAGGAATCAACTCAAAAGAAGTGAAAATGTTTATCTATAAAAATATATATACAATTGCTGTTCATTTTATCTTTATTCATCTAATAAAAAGAAATAGGGAAAAAGCAAAATGTCCATCAACAATAAAATGGATAAAAATTGCTATAATTTTATCAAAAAATAATCAATAAAAAATGTTTTATTAATTCATAAAACAAATAAATTAGCAGCAAAACATGATTTTGAATAAAAGAAGTCAAACACAAAGGAGTACATACTGTATATTTTCATTTGTTTGATGATATTATAGATCTATTAACCTAATCTATGGAGATAAAAATTAGAATAGTTGTTTATGTGTAATGGGGAATGTTGTACTGGAGAACATAAATAATTTTCTGGAATGATCAAAATGATCTAAATCTTGATTGTGTATTAGTTATATAAAGAAACAAATTTTTCAACTTACTGAACTCCATGAAATATGTATTATTTTATGTAAGTTTTATTCCAATTAAAAAAAGTTCAGAGGTGAAAAAGAACCAGCAAATAATGAATCAACTATCCTATGATTCCACAATCCAATCATTAGTATTTTCCCATGTGAATTGGAAACTTATATTGACACAAAATCTGTACACAAAAGTTTATACCAGTTTTATTTAAAATCACAAAATCCTGGAGACAACCAAATTTCCTTCAACAGATGAATGGATAAACACACTGGATAACATCCATGTAATTAAATACTACTCAGCAATAAAAAGAATAAACTATAGATTCCTGAAACGATATGAATAAATCTTAAATGCATTTTGCTAAGTGAAAAAAGCCAGCTCCCAAAGGCTACAAATTATATTATGTTATTTATAGTACATTCTGGAATAAACAAAACAATAGGAATAGAAAATAGATCAACGGAGAGGAAGAGGTAGAGGGATTCTTTACACAGGGACAGCAGGTAGAAACATTTGGGGATGATAGAATTATTTTGTACAGTATTGTGTGGTGGACACTTGACTATGCATTTGTCAAAACCCACAGAACTGTACCCACAAACTGAATTTTCCTACATGCACATTTAAAAACAAAAGCAAAAACATGATGTCGAGGGTTCCAGAAGGAAATGCAGACTGTATAAAATTGAATTTAATTATGTTATAAATAAATGATGTAACCATATTGAAGGGAGTGAGTCAAGTTGCTGAAGTGTGCATATTTTGGAAGACAGTGTTTTGACTGAAAATTTCAAAAATAAAGACAGAGAAACATACAAAAATACTGTAGTCTAGTTAGTAAAATTCTTTCACATAGGAATATGGGTTAGCAATGCTGAAACTACATGGGTGCTAACTATAGATGAACAAATAAATACATTGTAATTAATGAGAGCACATTTTCATACTGTTGGAGAAAGAAATTTCAAAAAGGCAAGGGGAAATGACAGAACTGTGCCTGTGATGCTGGACCATTGTTAGATATATTAATAAGAACTCATTTTTTGGTTTGTTTTGGGCATGTGTGTATGTATTCATTATATATTTTTCATATGTATGTGATATGTATATATATACATGACAGGTTTTTATAGAAATTAATATGAAAGCATATATATACATGTATTAGTATACATAATATTTCCCAGCTCTACCCACTGAGTAGGCCCAGAAGTGATGACACTCCAATAATGATGAGTATACCTAGCCCCAAGATCATAGTTCCTAAGTACCACTATCCAACAGCAAGAACAAAAGATCCTTGGAAATATACTTGACAATTGATTCCAAGGCTGGAAAGGTACGCGATGAGTCTGGAACAGCTTCTGGGAAAAGATAAAGAAATGCTAACAATGACAACAATGAGGAAGAAACAAAAAGTGAGACCAGTTGGAAAGAGGCATGCAAGAAAGCACTCCCAAAGACAAAGCTCAAACAATCTGCTGAAAAATGTAAATACTGACAGTGTTGGCTTTAGACTAATGGATAAAATAAATATCCTTGAATCTTTACTGATATAAATAGTTGACTGAATCAATAATTGGGTTAGATTTTAAAATTTTGAAATATATGATGAAATAGAAAATCATCATAAGAATTCTACAGTCATAATTGCAAGATCCACTGATGAATGTTAAAATTATGGCTCAAAATTTTAGGCAAAACCAAATAAGTATTTGCTAAGTTTCAATATAGCCCCTTATAATAATTACGAATTATAAATGGAGAGGGATTTACAGTGTTGAAATGTGTCAGATATCACCTCCCCCAGGTGATCAAGTAGATCACATTCCCTTGATATGATACAATGAAAAAGACAATTTACTTCCGTAACATTCTTTCCAAAAATTCACATCTCAATGGAATGAGAAACTTAAAAATAAAGAAAATTGTGAGACATTCATGACAGCATTGTTCAGTTTCCAAGTCATAAAAGACGAGGAAAGACTGACAAAGCATCACAGATTGAAGATGTATAAAGAATTGTGACAATGGAACATAATGTAGGACCCTGGATTAAATCATGGAACAGAAAAAAAAAATTAATGGAAAAACTAGAAATCCAGATAATACTGTAGTTTAATTAACAATGATATACCCATGCTAATCTATTAGCTGTGACAAATGTACAATGGCTATATCAAATGTTAATACTGGGAGAAACAATGAAAAGTGTACCAAGATTCTCTATACTATCTTTGGTTCTCTTATATAAGTATAAAATTACTTTGAAATTAAAAGTTAAAAAGATAAATTTAAAAATGTTGTGCCTTTGCATGTTTCAGAGATGTGAAAAGATTATGGGGATTATCCGCTCTTCAAAAGTTTAGTGAGTTATCTTGCAAAGTACGCTTGGCTCAGTACAAATTTTAGAGATGCTGTTTTAATATTTTTTAAAAATCAACTTTCTATAGAATAAAAAATAAATATTACAGGTTGGCCCCCTACAACTTACCCACATTCTCATTTCCCATCCATTGTTAGACCATTTTAAGTATCTTACAACTTTGTTGAGATATAATTGATATATCATGAACTGTATATAATTAACATGTATTGTTTGGTAAGTTTTGATACATACACACATACATACATATATATATATATATATATATATATATATATATATATATATATATATATATATATATATAAAATCATATGAAATCATCACCATAATCCAGAAAGTGAGCACATACATCATCTCCAAACAGTTCCTCATGTCTCTTGTTAATGTTTTTGTTTATACTCTGCTCTGTCTACAACACTTAAATCCTCCTGGTTTTCACTGGCTGGATCCTAGATTCTGAAGTCTTTGCTTCTAGTTTCCTCATTTAGAATTCCTGCCTTTATTAGACTCACGCCACATCCTGAAATCTGTATACTTTACTTTCACTTAATTTACTATTTTACTTTATAACTATATATCTATGGTGATTCCCACAGATGACAGAGTTATGCTCATGGTGGAAAACATTCTGTTTCATTATTGTATTCACAAAACTTAATACAGATTAGGTGCTAAAGCTCACATTCATCACATCATAGAATCCCATGATTTTTTGTACCTTTTGCAGAATACATACTATGCTTCTAACTGTAAAACTCTTTCATTTTAGGCAGTATTATTGGACAAATAAAACTACAGGCTTGTTATGATCCAAGAGGTCTATGAAATAACATGATTGTCTTTTTTAATTAAAAGCTAATGGTGTGTGTATTTAATTATTTTAGTTAATCAAAAATAACTTTCTTTAAAAAGGTGAGTGCAGTGCCTAAACTACTGCAAACTTTCATAATTTAATGAAATTACTGGCTTCCAAATATAGTTGGTGTGTTTAATTTTTCTGTTATCTATGATTGCTTTATAGCATAATTATATGTTCTTTATCAGTGATTAAGAACTTTACAAATGGAATCATATGAGAACAGATACTATATTTTGATACATCTCATGATATAATGATCATAAATAGACAAATATAGCTATTAAATCTATTGATGATTTAGTAACATATATCCTAGGCTCACCACCAAATTTTATATAGTTCCTCAACTAATTTTTACCAAAAACCTCTAAATTAGGCTTTATGATCCTCTATTTGTTATTGATTAGTAAGCTGAGATTGCGAAAAGAAAGTTGAGAGAAGAAATGGCTAAACACTTAAAATTCCTTTTAACTATGGAATACGTTAAGTCATTTAAACTCCTACCCACCTCACCAAGTGAACATCTCTGCTTAGTTTGACATCTCCCAGCCACAAGGGTTCACACTATTTGATTTATATCATGGAATAAAATAGTTCTAAAATGATAACTTACATTTTTGTAGTCATTTATAATTTTCCATGTGCTTTGAAAAACACTACCACTTCACAACCATGAGGTAGATAAGGCAGAATTATGTCTCTACTGTGCAGTTAAGGAAACAGAAGCCTAGGATTTGAAATGATGAGTCAAGGTCATCAGATAACCCATTCTTTCTGACAGGCAGACCCTGGGTAATCTCCCTCTGGAGAACTTCGTTCTGTTCTCATGGCGTTAACATTTAGTTTCTTCTGCCAGAAATTATTTTATTCTATATGCCTTCATGACACACTTCTGTTCTTCATTGTAATCAGGTCTTCATGAATCACCCCCCCTTCCAATATTGTCACTCATATTTATCACTCCTTAAAATCTTACTCTTCATAGAAGTTTTCTTCGTAGAAGTTTTCACTTATGAAATGTAATTCATAATAGAATATGAACCCTAGATGCCAGCATAGTACCTAGCAAAATTTATCTCTTTATGAAAATTTGGGAATTATAGTCACTAAATGATTTTTCTTCTAATGTATTAACCATTATAGGCAGGTTTATTTTTAATTGAAGGAACAATTTAAGAATATTCTGAATGTTTTCTATATTTTACATTATGGTGGTATTTTGATGATCCATGCGAGACTTTGTATTAAAATAAACTAATAGTTCATGAATTAATCAATTCATAGTTTTAGCATGATGGTAAAGTACTGGTTGTTGCTGTCCTTAAAAAATATGAGTATATCTAATACTATCTTTTAAACCTAAAAGGTAAATTGTGCTTCTGTTTACTTTTTATCTGTTGATAACATCTATTAATATTTGAATTCCCTAAAATCTTCTAAGTGCATAATTTTAAAAATATTAGAATATCAGTATATCAAGCTTGAAAAGTTAGATTATAATATTAATATCATAAGCAGCATAATCTAGCATTTTACTATTTTTTTCTATATATTGGTGGACTTTGAGCTATACATTGTTTATAGCAGTGACCAAGTGGCAATCAAAAAAGACATCGGTATTTTTCTTCAGAATGATGTGCCTCAATAATTCTTTACTAATTTGGATGAAATGGTACGTTAGATATTTTATATTATGTCATTTTTAGAAAAAAAAAACTTCATTAGAATGTCTTTCTAGTATTTTGACCAGCAGTAAATTACATACAGCCTACTGAAAAAAAAGTATACTGCTCTGATATATCAATTAATTGTGACAACGTAATGCCATCATTAAATCCTATAATGCAAAAGGAATCTAGGTTAAGCTGAAAAAATACTTAAGAGTTATATATGGTATACTTCTTAATAATTCTTAATTTTATAACTTTTAGGTTTCAAAAGCAAATCCTATAAAATGAAAGTAGTCTGTTATAGTATTTCTACTTAGAAGTAAAACTGTTATAATCATCATTTTTAGCTCTTCTTTGAAAAACTGTAGTTTGTAATACTTCTGAAAACATAACAGATGTATGAAATATTTGTATAACTCCCCTAATCATTTGCATTTTTAACTTACCTGTATTACAAAATGACAGTTTTAATATAGAAACTAATTCACAATTTACAAATTTTATTTCAAAAACTGGTGGCTTTGATTTAGTTAGTTGGAAATTCAGAGAAAATAAATGTTAATTTTATTTATTTATTTTACTTCTTTTGACCTAGCACTTGAACAGTTTGGACTTCTGTTTTATTATTTACACAGAGAGTGGTGATTTAGGGTTCGGGTTTGCCCACAATACAGTTTACAAAGGCTGCTTAATGCATTTCCCCTACTCCCACTCACTTTCAAAACTGTCCGAGTAATGACAAATCTCATGGTCATTCTACACTTAGAAAAAATTTTGCTATTGCAGGTAATGTTAACTGACAGAGTTTTGCAAAAAGAGAAAATTTGCAAGTCGTGTATAATATATTTTGATTGACAAGCTGTTACAGTGTTTATTTGAAAAGACCTTTGCTAAAAACTATACTTGTTTGGGGGTTCTAGTTCAATTTCTGTATCATAGAACATATAAGAAACACACAGTGCTGCATGATCGTGTTTTGAGAATTATAAAAGATGACCAAGTTAATATACTAAAAAGGAGAGGATTTCTTTGGATAAGACATCAGGAGAAATGAATATGATTTGGGTATCTCCAGTAGCTAAAATAATTCCAACATATAGTCTGTGCTCAAATATTTTTTAAAATAATAAAAGAGTAAAACTTAAAAAAATACCTATATAATTATTTTGTGTGTTCTTTTGTGTTAAAAAAATTAAAAACTAATATCAAAAAAATAATAATGAAATTAATCTCAATAGGTTTCTAGTACCTTAATAAGACTTACAGGAACTATTTCCTGGAACACTTTATTTTTATTTCTATCTTCATAGATTAAGCAATATATTTACATGGCATTGAGATCATCAAGTGCTTTTTAAAATTCTTTATTAGTCAGTGAAATTTATTATTCAAATTAATTTTATTTATAAACTTTAAATTCTATGCTATCTGACTGCCATATTGTGAATGATGTGGTATCTCACTTATACTAATGAATACGATGCTTTTGATGATTTATTATAGACAGTATTTTCCAAGGGGGAAAGAAAAAAGGACTCTAGAGTAGAGTGGTTATAATGTGCCATCATCAACACCATCACTCACAAATGCATGTGTTATGGGCCTATTTGCACATGATATTTTGCCAGATGCTTCTTCAAACACCTTATTCAGTGAATAAATCAGCAGCTAGATGACAAGCATCTTCCGGAAAACAATCAAACTTTAAAATAAATATTGAAATATATGATTGTACTCAGAAAAATGCTTGCCTTAAAAATTCAGATTATGGGAAGTTCATGTAGATATTCAAGATGAAGTTCAATATAAAAGCATGCACTATATTTTGAGAGTGATACTTATTGAAGAGCTCTTACTCTTCTAAAATGCCTTTGCATTTATTAAATACAAATTAGAGCAGAATGGTAACTTTTTTTCAAAATCTTTCGCTCATTGAACTCTTATTTATACAGAGTTATGAATTTGGCAAGAGTTCAATGCAAATCTTTCAAATAACCTGTCCTTTTTTAAAGCTCTAGGATTTGTTTCCAATCTTTCTTCAAACAAGTCTTTTTTTTACTATCTCAGTATGTCAAATAGGAAAACTCAAAATAGAAAGAAAATATCATGGATTTGTCTTGGCACTAAATACCAGCCCTAATTCTATTTTCCCTAATCTTAGAGGGGAAAAAGCATCTGAGTGGACAATACTTTTTTCCTCTTCTTAAAGTATAACATTTTTGCCTATTTAGCCATAAATCAATGCCAGACTTAATCTGCCACTTTTAAAATGCATATTCTTATTTTTAACCAAGTTCCATAATTATTCATATTTCATAGATTCATTATTTTTTCTAAGAATTACACAAAACTAAATGTTATACAATTGAAAAGCAAGCCATGTCAATTCCATTTATTATTGATTAACATTTTACTGCACAAATATCAATTATTCAAAATGATGACCCACATTTTCTAAGTAGGTGTCAAACTGGTATAGTTTTGTCATCAAGATAATTAAATATAATACTACATTTCTACATCAAGGAGATATTTTTTTTCCTGTGATTTCTAAATTGTTCACTAGGTACAAAAATTTAAAAGCTGACATCCCTGCATCTCTGGTTTCCAAGATCACCAGCACACACATAATGCAAAAGAGTGGCTCTTAATTTTCATCATTCGTATAAGGATTCAGGAAGATGTCCCTTTTTTTATGATGAGTGTAGCAGCCATCTTTCATCCCTAAACCAGCAAAAATCTTGTCTTCTCTTTCTTCCTGACCAGGAGATCCCTCCTCAGCATCTTTTCTACCTGGAGTTGTATAGAAAGGGATAGAGCCGAAAAGAGAATAATTTTCTTTCTGATAAGAAAAAGGGAGAGGTGTGAGGAGAACCTTCTCACTTCATGCTTCAAGTGCTGACTTAGTGAAGACAAACATAATGGTTGGAGTCACCCTCCCATCTTATGACCCTTGGGAATGTGAAGCCATATACAATCTGAAGTACACATGCAAAGCATATACAAAATGCAACCTAATATAAACTAATGAGTTTCAAATAACATACAAATATAATTAAAGTAAATGCTCAGTTTTGTCTTTTTTTAACCTAAAATTAATCATGTGTGAATTATGTAAAAACTATTTCCGCAAATGCAATTGAGAGAATTGTTTGAAGCAAAATTTAACATTAGTGTTAAGACTCCATTTCCCTTAATATTATATAGATATATGTGTAAAATCATGCTTCCCACAACCTAATAATTTACTTTAGAAATTTTGTGGATGTGGTTTTCTTTTTGTGCCATGATATAAATAAAGCTATATAACTTAGAATAAAACTGTCCAAAAGGCTGTTGAAAAACAATATAGCATCTCATGATAATAAGTAGATGGTGGGCTCAGAGTCAACTGTGAAATTAATTTCATTAATTGATATCACTTAACATTAATTTTATATTGCTTTCTGAATTCTTCCCCTGCTTTCTATGTATGTCTGAAAATATTCTAATAAATAATTATATAATTTTAAATTTATGAATTAATTAACCAAAATTAATAGATTGCACACCTGCCAAAATCTTTAAATTGAAATGGGATTATACAGTTATTAATATTTATGCTAAATGGTTATTTCCAAAAGTTTTCATTATTGGAGGACACTGGGAAAGCATCAACTTACCATCAAGTTTATTGTTATTATTATTTTAGGAAATAGTTTCAGTGTAAATAACATTGTTCATATTAATTTTCTTTCCCCGTTTTTCTTATGACTCTTTTCAAATGACGGGAAAGTCGCCATTGTGACTCGGGTGAACCCGTTTAAATATACCAAGATATGTCACATGGCTTTGAAAAGGCAAGTCAGTTTTCTGTGTTGAGAGATCGCTCTGATGTCCTCACGAAGACATTTGGACAGATGATTATAGCTGTTCAGTCACTGCTGGAGTCGCATCGCTGCCAAAACTTTCTCCCTCCAGTCACGGATTAGTGACCTTTGGGCAGCTGCCCGTGCAAGAACGAAAAGATGCATGTGTCTGTGTCTGAAATCCTCCGTAGTAATTCTAATTGACTGCAGTGATATCTGCCGGTGACAGTGGAGAAAGCTGACAGCTGCAGGCCCCGCGCTTGCAGCCAAAAAGCCACTCTTGTGGAGATCTTAGATGAGTATATTAAGTACTTTTACTGGCTCAGCTGGTGAAGTTACTATAGCTCACTTGGCTTGAGCACCAGCCCGAGAATAGTAAATCAGCTCTTAAAAGTACCTTCTTGTCATCTGAATTGTAAATGTTCAGTGAGCTAATACTAATCCTCTTTTATAAATAGAACTGACCCTTTGGTGCTGTAGCGTCGAGAAACTTTTTTTTTCTCTCTCTCATTTTGCTAACATTTCCTTTGCTTCACCCCATTTGCTCTTCTATACACAGCAAGTGGAAATCTTAGAACAGCTCAAGATGAGACGTCAGAGAAGAAGACCCCATGTGAACAATCCAGTACCTTAGCGTGCTGGGCTTACACAGTAAAATGCAGTCAGGAGCTAAACTTTAAATTGTAGAGAAGAGTAGAGATATAAAAAAAATATCCACTGTCAGAAAACTTAGAGTGAATGAAACATAGGTAACCCGTAAAGTACTACTGTGTCTAAGTAACACATGTTGTCAAACTTTTCTCCAAATTATCTAGATGTTCATGAGCATCTATTTTAGATGGCTTAAGGAAATAATAGACGATCATCATTTTTAATATATTATAATTCATCACTAGGAATAAACTGCTTCACCAGATTATAGTGATTTAGTCCTGCTTTTTAGGCTTGACTGAATTTATGTTTACACATTTCTTTTATCTAACAATACGTAGAATACTCCTCCAAACATAATCACAAACATCCACAAAGAGATCAGAACACTCCACAGTCCAACTCTGTACACAGATAATTGCTACTGGCACAAAACTTCAAGTTCTCCAGCAAAGAAAGCATGCAATTAACAGTGAAGCTAATTGAATTTTTTCTTCCCAAAAATACTTGAAAGAGGGGCTGTGTTTTATCATCTTTTATATACTCAGTGCCTTGAACATAGGGCGACGGAAACAGTTGATGCTTAATAATTTATTGCCACATGAAGAAAAAAATGAATAAATGACATTTATAAGCAGCAACATATTCTTGCCATGTCTGAACTTAATTGGAAAGTAAAAGGGGCAAAATCAAATTTGTATGGTGCAATGAAATCCACAAAAATAATTTATCTATCCTTCTTAAGATGCCCTTATAAGTGAATTTAATTGCTTGTTTTATCTAATTAGAAAACCTCTAAATATCCCAAAGATTATTAAGTTGCCCTCATTCATCACATTTTAATATTATCGGAGTGTTATAAATTACATGATTTAAGCATTTTACTAACATAGTTCTGTTTAGAATAAGTAATATTTTCTCATTAAAACCTTCTTTGTAATTTTTCCCAAAAACTACAAATCCAATTTTTCAGATAAAGATCTTGTTATGAGGCTTAATTTAAAATTAATATGCTTCTAATACTTTATCCTTATAGGAAAATCAGAGCAAGCCACTTTCTACACTGATTTAGTTTTACAAAAGAATAAATCAGATCCCTTAAACATATCATCATATACAGTAACAGCCTAAGGAAGTAAGCTGTTCTTTAAACCGGGTTTTAGTTTTATGTTGCCAAAACCAGTACCATGGGGGTTTTCATCACGCTCAGTTCTAAATATCCTCATTTAAAATATTTTAAATGTCAATCACTTTAAAATGCTCTTTTAATTTGCCAATCTCGAGGCCCTCGGGAATGCCTTTGCCGATGCTGGAGATCACAAATTGTATGAGTAGGACAAAAATAAGCAACAGTGGCTACAAGGTAGAGAGGGCAGCTTGGGCTGCTTTGAAAGCACAAATTCCCCGACATACCCCAAATGCCATCTATGCCCCCAGCTAATCGTGATGAAGAAGCTAACAAAAAATGTCTATAGGTCATAACAAGACATATTTTAAAACTATTTAGTTTGGGCTCCAGATATGCTGAATTGCTTCATTACTCCAATTAAACTCTCCTGAACGATTTCTTATTTTATTGGCTTATACAGACACTAAAATAGAAGTTAAGATGCAGAAAAGCATTGGGGAAATAAACTGAACATATCTCAATGTAATAATATGTATGAACGACTCATGTTCTTTTTTAGAATCATGGCTACAGCCTGGATATCGCCTATCCTGCTATTTGCTTAGTGTTATAATTGACGACACATGGTTATAATTGACAGGTTACATGAGAATTTTGTTAACTGTATAGTTCCCACAAATATAGTTTTCCTTTAGTAATATCAAAATCATCTATAGTTAATCCACATATGTGATTGTTTTTCTTCAAGGTGGATAGTGTGTGTGTTTAAAGTTTAAATTTGCTCATCAGAGATCCAGCTTGAATCTAGGTTTTTATTATAATTTGTTCATTTGCTAAAGATCACAAACTGTTACCCAACTATAAATATAGATGATACTTTTAATCGAACATTTGTAAAATATTTTTAACAATGAACATTAAAATTAATAATAACAATAATTAATTTAGGCTTATTTTATGTAAAGGCCTGTTTTAGATTTAATAAAGGAAATTGGTGCTCATGTTGAGGTCTTCAGAGTATTTCAACAATCTTTTATTCGATCGTTTAAAAAAATTATGGTTCAAATAGCATAAAAAATTGTTAAATTTGCACGGCTTAAGAAATTCACCCTCCACCAATGCACAATTATAGAACTCTAAAATTTAAATCATTTTCAACAATACACTTTCAATATGAGTCATCAAAGAGACGTGTCACACTGTTCTTTTGGAACAATTCTTTGCGGAATGTCACTACCTTTTTTTCTGCCAGATGTGGGGAGAATGTGTTATATGGTAAACCAAGAATACACTGTTCCCCACTTAAAAATTTACCGTGAATTTACTAACAGAAAGGCTTTTAGAAGTCCTGCAGTAAAAATCTTATGTAATTGTAAAATACCTTTGAGTGGTACACCTACAGACATGCTGCTTTACAGGCATAGAAGAAGCAGAAACACAGAATGAAGAAGAACAGTGGAAATAACATCTATTGTAGAATTAACTATATCTAAAGAAACTAAATTTATTTTAAATAAAACACATAAGTGTATTTGATTGAGTTTCAACTTGTGTGGGTACATTAGAATGATTATGTCGACTCGAATTAAAAAACAGAGTAATCATATCAATGACTATATTGAATAGAAATTTAAGGATGTAATGAAGTACAATTTCAAATTATGAAGAACCAAAAATTGTTTTAAAAAAAGAACAACTTTGAATACCTCAGCCCACATGTCATAAATCCAATTCTAAAAGGCTCTGCAAAGTAGCAACTGCAACCAAAGTTTTGAGTATTGTAGTTCTTTCATTTTATATTGTATACAGTGGTTTCTTTAGCATATTTTGAGACTATGGCTATCTTTACATATGAAAAACAATTAACTTGGAAGAGCGGAAATCTGCCAAGGAAGAACACCAACCTGAGAAGACAGCACGGAGTAGTAAGAAGACTAAAAGTAAACAGATCGGCTACCACAACTCAACAGTGCTAAAACTCAAGGGATCCAGCAAAACAGTTTATTACCCACAACACAGCAAACAGCAGGAGCATCATTGTGCGAATGCAGGTTTCTCTGAGCCAGAGTCCCAAAGGGAGACCAAAAGGAGCCCAGATGGAGATGCCACACAAGGTGGACAGAGCCACTTTAGAGAAGGCTAAATTCAAAGGCACAGCCATTTTTGTAGCAAGCAGCAAATAGACCCGCCTGGTCCCTTGGGAGAAAGGAAGTGCCTAGTAGTCTAGGTTTGCCTAGACCTATTTAAGTTTCTATGTGAGTAGCTTCTGAAACTGCTTGTTATCAAGAGATAGTTAGTCCTTGCTATTTGAAAAATGCCATGAAGATGAACAAGGACACTCAGGAACCCTGGCAGAACTGCTCTCTCAACAAAACTAAACAACATCTGAATCAAATTACTATAAAGGAATTAGACTCTGTAACATATCTGCAGCAATGAAAAAAAAAAAAACTGGTGACTGTGATAATTGGTAATTAAATAAGATTAATTGTTAGCTAATAGTGTTAACTTTTTTCACTCTTCAAAGTAGCATACTCTTTATTTTTTCCATTTTTGGATTTTAGGGAAATGATTTCACCTGTTTAGATAAAACCTAACTTACAATGTAGATTAGAAAATATAAAAATTACTTCATTAAAATGGTTTACTTAATATTTGTACAACTTGGTTTATCACTCTATGAATTCTGTAGAAGGAAGCTCTATCTGGGACTAATTCAGGTAAGTTTAGCTGCAAGTTTGATTATAGCCCAATTACTTCCCAGATGATAGGGTCAAGCCATTATAATTTATAATGGGCCAAGCCATTATAATTGAAATTGTATTATTTGTTGGCAAAGTATAATCTCTATCATACTATGAAAAGGTCATATATTATGAAAATGGTAACAGTAATACCAAAAAAAAAAATCAAGCTTTGTAACCATGTATGTATCAAAAATTTTTTTTGAGAGTTTTCATTTCATCGGTCTTTATTATCTGGTGAGGGATGCATATATCTGCATGCATCTGTGATAAAGTGCAAATACTATACATATGTAAGTACAGTGCTGAGGACCACAGAGAGACCACTTAAAACACCACCTGTGGTCATAACACTTGGTGGCCTCGACATTGTCCCTGGACATGGTGTTGCCCCAACACTTTGTAGGAGGAAGAATTCACTAAGCAAAGGAAAAGATGCTTTGAAGCAAAGGTGCTACTGGAGAAACATGAACGTTGACTAGCTGAAATGCAGAATGGAAGACTAGTAAAGTTGAAAACTTGGGCTGGAGTACTAAGCCAGGTTCATATCATAAGGTGCAGCAGGTCATCATATTTTGGCTTAAAGACTTTAACCATGAAGTCATAGAAACCACAAAAAAATATTAAATTGAGAAATGATATCCTGCAATACATTTTTTGAAATGACAATTTTTATTCAGTGAGAAAAGAAATTAAAGGAACACCTTAAATAAATCAATTGGGAAAAGAACAGTAGTTACTCAAATGATAAATGACGTGATGGCTAGAACTTAGGTGTTTGCAATGAGATGAAGAGATGGTGGGGAACATTTCAAAAGATGGAATCATGGGAATTCTGTATGGTCAATTATTTGTGCTTGGGGAGAAATAAATAGGAATTCAGGAGGATTACCAGCTTTAATACAGGGTGATCGAAAACATGATTGATAATTTAGGCAAATTTAGGGAAAGGTTCAAGTTAGAGACACTGTGGTAGACTGAGTTACTGCTCCCCAACATTCACTCTTTCTCTCAGTAAGAAGGTCATGCATTCCTATTCATCCCCATATCACTTGCCCTGAGGAGAAATGTAAGATCAATTTCACTGGCTTTGAGCATACTCAAATGACAAGTTTTGGTCAAGGAAAGGTGAGTGGATATATTTATTATGACCTCATCTAGGCAAGTTTTAAATGTTACTGTGAAACGTGGCTTGGGGCCTTGCCTTCCAACCCTCTGCAATGAAAATGCCCAGGTAGTGGTCCCAGGAATAGAAGACATGCAGAAAGCAGTCAAAATTAATCAATGGCCCTCATTTCTGTAAATGAGAAATGCTAGTTATCTTAATCCAGTGAAAATAGGTTTGTTTGCTATCACAGTAGAACTTAAGTAATAAGCAAATGAGTTTGGTTCAATTTAACATACCTGGTTTGAGGTAATTACTGAGAAATCTAAGGAAAAATGTCTAGTAAGACATCATTTAGGTACAGAAGGTACAGGAATAATAAAATAAGAGGTAGAGAATAAAGATAAAAAAAGAAAAATGTTAATTCCCAAACTGTTTTGTCAGTAGTAATCAGATTATTAAAAATTAGTGCCTTTTCCTTGGCACTAGGTAAGATGTCATCTGCATCACCTCTATCTGAAGATGAGAGGTCATAGGACATTCCTAAATTTTAGTTCCCAAGATAAAAAAAAAAAAAAAAAAAAAAAAAAAAAAAAAAAAAAAAAAAAAAAAACTTCTTGGTGCCAAGAAAAACAAGAGAAAGAATGCATGTAGTTGAAATGATAAGTAGGCTTGTCTTAAGTAAACTAGCATTGTATAATAACAACTTTGGGAAATCCTACATTATATCATTATACTTACAGTCTCTCCAGAAATATTTGTACCTTGGATCATTTTATTGTTGTTGTTTTAACTTTGAAGGGTAATCTAAGAGCATCATCAGAAAAGTGGTTGACTCTGTTTTATTAATACCATAAAAAGTGTTAAGATGTTTGATTTTTCCGACATACTGACTTTTATTCGATTTTAATCAATGGAGGCCTCTAAGCATTAAGTAAATGATAGCAGCCCTCTGAAATTTTCCTGTGTGAGTTCACAACATTAAAGTGTTCCAGTGTCTCATTATTAAACAAGTTAAGCTTTATTTTATCAGTAACGTGGATTAATTCTATCTTTTCCCAACTGTCTGACCTTCTAAGATTAATTCAGCTGTAAGAGAAAGAACCATTTACGGAATGATAACCTTACCTAAAGTATAATTCATCTGGGTTCCTGGGTTATTCATGCAAATAATTTCTTTTTATTATAAATATTCAAGTTAATAGGCAATTTCTAGAAGTTGCCTGTCTTTGTTATAAAAAACACAAGTATGTCTGAACATGTGTTATTTACACCCAAACACTTAAGGAATCAAAAAATAAAAATAAAAAGACTTTTAAAGTTTGTTATTCATTAGCATTTTCAAAAAAAAAAAAAACAATCTCTTCTTCATTTCTGTATCTCCAGTGTCTGTCTAGCCAGTACTTGGCACATACTAAACATTAAAGAAAATGAATTAAAGAATGCCTTTCTCAGACAAGGCAGCTCAATAATATTGGCCAGAGTATATAAGTATATAAGAAGTGCTTGAGGGTAAATGAATTAAGATTAGATTTAGCCAGTAGTATGGAGTTGATTGATGAAAATAAGTTAATCAGTGCATGATTTTGAGATGTAGACAATTTTTGAGTCTGGCAGGAGACACCCAACCAGGGATACATGGAAGGATGTGTTCAGGCAATAAGACTAAGCAACTCTGTGCAAAAATCAAGCTATGATAGAAAGAAGAGGGAGGGCATTTCTTACACAATTGAGCTAGGGGTCAGAAATCCAAACTAGGAAAGAAATCACCAAGGAGAGATTTCAACTGTTAAGGATGGGTCTGATTTTGATATTCAGTTCTGTGTTAAAGTATACAGGCAAAAGATAATTATGTAAGAATGTCTCAATATTCAGAATGACAAGCAGGAGTAAACAAGAGATAAGAATTCTTGTAGTGGTCTTTCTATTTAAACTGGCAAATGTGCCTGCCTCCCAGAACAAAATGTGTCTCAGGAGATGCTAGTGGTAAGGGAAGAGGAACAAATCTCCTGGAGAGATCTCAACAGTCTTCCAGTTGAATTTGAGAGGGCAAACACCCCTGCAGTGCATTTTTTTCTCATGATTCTCTCTTTAATTCTGTTAAAGAATATGAATATTGGGTGGGCGGATGTTTTATGTGGTTACTAACTAAGCCAATATATTAAAATTAATTTCATCATAGAAATTTCATCAAAAACTTAAGTTTTAGATTTAATTTGTCATAACTATTTTATGGAAATGAACATTCATATAAATATGTACAATCTGCATAAAGGTAGGTGTATCCCCATTTTCCTCAAAGTTCCATAGCTTACCTTTATTTTAAAGGTGATAAGTAACACAAATTGCAAATATAAAAAAAGAAGGTAGCAGAGAAGAAAAATACCTGGCTTAGGTGAATGGTAGAATACAGAATTCTACTGCAGATCATTGTATGTCCTGAACACCAAAAATTATGACTCTTTAGATAAAAGAAGAAAGCCAAATTAACTGACATACTGTTCTTCATGTCATGTATGCCATTCTACTTAAAGATCATAACAATTCCAAAAAGATACTATTATTTTCAATTTGCAGACAATGAAACTGAGGATCAGAATGCTTAAGGAGATTGTACAAGATCATATAGCTGGCAAGCAAAGGCATTTTGATACAAACATACCCCTCTCTTATTATTTTATTTATGTGGCAAGCATTTACTAATAATCTAAAGCAGGCAAAGTACTCTTCTAACTAAATACAGCTCCAAAAGTCTTTGGAATTTCCCATTCTATTTTTTTTTTTTTAGGTAAATTAGTCAAACTTTTTGAGTCTTAGCTTTCCCATCCATAAAATGCAGCTAATTCTTCTATCTCACATGCAAAGTTAAAATAATTTAAAAGAAATTATTTTACACATCATGAGGTGCTATTCAAATATTAAAGTAAATAGTCACTTTTCATGTTTTTGTATTTACATAGGCAAATATTTGTAGCAGAGGAAGATAAAGAATAGAATTTAGGGAAAGTCTTCAACAACTGCATCCAATTGTCTTAGATTGTTTGGGCTGCTGTAACAAAATACCACAGAGTGGGTGGCTTATAAACATCCCCAATTGATTTTCCACAGTCTGGAGGCTGGGAAGGCTGAGATTGAAATGCTGGAGGATTCAATGCCTGGTGAGAGCCTGTTCATAGATGGCATTTTTGTGTGTTTGCTAGTTTTGCTGTGTCTTCTCATGGTGGCAGTGACTAGTGATCTCTGTGGAACCTCTTTTATCTTTGATAAGGCCACTGATGCCAATCATGGTGGCTCCGCCCTCGTGACCTAGTCACCTCCTCATTGCCCTACCTCCCAAAATGATCGCTTCAGGCAATGGGTTCTCAACATAGGAATTCTGAGTAAACACAATCATTCAAATTCTAGCACCAATAATATATAAGGCACCTCTGTAAGCATAGGCCTTGGATAGAGGAAATAAAGAATAAAACTGTTTGAAAGATACAATTTGAACTCAAGACAGAACACTTTTCAAAGTTAAGATTAGAAGTATGTAATTTTTCTGAAACTATGGGTAGACTTATAACATAAAATTATAA
Source organism: Macroglossus sobrinus (assembly GCA_004027375.1). NCBI lineage: Eukaryota > Metazoa > Chordata > Mammalia > Chiroptera > Pteropodidae > Macroglossus > Macroglossus sobrinus. The sequence goes on along the minus strand of PVKZ01001207.1, from coordinate 361,198 downwards.
AAACAAATTTGATGTCATTTTGAAGTATTGCTGGCCTCTATTTTGCAATGATTTGCAATGTTGAAAAATTAATATTGGCAGTTTAGGAAAAAAATGTTTGAAGTGGGCAAGGCATTAAGCAATAAGTGAGGGTACTAGGATTAAAGTAACAGAGGAAAATGACAGAGAAATAAAAAGATGGAGGCAGAAGGGAAGAAAGAATAGAAACAAAGAGAAAAGAGAAAATGAGACGGAGGAAAAGCAACTAGAGGAGATCTTAATATTAAGTAAGTACACTATATTGATTTGCTGTTTAGGCAACTTATCCATATCTTAGTATTGATATTGTTTGGATAATAGATAAAATGTAAAATTACAAATCCATCATTAATATAATTAATAACTGCACAATTTAATTGGGTTTAATTTAAGATTCAAGAATTAAGATTGAAATTAATACATTGATTTTTTTGTAGCCTTTTTCTCTACATTTACATAATGCCTTAAACTTTGCCAAAGTTCATATTGTAATTTTTCAGAGAATGAATTTGCATATTAACTAAGTAAACACTGTGTTATTTCAAGACAACATACTATAATCATTTTCATGTTTATTGTTCAGACATCAAATTGAAGAGTTATTGCTCTATTTGAGAATGATTTTGTATCATAGAGCCTAAATTACAAGTCATTCCTCCAGAGTATGAAAAACCCATAACTGTTTTTATGAGTAGGATGGGTAAAGATGAAGGAAGTAAACATTTCTAGTGAATGAATCCACACATTAATAATTTAGGCAGATTGTAAAGAATTGGTCTTTGTTTTGCTATTTATGTATACTTGAATTCTTAAAGGATTTATTTTATACCATAAACAATTAATCATGTATTAATGACAAGTCACAAAAAGTAAAAGCATCATAAATTGTAGAGAATTAGAAGAATCATTAAAAATATATAATCTAGTAGTATTAAAAAATCTATAGCATCAACACTATTTATTCAGATAGTATCAGAAGTAAAAATGATTATGTAAAACAAAATAATTTTATGTTATGGGTAAAATAATTTAATATGCTCTCATATAGATAGCTAGGTATGAAGAAAATTGACAGAGACTAGGAAACATAATAGAATGTGGTTCTAGAAAGGTTATTAAGCAGCGAAGTTCCAGATGCCATCAGAGAATAGGGGACATAGACAAACCCAAGTACTAATCTCTGTCACATGAGGATTAGAAGCTTGTAAAGGATAGGGAGATGGCTTGGGGAACACCACACACAAAGCTAATTTTACAATTATATAAGTACCTGGGAAAGGGTAAGAAAAAAAATAAAACTGCACCAAAGAAAAGCAGACCACAAAGAAAATGCTAAACCTGGTGAGGTTAAATAAATAATAAATAAACCCTTCTGAGATCTAATGGAGACTAACAACGATTTAGTAATAAACTGTAGCCTGAGTTTACAATACGAGGATCTCAGCTTACAGTGCTCCCAGGAAGCCAATAAGATCAAGCACAATTTATGCTCAAGAATCACCACAGATACATTACAACATTGATGCTTATAATAAAAAATTACAAAACACAAGGTAAAAACTTCAAGAGTAAGAGTCACCTGAAACAACTAACAAAGGAACCCACCTCACAAGAACTTCAATATTTAAATAGATGTTTTAAAAATGCAAAACAATCATGTTTAAAAAAATAAGAAAAAATATCTATATATATATAAATTAAAAGCCCTAAGCTGTTAAACGGTTAGATGCCTTGACATTTTTTTAAGTAATGACATTGTTAAATATTAAATTAGATAATGCTGAAAAGATAATTAGTTAAATCAAAAATGGAAACAAAGAAAGTATACAGAATGAAGCACAGAGAAACAAATATATGAAAAATACACAATAGAGAATATAATACATTTTTAAAAAATTAGATGATCTGAGGTTTATGTCACTGTTTCTAGGAATAAATTTTTTGAAAAAAAGTGCATTAATGAAAGTCACCATTTTTCAGATTTTGAAAGTCTTTATAAAGATCCTTAAACAGAATAAATAAAAATAAATCCATGCCTAATCACTTAAGTGTTAAATCACAATTCAACAGTGATGGAAATGAGAAAAGTCATACAATGGCTACAGGGGGAAAATTTTCTGCAGTTGGGAACAGAATTAAATGATAATTGACTTCTTAAGAGCAACAATGAGAGTCAAAAGAAAATGGAATTTAAAAAAAAAAAAAACCTTGGGAGGAAACTACCATAAACCATAAAAACATAACTGTACTAAGCTACCTTTCAAAACAAAGACAATTAAGGTTCTGTTATATAAAAAATATAGAGGTGCCTAAAGTTAATTAGTGTAATAATTTTAACCTTCTTAAGTTAGAAACAATAGAGCTAAATCACTAGACAATTATATAGAGTTAAAAAATGTATTAATGCTATTTTTCTTGATTTTTTACATTTGCATGTAAAATTAACTGACTTTAGATTTAAGTTAACCACAAATTTTTAAAATTTTAATGACCAATTTAAACTGAAAGAAAAGAAACACTATATATACATTTTAAATTATCAGAGGGAAATTTTTAATGAATGGGAGGAAATCTTCAATCAGATCTAAAATAAGCTGAAAAAAAATAAAGCAGAAAAAAATAAAACGGGAAAAAGAAAAGCAAAAAAAAATGGTAAAGTCTTTCAAATTAAGATATCTCAGCTTTATTTAATCTTATTCTCTTTTTGCTAAAACTAACAGAAATGGCATCTTCTTCCCCATAAAGATAGGTTTATGTGGTTGATCCACTATAACTCCACAACCATCCCCAGCACCCAATACAGAGTAGAGCCATCTTAGTTTTTCAGAAAATAAATTATGGAACTGGATGCTAAGATACCACTTAAAATTTCAAACAGGAACAAAAATATATGATTGGCAGAGGAGAAACTGCAAATATTTACTACTAGAAAATGGTGTAAAATGATTTCTAAAGCTAAGTAAATATTTATGGGGTATCTTATTCTTTCAAAATATTTATAAGTCGGAGCTTCCAAATAACTCACAGCACAGAAGCCAAATGGCCTGCAGGCTTATTTAACACAATTAAAATAAAATAAAATATAGGAAATTACTTGTGTTGAATTCTAAAATGGGGACATAGCTAAAAAATAATTTTCAATGAAAATTCCTTCACATTTCTTCAATGTAATATAATACAGCTAGCTAGAGCTAAGAATCAATGATAGATTTCTAACTGTTAAAAACATTTCATTTAATTATGCTCTTTGTTATAAATAATCGAAGAAATGTAAATCATGTGCTATTTACAACACTATTGAAAGCTAAAAGAAATATCTTCATTTATCAGTATTTGAATATGCATTACTATTGCCTAGGAAACAAATTACAATTATTAGTATAATTTTATTGTGCATTTTTATTGATGGCTAATACTGTGGAAATTGTCTTTACATAAAAGTAAATTAGTAAAGCATTTAATAAGAAAAAAATCACTTTATTTTAAATATTGGGCATATTAAAGATGCTTTAGAAATTTGTATTGGAACTAAAAGGCATGTACACTCATCTTCCAAGAATAATTGACGTCCATGCTTTAATTTGAAAATTACTCTTTCTAAATAAATATAAAGATGTTTTTAGTGGTTAATGTAATGACTTAAAAAGCTATCAATGTATAATGTGTTTAAGTTATGATCTACCATTTAAGGGACAACCAAAATAAAATGCACACACACCCACCCACCCACCCCACACATAAACCCTTGCTTAAAAAAAATAGTCAAACTTTTAGCTTTCCTATCATTTCAAAGTTTGGTATTTTATTATAATAATAATCAGCATCATAACAAAAACAGCAGCATTCAATGGCACTATTAACTCAAGAACTTAAAACAGCAACTACATTAATTATGTTCATTATCGTTAATTGGACATAATCATCTAACCTAACAATTTCTTGTACACTAATTAATAAAACAGCATGTCTTCTAGATCAGAAATGTATAAAAATAATCTTTCTTTTGTATATCATTTTTGGTAAAAATGTGCGAATCACAATTTAGTGTATACAGAATATACTGAATTACATTTAATTGTAATTTTAATGGACTTTCATATCATATTCTTGCTGATAATGACTAAAGTATAGTGCAAGGTTTTTATTAATGTAAGCGAATATTTTCTAATAATTCTATGAGGATTTTTACTGCCCTTGTTAGCAGTAAAAAATCCTCATAGAATTATTAGAAAATATTTGTGACTTTGAAAATGTGGTTCCCCTAGGTGATTATTCCCATTGTCATCTCTTTCATCAAATGTCCCATTCAAACCCTTTCACCCTTATGCTAAGTACATGATTTTGTGTCCCAGCTAAGAACATATTTACTTCAGCTTTGCTTCTACAAGTAAAAAGCTAAACTGAATATACTCATATTAAATTTTTACACCTCTCTGAATGGAAAAGGTGTACTTCCTCTTCCACAGTCCTGTTCCGAGAGAAACAATTCTTGACCGAGGTTCATAATGCTGAAAATCATCATTATATCTCACTGACACTTTTCTATACCTTTTGTACATTTTATGCAACAACTTACAGTAGTTTTTTTTTCAAGCCTCTCATTTCCCCTCTAATTTCTCAACTTTTTCATGAGATTTTCACATTCAGCATCAAATTTCACCACCATTCACTTGCCTCTTGGATGTCCGTCTTCCCTTCCATCATGTAATTTTTCTTTTAGTTTTTACATTATATTTCTTCAAATTCAGAATTTAAAAAAAAATGCCAATATCTCCTCAAATGTTATGCATATGTATTTTTTCTCCCAGTACACAAACAACATAGAATAATAATAATAATAATAATAATAATAATAATAAAACAACTTCCAAATGTCAATTAAGGGGAAAGAAGTACATAAGCTATAATTTTTAAATCAAGCCAATATTTTGGTATTAATGATCTCCTTTTATGGAAAAAATGTTGAGAATCAAATAATTTGACTTGCTTAAGTTTCCACGGCTTGTAAACTGCAAAGTCATGATTGAAATCTTAGTTTGATTACAAATGCATGCCTTTCTACCAAGACAGGTTGTTTCTCTATATCCAAATGACAAAAGTATGTCTAATGGGATGCTCAAACCCAATGCCAAAAATGACTCCTTCATTTCTATTTTACCTTCTCAAATAATGCAAACATCCTCAAGCCTTCTCTATTATGGTGAATGGTACTACATTTCACCATATCATTCAACCCCCAAATCAGTGAATCATTTGGACTCCTTCATGTATAATCTCTATATAGTTCCTATGGCTTCTCTTTGTTTGATATTTTTCTTTTCAAACTTAGTCTTTCTTTTATCGAGAAGATGAACATGGATATAGCCTCATTTTAAGCCATTAGCATTTCTGGCTAGCAGTAGCCCAAAGACTAGTCTCTCTGCTTTTAATTTTTCTCCTCTACCATCAGTTTTCCATATGAGAATGGGAGTGTTTTCGTTTTTGTCTAACCTGTTTAATCTGGACACTTGTCTGCTTGAAACAATGTGTTGCGATTGTGATCGAAACTAAATCTCTTAAGAGAGTCTACCAAGAATGAAAGGAAGTGGTCCTTGAACAACTATCAACTGTACTCTTTCCCCTAAGTCCCTGAATTCTACCTTCCTGGCCCTCTGTCTAATCCTCTAGTACAATATTCAGCTTTGGGGCTTTCCACCTGATTTAAGATACTCATGTCACCAGCTCCTTTTTTGCCATTTAGCTCACAAATTACATATTCACCCAATCTAAACTAGACTTTTCCTCTAGTCACTTTCTATTAAAATGTCCTGATCAATTTTCTTCAAAGCATCTTTTGCTATATGAAAATAATAGTTAGATATTTGTTAATTATTTATTATATCCTCCAAGTAGAAAATAAAGTTTATGAGAACAGGAATTATATTCATCACATATTCTGGATTCCTAAAACAGGGTCTGGAGCTGACATAACTTATCTTAAAGAAAACAGTCAACCAGTCAGACCCTTCACGACTGGCTTATATGATTGCTATCAGGGAGTTGAAGACTCTCTGACATATATCTTTGGTATATCACTTATACAACTCAGAATTAAGCTTAAATTAGAACTTAATTGAAGTAAACAGCATGCTATCATTTTAAAACAAATACATAATTTCAGGAGTACAGATATATACATTAACTGCTTTCACACACTGATGTTCAGAAAAACATCTTTTGAGTTTGAATTTCTAAAGCTCTAAAATTGAAAATAATATTTTATAACGTATCAAATGGATCAACTACAGAAAATGCATAACAACATGATTCATCAGTCATGGCACATCATATTTTATTTCTATCAAGTGCATTTATTCAACATAAAGATATCAAGCAGAGAAAAGAAATGACAGATGCTTCTTCAGACACCATTTGACCCAGCAAGTGTTAGACTCTGTAGGTGATTCACAGTGGCTGTAAACAATGGGGTTAATTGCAGGCCTTTTTCTGCTTTAAAAACTCAGTTGTGCTCATCAAGAGAAAAAAAAAAAAAAGTTCGATAGTGATATTATATTAACAAGCTCTCGCAATGTTGTTCATCATTACTATTGTTTATCAAAACTAAAGCCTGCTGCTAGGGAGGAAAAGCATTAGTTTTGAACTCAGGGCCATAGGAAATAATCTAGAGACACATTTAGTATATAGTGATCGGATTCTCCTACCCACTGGTTTCCAATGTTAGACAAATATAAGAATAATGTTTAAAATCTAAGTTCCTAGGTCCCATCAACATCTAGTTAAATGAGAATGTTTGGAGGCAGTTTCTTTGGTTTCTGAATTTTTCAAAAATATTTTCAGATGATCCATAGGTGCATCCAGATTGACAACCAATGGTCTATAATTCTTCCTTTTCCTAAAATAATCTCATAAAAATCCTTGAGGCTATGTCATCTGCAAAATATTATCAATATTTTCTTCATTACATATCACTCAGCTAGATGTATCCTTAATCAAAAGTGCCTGAGAGTAGTCAGTTGGAGGTGAACACCAACAGCATGGTGAAACCAAGAATTCCAGGAAAGATAAAGCTTCCAACATGCACAGGCTTATTATTTTAAACTACCAGTTATCCTGAAGGCTCATCTTTCAAAATATAACAATGTGCTGTCTTCCAATGGAGCTTCAGCACTACTGAGAAACTCCTAATTGTTTTATTACATGAGTGGTTGCAAAAGTGAATCATTGCAAAGGAGGTCAGCACAACTCTGAAACACAATCACTAAGCAGCAGTGATAAAGAAAAGCAGAGCTCATCTCCTAAACAGCATATTTATTGTTTGTCCGTGAGTACAGATAGAAGATGAAAGCCCACCTCTACGAATCTACATCACTGGTCCAAACTTCTGCTGTGTTCCACATTGTAGGGACTTGCCTGCTAAGCAGACTTTTGCAAAACTAGTATCAATGAACAATAGCTATATATATAAAAAAAAAAGAGTGGATAAGAGAGATATCTAATTAAAGAGAAGAAAGATATAGAAAGTGGAATCTTACAAATGCTACAAAGAGAATATAATATCCTAAATCCAAAGGCATATGAACTCTGGAAAGGGTAAGACCTCTGATCAAATAACACAAAAATTAATCAAGAAAATATTTCCAATCTAGGCTGTCTTGATGTGCTAACTTAACTAATATCATCTCATATGTTTTGCCTTTCCCTTGTGTGTTTTAAATCTTTGCCAAAAGTTAAAAATGAATCATTTAGTAATTTGAGTCTAATAACCAATAACAAAAACAACACCCCCCCAAAAAAAAAAAACCAGAGGGAATATGGTTCATATTTTGATTGCTGAATAATTTCTACTCTAAATGTAAAAAAGCAAGATTTTGTCATATTTTCAAAAATAAGATATGAACATAAAGGTCACTGTGTGTAGAAAGAAAGAAAGGGTTAAATTTAAACAGTGATTAATTTGCTTATTTACACAAGGAGTTTCAACATTGGTTTTGAAATATAAAATAAAAATTGCTTCATTGTAGGATTTTTTTTTTAACAATTCAAAGCAATTCTCTTCTATGGAACTGTGTGTAAATAAACTATGTGAATTTGATAGTATGTTGTTTGAATTATTATACCAAAACCTTGATTACATTAGCAAACATTGTATATATGTATATATGTATATATGTATAGACAATGTTCACTGTGTTCAAATCACTTTTCATATCAATAAAATGTCATAAAGACCACAAAGTAATATATTATCTTAATTTTTAAATGGCACTGGATGATTGAGTAACTTGCCCAAAATCACATAGCTAAATAATAGAATCCAAACTCAGGCACCTCAAATCATGGATACTGCAGAGCAAGTCTGTAAATAGTTTGAACCTTGAAATCTCTTTTATGTTTTTGTGGTTGTTTTTTCTGTGAAAGTCAAATTCAAGAAAAAATAAACAATAAAGACAAAGAGAAGCTTATTTTTTGACATCATTAAAACCCACTTCCATAGTCAGAGGATATATTGGGAGATGTTGGAATGCAGGAGTCACTGTCATTTTGCTCGCCTGCTTGCCACTTCCCGTTCCCAAACCTGATAGTTAGATACACACTTTGCTCTAGACAAATCTCTAATTATCACAAGGAGTTTCACAGAATTCTAAAATAAGAGTAATTAGAATTTTAAACACTTAAAATAATTATGTGTCATATAGCTTTGGGGGACAGAAAGGAATTTCTGGCTATTAACTGTAAAGTTGGAGGTTTCAGCCCACCCGAAATGCCAGAAATAATTACAGAATTTCAAGCTGAAGTTAACTAATAACAACACATTTTCTCTTAGATCTGATAGAGCAGTTTGAGAGAGTCTAATCTGGGTTTCTATTTAGTGTATGAATTTGTATTTTGTGTATGAATCTTGTATTTAAAAATATAATAATACAAAAAGTGTTTACAACTGAATCAAAGTTCCTTGGCAAGATGCTTAAATGCAGTGCACTGTGTAAGCCACTGTTCATTCACGGTGATGGGAGCTGCATTTGATATGTACTTTGCCAATCACTTTGAAATTACAAGCATTAAAATGGAGAATTTACCGTGCATGACGATATTTAACTAAAGAACGTGTATTACTTTCTGCTAATAGCAACATATCTTAAAAAGATAGAAACAAACTTCACTCAAATGCCTTCATTATAACATGCAGTATTAAGCCAGTATTGACTCTCTTGTGGTTAGAGTATATTGTATAGGTTTAAAATATTCATGGTATTAGTTTCAAGTAGATTCAAGTATTTTTTAATCACAGTTTACATTGTGAGAAGTAGGTGTTTTGCAAAATATAAGTAAAGAGGGCACATCAAATAAGCACTAATTACTAAGATCTAATTAGAAACAGGTTAAATAAATACTTTATAAACAAAAATTGATGCTCCTCATTACACGGTGAGATAAAATAGGAATTGTATTTTTAATTTAATTTTTTGTTTGTATTTGACTCTCCAGAGAAAGTTATCAAGTCATTTGCTTGGACTGATAAATGCTAAACTTTAATGGAAAAGATTTTTTAATTTTTTTAATATAATTGATTCAATTGATTTTGGTTTTATCTTTAATTCTTTAATTGTATGTGAAATTGTTTCACATTGTTTTCTAAATCAAAATATTTGTGGATATCCAGATATCAGCCAATGGCTACTAACTTCAAAACACAGGACATGAAAAGAATCAATCTAATATATTTCCTGTCTTTTTTAGTGATACAACACTCTATAAGATTCTGACTAACACATGTTAAAAATTTAAATCTCTTCTATCTACAACACAAACATATTCTAGTTCCAAACAAAATGGAGTAACAGACATTGGATATATCCTCTGTATGAGGTAATTAAATGAACAAGAAAGAGGAAGGAAAGGAAAGGAAAGGAAAGGAAAGGAAAGGAAAGGAAAGGAAAGGAAAGGAAAGGAAAGGAAAGGAAAGGAAAGGAAAG
>PVKZ01001207.1:0-351106 GCA_004027375.1 Macroglossus sobrinus | reverse complement strand
GCTCCTATAACTGAGTACTAAGCAGTGAATGAATGTGAAAAAATTACCCAAGGTTGAGGAATGAACCACATAAAAGAAGCAGAGAGAAAAATTCTGAAAGCTTATAAAGGGTCAAGAATATTCATGCTCCCACCAACCAGTGTTGATAAAATCTCATAATTCCTATGACATCAGGCAGAGTACTCAAAAGTGATGCTTCAGTACAGGGACAAAATAATCCCCAGATAAATAAATACTGTCTTTCCACCTAACAAAATTTAATAACAATATTCAAACAAATTGAAATATTACTAACTGCACTGAAGAATAAAGTAGAATACTATAATCTAGTAATTCAAAAGTATACAGACCCTAAAAAAGTAAAATATTTAATGTCTAGAACCCAATAAAAATTACCAGACATTCAAAAAAGCAGAAAAATATAAATTAGTCATCAATAAAAAACAAATGCAGAGATGACACCGATGATAGAATTATTAAGAACACAAGAAAAGTATTATAACTGTTTTCCACATGAATCATATTAAGTAAAAAGAAGAAAATATACCCAAATTGAATATGTAACAAGAAAAGTATATTGTGTGCCATAAAAACATGCAATGTATAGGATCAACAACAGATTTACACAATGTAGTAAAAAGATAATGAATTTGAAGATGTAACTATAGAAACTATCCAAAAAGAAATTCAGAGAGATAAAAGACTGGAAGTGAAAATGAATAAAGCACCTCTGAACCAAGGAACAATTTCAAGCAGCATAATATCCATGTAATTAGAGTCCATGAAGAAGGGAGATGGAAAAACATTAGAATAAATAATGTCCAAATAGTTGCTAAATTTGATGAAAGCTATAAGCTCATAGGCCATAAAACAAGATGTTCAATGAACTTCAAGCACATAAAACATGAAGAAAACTATATTAAAGCACATGAATGTGAAATTGCTAATGACCAATGATAATTAGAATATCTTAAAAGCAACCAAAAAAAAGGCACATTAGGTACAGAAAAATCAAGATTAAAAATGACAGGAAGCATCTCATTAGAATCAATGCAAGCCATAAGTTATATGTTTAAAGCACAGAAGGGAAAGAAAAATCTAAAACTGTCAACTAGGAATTATATCCCCATCAAAAATATCCTTCAAAATGATGCAGAAATAAAGACTTTTAGACATAAAAAAGCTGAAAAAAATTCTTCACCAGCAGAACTTCACAATAAATGTGAAAGAAAATACACCATACAGAAGAAAAATGATACCAAATGGAAATCTGGATCTTAAAAAAGGAATTAAGAAATGGTGAGTGTGGAAATAAATATCCTTATTTTCCTTTAAGATGTAATTGACTTTTCAAAGCAGAAATAGTACATTGATTACGGGCTTATAATACATGCAGATATAATCTGTATGATAATGACACAAAATTATGAAATGGAGAATTCTTTCAAAAGATGCAGAATAGACAAGTTCACATAAAATATTTATCAAGTTTGAACATATTTTGGGCCATAAAACAAGTCTCAATAAATTTTAAAATATTTAAATCCTACACAGCATGCTCTCTCGCTATAATGAAATTAGATTGCAAATCAATAACAGAAAGATCACTGAAAAATATCCAAATAGTTGGAAAGTACCATACTTCTAAAAAAGAAATCAAGAGGGAAACTGAGAAGTATTTTTGACTAAATGGAAATGAAAACCCAGCATAACAGAATTTGTAGAATACCGCTAAAGTGGTACTTAGGGAAAACATTAAATTTAAATGCCTATTAGAAAAAGAGAAAGGTTTCAAATCAATGTTCTCAGTTTTCACCTTAAGTAACTATAAATAGGAGACTAAATTAAGCCCATAGTAAGCAGGAGAAAATAAATAATAAAGATCAAGAAATGAATGGAGAGGGGGGAAAAAAAAACACAAAAAACATTTGGGAATGTAAATGTAATCAAAATCTGGTTGTTTGAGAAAATGAATAAAACTGATAAACCTTTAGTGAAATTTAGCAAGAAAAGAGATAAGACACAATTATTAGAAATGAGAGAGGTAACATCTCTATAGATTCTACATATATTAAAAGGATAACAAAAAAATATGAAAAATCTTGTTTCATTTAATTCAACAATTTAGATTAAGTGGGGATATTTCTTGAAAGATATATACTACCAGGCTCATCCAAGAAGAAATAAATAAAGTAAATGGATCTGTATTCAGTAAACAACATTTATAGTTAAAAATTTTAAATTTGTAGTTAAAAACTTTCCCCTACAGACATGCATGTGCGCACACACACACACACACACACACACACACACACACACACACACAGCCCAGGCCCAGATGGCTTCACTGCCAAATTCTACCAAATATTAAAAAAAATAATAATACCCATTAAACACAGTGTGATAGTGTGATGCAGTTATAATAAGTGGAACAGAAAACAGAGTCAATAAATAGACTCGCATATACAGCCAATTGATGTTTGAAAAATGTGCAGACAATTCAAAGGTTAAAGGTTAATCTTATCACCACAATTTACTGAAAGAGCTTTAATCTATACCTACTATCATATATAAAATTAAGTTAAAATAGATTTTGTACCTAAATGTAAAAGCTGAAACTCTAAAACGTCTAGGAAAAAAAAAAAGAAGAAAATATTTGTGAATTTAAGATAGGCCATAATTTCTTTCATATGATATCAAAAGCATGGTGCATAAAAGAAAAAAATCATAATTTGTACTTTATCAAACTTTTAAAAAATTCACTCTTCATAAGATATAAGACATGGCTAAGAGAATGAAAAGATAAGGTATAGTATAGAAAAAACATTTTTAGTTACACAGCTAATAAAGAACTTGTGTTCAAAATATACAAAGAACTCACATTAATAAAAAAGCAAAGAATGCAAAAAACCAAAGGGTAAAATACTTGAACAGACACCTTACCAAACAAGACACAGGGATGACAAATAATATCAGATGTCAACACAACTAGGAAAATTAAAATTAAAGTCACAATGAGATATTACTCCACACCAACTAGAAAGTCTAACATTACAGACTGACCGTTTCAAATATTAGTATGAACGCAGAGCAAATAGAACTTTCATCTACTAGTAGTGAGAATGGAAAACATATAACCACTTTGGAAAGTCTGGCAATTTCTTAAGAAGTTAAAACACCCACACGCGAGCCAGCCATTCAACTCCCAATCATTTTCCAAGACAAGTAAAACCATGTGGCCATATAAGGTTTCTACATGGATATTCATAGCAGATTTGTAACCATACCAAACTTGAGATGGCCCAAGTGATCATCAATGGATAAATGAAAAGTCAATTGTGGATATCTATGCAATGGGATACTACTAGGAAAAAGATAGAATACACTCTTGACATATTCAAAAACACAACTTTCAAAATAATTATAAGACTTGAAACAGGTCAGATAAACAATATTGACATACTGTATGTTTCCACTTCTATAAAATTTTAGAATATAAAAACTAAATATATTGACATAAAAAAAGATAAATAGTTGTCTTTAGATGAGGCAAAGAGTTAGGGAAGGACAGAAAAAGATACTTCAAAGGGGCATAAGGAAATCTGAGGGCTGATGGCTTTCTTTATTATCTTGAGAGTGATGATTTCACAAGGGTATACATATTTAAAAACTTGTCAAAGAATACACTTTAAATACATGCAGTTTACTGTGAGTCAATTATACCTAAACAGCTTCGAAAAACTTTGACAGGGCATCCTCTCTGGCTATAAACCTAATTTTCTTATCCTCTTATAAGATTTGTATATTGGAAGGGCTGATCTTTTCTGCCTATATTTCTTCCCTCACCTTCTGTTCACCCCTTAGTCCATGCCAGTCTGGCTTCGGCCCCAAGCTTCTGTCGAAATTGTTCCAAATAAAGTAGCCGGTGCACTCAGTATTACTCAATCCAAATTTCTTTTTTCCTTCTGGTCTCATTTGACTCCTCAACAGCATTCCACATTGTTAACCACTTTCTGTTTTCTTCAAACACTCTGTTTTGCTACTAAAAAATCATCTTCATCCCACATTTTAGCCAAATTCATTCTCCAGTAGTGGTTCAGTCATCTTAACCCGTTCATTAAATGTTGGTGTTCCTATGAATTAGGTGTAGACCCTCATTTTCTTATTCTTGATCTTCAATCCCCTTTATTTCGATAAGCATCTCAAAACTCTAGATTATTTCAAAACGCTTTTTATAGCCTAGAGCTCTTCTCTGATCAAGTTCTGTACATTCGTATGTCTCCATGGATATATAAAAGTACCTCAAACTTTTAAATCACATGTTTTCATCACCTTTATTCTCTACAATGTAGCCAGTATGGAGTTTTAAAAATGCAAATCTCATTTGCTACCCACTCCTAAAAACATATCAATGGCTTCCCAATGACCTCAGGTTAAAATTTAAGGATTCAGCATCATCTATAATGTAATCTTGCCTTTACCTACTTGTGGGCCATCTTATATACCCTGCTCCTAATTCTCTGAATTCCAGATATATTGACTTAATTTAAATTGCATGAACATCGCTCTCTCTCAAACAAGGCTTTAATATGCTTTCTCGCTGGCTGGCACTCGTCCCAAACCCATTCTACTTTTCATCTTTTTAAACCCTCATCCTCAGATCTCAGCTCAAGTGAATTTTCATTAGGAAAGGCTTTCGATTTCCTGTAATCTGATCTAGAAGCAGCCTGTTTCTATTCCTTTGGGCACTTTTAACAGGTTTTGACTATAAAGCGATATGTTTGCTTATTGGCTATATATGCCACTAACCTGAAAACCCCATAAAGTCACAAACGTATTTTGCTCAAAATTGTTTCCTCATTGCCATTAGCAGTGCCTGATACATAGAAGGTATATGAAAAAATAAATTAACATTGTGTGTACTATAGAAATAATTATCACAGTTAACTCTTTTAATAATTCATGTAGAACACAATACTATAGTTGAAAAAGCAAAGGCTTGGAGACAAATAGTAGATGCGTGACTTTAGATAATTACTACAATTTTCTGGGCCTAACTGTCTTCATCTTTATAATGGGTATAATTAATAACAGTTCTCCCTTGAGGTTTTTATGTATACTTAATTCAATAACACAAAACTCCCAATAGAGATCTTGTAAAACGACATGGTGGATACAATTTAAATATTATTACATATGTTAAAAAAGAATTAAAGGGAAAGAGCAGGCAATCAGTTCTTGTATAAATTTCAAGAAAATGAAATAAACAAAAGTTGGTTGTCTCAATATGGCAGACTTTCAGAGATAATATTTAGCTTTATAATTTGAATGCAGTAAGGTCAGTTTAGGAAACCACCAGCCCATGTTAGGACAGCACGCTTACATAACACCCATGTGAATGTTTTCAATTCTACCTACCAGCCTTTTAATTCTCTGATTATTTTTCTATGATACTTAGAGTTGAAGGCGTGATTCTTTTTCTACGCTGATTACAATTATATATAACTAGCCATTTAAATTTTCACATCACATTACTCATTAGCTAATAATTATGTTAGGCTGTTTTATTGGCATTCTTTCAGTGATTTAAAAGCAAAGCATAAATAATACGTAATAATTAACTAATAATCAAAGTCATAAAGAAATATGTGGATCGAAGTCTTATCATTAATTTTGGAGTAATTAAATAACTGGTTATGCACATTTTCAGCCATTATTCAAGGTGTTTTGATAGATACAACCAGATAACTGTGTGAAATAAATGTGGTTGATTTTATCTTTTTCATGGAAAAGTAATCAGACTAGCACTTCCTCAGCTTTAGAATGAAAGCTGTGTAAAATTTCAATTGCCAAAGTACTCCAATAATATAACATAAAAATTGTGAATAGGACAAAAAGTAAAAAAAATAGTTACTTACTATAAATAACACATTAGATTAGAAAAACAATACTAAAAATTAAGACCATAATGACAAAAATGTTTTTAAATATTTCTATTTTTTTCCCAACAACAAAAATGTTTCAATTCATAGGCCAACAGAGGTTGCCATTAAATACATAGTCATAAAAAGGTTAGTTAATATAATGGTATTATGTACCTTTAGTGTCTGTGATTCAAATAGTAAATGAAAATGAGAAGTTAAAATTTTTAAATGTATCTTAAAGGAAATTTTAATTTTATTATACTAACATAAATATGAAATTCATTTTTTATTAAAATCAACACAACCTATGGTATAATAAATGAGTAACATGGTAGATTAAAATGGCCACAAAATTTTGGCCATATCTCCAAAATGAGATGGAGTCTATTTCTCTTGCCCTTGATTCTACAGTAGACTCATAGCTTTTCTAGACCACTAGGACACAACGGAAGCGACACTGTATAACTTACGAGACTGGTCCTAAAGAGATAAGCAGCTCTTGCTTTCATATGTTTAGAAAGGTTCCTCTTGGAACCCACTCATGACACAGAAAAAATCGAAAGGCAGGCAGGGAGGCCGAGGGAAAGACAGTCAAGGTGCCCCTACTGGCAGCCTCAGGTGAAGTCTAGCCAACAGCCAGCACCCACTACCAGTCGTGCCGAGTGACATTTCAGATGTCTCAGTTTAGTGTCCAGACAACTAGCATCACGTAAAGCATATCTACCCAGCTGAGTCCAGCTGCCTTAGTCTCTTCAGGCTGCTATATCAGAATTACAGACTGGGTGACTTATAAAGAATGGACATATCTTTCTTAAAGTTTTGGAGCCAGGAAGCCCAAGATCAGGGTCAGGCAGATTTGGGGACTGGTGAGAGCCTGATTCCTGCTTCATAGAAGGCCATTTTCTTGCTGTGAACTCACACAGTGAGGGGGTCTTATTATATAAGGGCACTAATCCCATTCATGAGGACTTCATCCTTATGACTTAAACATCTCCCAAAAGCCTCATATCCTAACATCATCACATTTGGGATTAGGTTTCAGTATATGAATTTTAGGGCAACACAGACATTCAGTCTATAGCACCAGTCAACCCGTAAGATCAGGAGAAATAAGAAACGGTCTTATTCTTTAAAATCTGTAAGTTTAGGAATGGTTTGCTCTGCAGAAGTGGACACTGAAACAGAGGGTAATAGTTCAACTCTGATTTAAAAGGAGCAGTGACTCTACAGTCAGACTGCCTGCTATTAGTCCTTGGACCGACAGCAGCTGCATGACCTCGGTCAACTCACAATTCACTCCATATCTCCGAGTCTCGGTTTCAATAGAAATCACTTGATGGCATTGTTGTGCGGAGTGAAGAGAGAAGAATTCCTGCAAAGCACTCACACCGGGACTGGAACTTAGTGAAAAGTTCAATAAATGTTGGCTTTTGCTGTATTGCTGCTATTGATGGTGACGTTAAGCTGGTCTGTATGAAATAGTATATAAGAGGCTTCAATCTGCCGAGGACTTGTGACATTGAGCAGAGGATGAAGAAATAAAAAAGTATAAAATCAGAGAAAGCTTATGTTCAATATATTCATTTCAAAGGATGCATATTTTAATAAGCTGGTATTCAAGTAACAGCAATATTGTTAGACAGAAAGTTAATTTTGAGCACATAAAGCAATGATTTATTTTAAAAAAATATTTTTTCAGGCAAAGTACCTTACACTTTGCCTCTTTTTCTAAATATATTCCAATGGATGCATTTATTATAATGGGATCATGAAGCTTAGTTGACTATAGTTTGGCTATGATAGAATCGATGATATTGCTTATATTAAAAGAATAATTAATTTGGTTTTTTAACATTAAGCTTACGTTATAACATCCCAGAAATATGCCATCCACACGTCTCAATAATATTTTACTACATGCCCCATTTTGTTCTTCATATATCTGATTAAATTTTAGTTTCTGACAAGAATTCTAATTTATATAAAGCATTCCAAAAATCCTTTTCCCTTTTATTTATATTTTTAAAATTTCCCAGTGGCATTCTCTAATTAGCTCTCAAATTTAATTTCACATTTAGAATGGCTTTTCTTTGTTTTTAAAAGAAAATTAACATTAGATTGATACTAATAACTAGTATCTATTTGTGCTACCCAAACAACAAGTATTTTTATCTTTATGTTTGACCAACTGCACATTGCAAACCACTAATTTCACTTGCAAAGAGTCAAACTCGTAATTTCCTCTGCATTTATCCTTTCCAGCTCAGCAGGACATGTCTCTTCTCTCAAGCCTCCATTACAGACTTGATTTCTTCCATAACAAAGGGCAGTCATTCTGTTACATGGTTATAAAAATTGCTACTGCTCCCTACTGATCCAGAGCCCATGGACATCTCCCTAAGCGTGTCACTTTATATCAGAGTTTCCCTATGCTTGACTAGCCTTGATGTAATCAACGCAAACCTAGAGTGATTTCCACAGATCAGAGGAGAAATGCAAAAGGGAAATAAATTAAGAGTAAATTATATTTCTAAAGAGAATACAATTGAATTTACAAAAGTGACCAGAGAGAATACACATATATTGTATATGTGAGAGAATACATATATTAAAATTACCCACCAGTTCCTAAAGCCTCCATTTTATTTAGTGTAGAGTTAAGGTGGCTACTCATCCAAGTTTGTTTAGTTGTTTGTTTAGTTTGCTTGTTCTCTTTTCAGAGTTTGTCTTACTCAAAAATGTCTTGACTGATGTGAAAGCAGAATTCAAATTGTTATTTTTTTTCTAATTACCTAAGTCAACGGGAAAAAAAATAACAGGAAAAACCACTGAACATGCCCAGTATTTTTCAATGATAAAAAAAAAAAAAAACTGACAGAGATAAAAGTATGATGAAAAAACTTACTTTAATGATAAGGATACAGGGACAAGTCAATTTGCCAATGTCAACTAACAAATTAATAACTAAAGCAGAACTCACACTTAGTCCTTTTTATGTAGTGCTAATTCTCAGTGGATATCTGTACCAAAATACAGTACTATAAATGCTAGAAGACATATGATAAATGCAACTTGGATGTGAGAGCAAAGTCACATCCCCATGATAAATAGTTTTAATTTAATTACCAGTTCTTGGCTTTCTTGTTCAGTAGAGACTCAACCAAGGATTCTGTGAGCTAGGCTGTCCATATCAATTAGGTGTCATGAGATTCCTCTATACACAGATAAGGCACAACCAGCCATGCTCCAAGTGGAAGCAGTCTATAGAGAAACAAACCCCAGCAGGTTCTGTGGGCACAAATAAGTTTCAGGAGGAGCTGGCTCACACACTCAGGTCCATCTATTCTTCATGCATGGCCATTTCTCCCTCAGACCACAACTGTGGCCCCAAGAGTCCTCACTCAAACCCAGTCTAGAGACGGGCCACGTGTTGGTATTATCCAGATATCAACTGTCACAGCAATACCACTACATTCAGGTGACACTGAAGGGCAGTGGAAAGTCCTTCCTGTGGGAAGAATGTCAAGTAGTACAATTGGCCACTTCACCAGGACAGATGGCCAGAGGTATAGCTCTAAGGAGAGCAGATGTTTTTTTCTCCCTGTCTCTGGGTAGAGGATGGGGTATCCTTGGCCCATGAAGGAATACTCAGATTCTCCTGGCTGGGGCTCTGAACTCTGAAGTCTGAGAACCTTGTATACAAAGATGCAGAGTCAAATGTGAGACTGTCAACTGCAATTGAGTCAAGTGTCCAGGTAAAGCAGCAGCAACAGTAAGAGTTAATGAAGAATAGAACCAGTAGAGATGTTCTAACCAGGCAATTTCTGGTTGTCCTGCTGACAATGACCCTGGACCAAGTCTAGTTCTACAGCACTCCCTGGAATTCCATCACCTAAAAGCAGTCTTCAACCTTTCTGGCACCAAGAACTGGTGCTCCTATGAGAATCTAATGCCTGATGATCTGAGGCAGAGCTGAGGCGGTGATGCTAGCAATGGGGAGCAGCTGCAAATATAGATGAAGCTTCGCTTGCTCACCCTCCACTCACCTCCTGCTGTGCAATCCGGTTCCTAACGGGAGGCCCAGGGGTCAGGAACCCCTGATCTAACACTTTTCTAAAAATTACTTTTTTATTCAAAGTAATCAGAGTTCATTTGTTTTTTAAAACTAAGATATCTGCCACATACAATGTCATCTGCCTCTGTATATAAAGATAATTTTTTTTTACTCACCAAGAACTATGTTTTAGGAGTTAAATGCTGGGCCTGTTTGTCAAAGAAAAAGACCTTCACTTCTAACATATGAACATTTATCTATAGAGAGTTCTGTTTCAGAGCTAGCTTGGCATTCTAGATTTACTGTATCTGTTTCACACATACGATAGTCATGGTTAATAACGAATCTCATAAATGGCAATGCACTAAAATATTATCAGAATAACTTTCTGAATAATATAATGTGAAAAAAATGTGATATGTGATTAGAAAATCTCTAAAGTGCTGAAAGCTTTGTACACTAATTAGTATTGGGTAGCTGAGATTAATGTTTTATTTTAAAAGGAAATGTGAAGATTTTTCAGAACATTATTACAGTTGAAGTAGAACAGAAATTAAAGTTTAATCCATACATTTTAATTGGTTTTATTATGAGGACTAGTTTAAGTATTCTAATATGACAGGACTGTGAAATGATCAGCACGCAATAAAATAAATTTTTTAAAATGCAGAATCGGAAGGCAGTAATACATAATGTTTGCTTTGTTTTGAAAAATCTATGAACTATAATTATTGCTTCTGTGTACTCAAGTCTGATTCAAAACATAAATCAGCTAAGGCCAAAGAAGATGCTGTTTTCTTCTTCTGATCTTTTGTTTCTTAAAAAAAAATATTTTCAGGGGGCAGGATTTCTACTTTCCTCTTAAGTTGGAAGAAGATTCTACTAAACTCATGAATAGAAAACTTAATTTAAAATTTAACGGCATCATTTACCATGTGAATTATTCTAATTAAGAATATTAAGTGAGTCACAGCTCCAATGTCTGTGTTCAAAATACTTGGATATGAATACTGAAGATAGTGTTCCTCCTTAAACCAGTAAAAAAGTATCATTAAAGAAATGAGTGACTGAAAGTAACCCAGGTCACTACAAACACGGAAGCCAGAAACAGTCCTTTAAAAAACAGCTATGCTGCCCGTGAATGCAGAGAGAGTACAGACTGAGTCATTGATATGATCAAAGTAATAGTTGAATGGGCTACTAATCAATTAATGATACAAACTAACTACTGCAACATTTTAATTCACTTGGACATATTCAATTTAAAAGACCGCATTCCATCTATAAAGAGATATAATATTTCTATTACCAAAAATGTTTGTTTTTCCTATCTTTTTAAAAGAGAAAATAAAAGTCATCTAGAGCCATAGCCTGAAACTCACTGAGTACTTAAAGCATTAGAAATAATAAAGGACATTTTTCTTTTCCAGTCTCCAGGCACACATTTAATCGGAATAATGCAACTGATGGATGTCCTCCACAGAACTATGTAGAGGTGATGGACCATGCCCAAGTTGCTCATAAGGCACTTAATAAATGAGAACGAGAGGGAGACAGAGACGGACTAATCAAGTATGTCAGGAGGAGTAAGGTGTAGGTTTTTTCCAGGTGGAGAGACATAAAAATGTCAGAATTATTTTAAACTGTTTGATACACAAATATGTAATAATGTCTTGGTACCTGAAAGAAATAAAGCAACTCACAAACACTCTTAGGTCAGAATTTATGTACTAATTTGATCTCATTCAGAATCCAAATTAAAACAAGCCTTGACTTTGATTACATACTGATGCAAATTAGTTTGCCAGAGTTTTAATAAAATGCACACTTTGATAACATGAATTCCTATGTGAAGACCCACGAAATGGAGGCCGCCCCCAGTGGCATAGCCCGCATCACAAATCTGAACCTGAGTCAGCCTGCACTTTCAAGAAATATCTGACAAGAAAGCATCACCTATACCAACCTCAACTCTCCAATTCAGCAAGAGCTAGCTTACCTTACCTTACAAAACCAGACCTGCTGGCCTTCTAAGGGAACCCCTTGATCTCCCAGTCAATCACAGCCTGTTTCCCTGTTTCCTCTTCTAACGCTCTGGGGAACTTATTTTTGCCACCAAATCCCTCAGGCAGTGTGCCACTGCTTGTGAACACTGTTCTCTCCCATTCCATGCATTGTTTCTCCTAGAATAAAGAACATCAAACTCATTACTAAATTATTTTAGTTTTATCCTTTGACAGTTTACACTGATCTACAGGTATATGTTGATGATACCTAACATGCCATTTCAATGCGTACTGTGTGAAATAATGAATTCAAAAATAAAATTATAATCAGGAAACAGTTTTTGACAATCTTCCCAAATAGTCACAAAAATACGTATGGGGAAAAAAATTGAAGATAAAATAATGTACAAAAGAAAACCATACACACTACCACAAAAAAATACTAGTCTAGTACAATATCAAAAAAAAATGGAAATGAGGATTGAAATCGTTGTTCTTTACAAATATGGTCATATCATGATGATATGGTCAGTCCACCAGAAGATACAATTCTAAAATTATAAGCACCCTATAATATAGCTTTAAATGATTTAAATCAATAATTGATGATGATCAACAGAAAAGTAGATAAACTGCATTCAAAATATTGACATATGACAAATAACATTGATATAAATAGAAAGCTAAAGGCTACAATGACGGATTCTATTCCTTTCAAGTGCCCATGAAACAATGACCAAAACTGATGATTTTCTTGTTATGTAGCAAGGCTCAACATGTTTTAAAAGATCAAAATAATTTAGAGTATATTCTCTGAAATTAAGGTAGAAACAAGTAACAAAATACCAACTAGAAAATTTCCAATGTTTGGAAATTAAGCAAAACACTCCTAAATAATGCATACATCAAATAAGAAATGACTTGACCAAATCAGCTTCTTAATTGGCCATTTTGCTTCCACTCTTGAAACCCTATGATTCATTTTTTATAACATGAAAAGAGTGTATTTTTCAGTCTTCACTTTGGGGTCTTCTAATCAAATTCTTCCTTCTGTATCTATCTGATGTATCCCTCTACTTAGTCCCTAACTAAGCACTCTGTTTATTTTTCTTCATGAAATTTTTCATAATTTATTATTATATATAAAATTATATATATATGTATACACACACACACACACACACACATATATATATATATATATATATATATATATATATATATATATAAAATCTTCCCTTGATCTCAACCTCTCTCTCTCTCTCTCTCTCTCTGTCTCCTCCTCCCCACATTGCTCCATTCCCGTCTCCTCCCTCTGCTTCTTCTCTTCCTTTTCAGTTTATTCAAAAACACCAACTCCCTGAGACTAGCACTGTAATCACCCTAAGAATAGGCACAAGTCTGTCTTCCTCCTCTCTCTAAACCCAGTGTTTGACACATTTTAGCAATGAATAACATTTTGTATTTATATAATGAACCCTTTTATAACACTTAATGTGCATACCAGTCATATTCATAGTGTTTTAAAAATAATTTTTTAAAAAAAATTCACATGTCTCTCATAACAACCTAATGAGTTAGAATTATTTTTACCCCCATTTTACAGTTGAAGAGACTAACACACACGGAAGTAAAGAAACTTGATTAAGGTCGCAGGTAGTAGAGGCAGAATTACACACCCAGGCCATCTGGCTATAAGGAAACTGCTCTTAACCACTATGCTAGGCCCACTGAATCAATCGGGATGCCCTCATTTTCTTGCAAACAGCTTAAGTTCCTAGAACTCCTCTGATAGAATCTTTTTTTTTTTTTTCAAAAAAGGGCCTCTGCTTTATATTTGCTTAATTTTTATATTTGACATCTTACTTCAGACATCTGAGACTCTACTGCATTCTCACAAAAAAAAAAATTTGGTGTAAAGTCATAGCTCTTAAAAAAATTCTTTTCAATAATCGTGGGAAATGCTCTGGTCTTGGAGTCTGATTCTGTCTTGTAATCTCAAAGATTTTCAAGTACTGTCACCACTCTCTGAGGCTCATTTTCTTTATTTATAATGTTCTGTCTACCAAGGCACAAATCTCTGTCCAGAGCAAATGAATAAGTATAGGAAAGTGAATATAAACTGTAAAGCAATATTAAACCAAATGATATTGTAGGTGGCTTTAGTACTTATCTGTATTTGCTTAATTTAAAAAGTCACTAAAAAAACACAAAACAAACAAACAAACAAACAAACAAAAAACAGTCTGAAGAGAAAGAGAGAGAGAGAGAGAGAGTTTGTCCCCATGGTCTCTTGTATTGCAAATTTTAGAGAAAATATTTGCTGATTTAAAATGCAAACACACAAAGGCAACCCTCTTTTAAACTTAAAGTTTTAAAAAAATTATTGCTATTTCATGTAGGTGTAGGCAATGTAATACAGCAGTTCAATTTAAATATATTTAAAGGATGCTCCAATTAAATGTAATTAATGGGAATTTTAATAATTATCTCACTAAATTTCCTGAATATAACATTTATATCTCGAAAAACTCGCACTAGCCGGTGAAATATTTTTCATTCAGAATTGTTGAGTGATCTATCTTTTGTATAATAGTAAGTACAGCTCACATTTATTTTAGAATGTCAGAAAACAGTCCAGCTGACA
The DNA here is from genome assembly GCA_004027375.1 of Macroglossus sobrinus. Lineage (NCBI taxonomy): Eukaryota > Metazoa > Chordata > Mammalia > Chiroptera > Pteropodidae > Macroglossus > Macroglossus sobrinus. The sequence goes on along the minus strand of PVKZ01001207.1, from coordinate 336,475 downwards.
ATATTAATAGAGTGGAAAATCCATGATCACCGAAGCTTTCCTGTCAAATATGACAACCTTCTAAATCACTTGTCAGAATTGACCTGCACACAAGCTCACATGAACTAGGTTAGGCAAGTTAACGGGGAATGTAACAGCGAGATAAATCTCACTTTCAATGATACTTATCTCTGTACAAATCTTAGAATTGAGTAGAGAAACTAGAAGAAAAGCCTACTTATTTCCTATAACCATCCAGGAGTGAAATGTATATTTATAGCAAGTTCAAAGAAAAAAAGACTTTAATCAGATATTTAAGGTAACCATGCAAACAAATACAATGGGATTTGCTTTGATTTATCATCAAATGATTGGAATTGTTAATAAGGGTGTCAATTAAATAATCTATGTGTTGAATCAAACTATAAAGACTGCATTTATAATTAGGAATTTTAACTTCTTTTTTAAATAAAAACTCTAACCTCTGAAATCTAGAACTAGATACAAAATAAGTGAGGAATAGTTCCATGAGATAATCCATCACCCAAACACATTATAATTGTTCAGCATACTTCTGGATGCAAAATGAAACTGATTCTTGAAACTTAAATAATATTTCATACCAAAGTATAAGGATAAATTCCAAGGATAGATATTAGAAGTAAATGTGTCATTACAGCTAATATTTAATGACACTTAACAAAGTTCTAGGCATTCTTTTGTCATCTTACATGAATTAGTCACTTGTTAATCACAATCAACCTATGGCAAGGTTCTATTTCCAGCACCACTCTTTTAGATATAAAAACTGGTGATCAGAAAATTACACTATTAAATGTAGAAGCCAGGTTAAAAGAAAGATGTTAGACCCCACATTCCTAGAGCCCACCCAACACAAAGAAGCTTTTTATATTAAAGATTTTACATTACTGGACTTTTATTTTGACAGAATTTTCCAAACACATTCCCTGTCTGCAAATCCATTAAATGTCTACAGATATTTTATAGAAATTGTAAATTTATCTTGAATCCTTTCTACAATGTTTATTTAAAAATGAGTACAATTCTCCTTTCATTATATAATGCCGACTAATTTTTTATTCTGGATGAGATCTTATGTTGTGTGTGTGAATACACTTCGAGAAACAGCATCAGGTGTCAAGGGAACACATACTTCAAGTATATCAAGACACGGCAGGAACTGATCATACAATAAATCACAGAAAAAGAAGTCAGAAAAAGTCTTAAAAGTAGTGGCATATTCAGATCTCTTCCCATTGCCTCCCACAAAGTGCATTTCTAAGACATTAGAGAATTACTCTGACCCTCCATTTTCTGCTACTATAATAGTTATTTTAATATGCCCATTAATTAAGCAAGAAAATTCTAGATTTTTTCTCAATGTAACACAAATTGATTGGCAGAAAAGGAAAGTGGTATTCTTCATAGCTGCACAGTAGCTGTGCTATAGTCCCACAAGTTTATAGTTGGAGGAAAATAAAAAAGCAAAGTAAATAGCTACGTTTTATGGAGCAGCACCTAACACCTATGATACGACATTCCTGCAGACAAGTGAATTAGTGTGCATACTTCAGTGTCCTAGGTGGCTATCATTTTCCCCCACCAGAAAGGACATTTTAGTTTATAAACAATTCTGGGTCAGAAGACGTATTGACCTCTTATTGTATATTTCCTTTCGATACCTCAATATAGACCTTTTCATGGCATTGATATTCAGTAAAATTTCTTACTATAGTAAGACTTTATTTTAGTATATTACAATCCTTAGAGAAGGGTATCAATATTTTATCTATGGTGTTTAGCTTTAAATTCCCCAAAACTAATAATAAAAAGTAGGAAGGCATAATTCAGATTCTGTTTTTAAGAAAAAAAAATAATTCTCAGCTATGTCCTACCACACCAGAAAATGCTTCCATTTCATGTTTCATTTGTTATAATTTCTTCTTTCTAACCCCCAACAGTCACTGGTAAGGGTAAAGGAATTGCCATGACTTGTTTGAGCTAATGGAGACTTTGTTGCTTTCTTATGGAAAGCAACATGGAATGTGAACCCTGAAAATCTCTACCAACCTTAAAGAATGAAGGTTAGGACAGGAGTTAACAAGTCAACAAGCGTTGTCTCATATGAAAAGAAAAAGACATATGAAGAGAAACACAGAGAGAAAGAAAGAGAAGAGAGATAGGGAGAAATGAAGCGGGAGAGAGAGAAAGAGAGATTATTTTTTTGCTTAAAATGATTTGAATTGGAACATTGATTCATGTGACTGGAAAAGTCCTGACTACTACAGTGAAAATAATGGTTATTTATCTCTTATTTTGGTTACAGTTATCTACATCATATGACTTGAGATAGATAGATGGATAATTTTTGTTTTCAAGCTCTTTGAGCACACTCTAAAATCAGTGGAGAATAAGCATGTGATATTTTGAGAAAAGATGCCTCATCATTACCTGAGTTCGTTTGAAAGTACAGTGGAACCAGAATAAAACACTTGTTTCTCTATACTTTATATTATACTCTAGAGAATGCAAGTGGTGGTAACAAAGAGGCCAAAACTGAAGGGTCTAAAATAAGATAGCAATTTATTTCCCTAAGTTTGAAGTGTGTAAGAATTATTTTTCTCTTAAAAAGATAGATAACCTAATGTAGACATCAAAAAGTATAGGTTATCATGAACAAGTAATTCAAATATATTTGAAATTTTAGAAGAAAAGTACAAAAGTACAACTTAAAACTGACTCAACAAATACACTTAAATTCTTTATGACAATAAATACATTTATTTATATTATGAGTCACATAGGAACCAATTATTGAAATAACTGTATCATAATAAAATCTTCCCAGAGAGAATACTGTAGACTTAGGTATCTTTACTAGAGATTTTTATTAAAATCTTAAGTGAAAATAATTCCAATCTTATAAATTATTCTAGAGAACTGAAAAAGGGAAGGTGCACCTTAAAAAACGAAGGACAAAACTAAAAAGGAAAAGTTATAGATAGGTTCATCTCACCTATGAACACAGGTGAGAAGATACTTAACAAGTTGGCAAATATCAATATATAAATTCTATAAAAAGGATAATATACCATGAGTAGTTTGGATTTATACCAAGAAAGAAAAGTTGTTTTACCATTAGTAAATCCATCTTCATATTTTGCCCTTTTAATATATTAAAGGAGAAAAAAATCACATGAACATCTTAATGCAGATAGATAAAATGTATATTAATACCCAATATTAATTTGTTATTAAAATGTGAACAAATTCTAGGAAAGAAATTTCTTAAATCCAGAATAATATCTAAAGAACTTTGTAATAAATATTTAATTGTGAAAGCTTTCCCTTTGAGTTTGGGAACAAGAAAAGGATGCCTAATATGATTTCTAAAAAACAGCAAGATTTTAGTTATTTGCAAGGAAGTCATTTTAAATGTTATTAATATGAGAATAAAATATTGTCAAATTCTTAGTAATAAATCCAAAAATGGTGAGCAAGAACTTTAAAATTTTTTTGAGACATATGAAAGAGGTAAATAAATCCAGATATATAGCAATTTCATAGACTGAAAAAAACAATATTGTAGAAATGTCAATTCTTTCTCAAATGTACAGAATGATTGAATGCAATCCTAAATCAAAATCTTAAAAGTTTTCTCTGTGTCTCTGTGTGTGAAACTTGAACAATTAATTCAAATACTTATGTGTAAATCAAAGAGCTAAGATATTTTAAAATAATCACAAGATTGAGCAATTCCTCTACCAGATATTAAAACATATTGTAAATCACAATAAATAATCTGGTTCTGGCAAAGAGAAAGAGAAGGACCAAGGGAATAGAATGAAGAGCCCAGAAAAAAACCCATGCATAAATGAATATTTTACTTATTTCCCAAAACCTTTCCTACAAATCCAAAAAGAAGCATTATGGATTTATGGGAAAGGATTTTAAGAACATACCTTTCAAGAAATAGGAAAATTAAGTATCGACATGGAATAAATGAAATTTATTTACTTACTTATCATCTTAGGCAAAAAAAATAAATAAATAATACCAGGTATGTTACAGACTTATATGTTCAAAGGAAACAAAGCAAAACTCTGCAAAGCCTTACCAGATTAACATAGTAACCCAAGAGAGTATATTTATAATCTGTAAAAAAAATTAAACGAAACACTAAAACACTAAAAAATTAAACGAAGCACTAACCCTAAAGGAAACAACAATAAAAAATAACAAAAAATCACCTGCTTTAAAATAGTCATCACAAATGTTAAAAAAGAAAAAGGACATCAAAGAATGCAAGAGGGTTTTGCAACATGTAAAACTGACAAAGGATTTATACTTAGAATAGAAAGAGAACTTCAAAATAGCAATAAGAAATCCACAGACAACACAATAAAGAAAAAAATGTGCAAAACACTTGGACAAACTCGTCACAGCAGAGAAAATTCGAATGAACACATAAACAGTGTTCAATCTCATGAGCAAGGAAGGTTCACCAAATTAAAATCACATAGAGTCTGGAACCATCCACTAGTTCTGACTGTGTGAAACAAACCAGAATTACCCTAACTGCTGATGGAAGTACAAATTTCTACGATAACTTTTGAATGCATACACTATGGCCCAGCAATCACACTTCTGCATATATATGGTAGAGAAAAGCTTTTGAATGTTCACATGCAAAGAGATTATTGGAGCCATAATGCTGTAACTACCACCCACCAACCAAAAGACTCAAAGTCAGACTGATTCATAAGTCGTGACCTAGGCATATACTGGAGATATTAAGCAATGATAAGAGGTAAAAGCTAAATTTACATGTGATGACTGTATTGGTTTTATAAATGTGATATTCAGTGACAGTAACACCACCCAAAATAATTCATACTGTAAAATTTTGTTATGTAGCATTCAAAAACAGGAAAAACTAAACTATTGTTTAGGATTGCATACGTAAGATTTCATAATTCTTAAAGCAGGAAAAGTCTCATTTTACAGATGAATTTCAAAAACAGAAATCAGGTGAAGACAAACAACTCTTTAGCTTTCATAAAGAAAAGCCTTGATATCACTGCCCTTATGATCACAGCTACTTAATAATGTGCCCAGGATTATTTATGGGGTGATAGCCATGACAACTAATTAGTTGGTAGTTTCTACCATATTTTTTTTACCATGTGCAATAACAAAAAATACTGTACTTTCTGAAATGAATAACAAGACACATACGAGTGTATGCTGTATTTTTTCTTCTTATATAAAAATTATCACGAAACTCCCCATACTCATTATTCTCAAGCAAATCAAAATGATCATTGGTATTTGAAATAAACTAACATGACTAGATGCTTTCTAGATGCAGCTATTATCATCTCAGAACCTTTTAAAAATCCCTACCAGTGAAGCCTGTTTAATGGCTTTGCTAAAGCTGAAAGGTTCTTTATGACTTTTCACAGAAATGTCATATAAGGCTGTACAGAAAAGAACAACAACAAAAGAATCATATCTGTTAGCAACCTCAAAGAGATCTGAGGTGCTGGGTAACCTAATGCTGGAGGAGGCCATAGAGAGAAAGTGACACCTAGTTGACCTGTATGCTGGACCCTGGGGGATCAGAGTCTCCTCAGCCCTTGTCTGTCCTTGGAATGTATGTTATGCCTACCTGTCCCACAGTGAAAGCCATTTTCAAGGATGCAGCCTAAGACAGCACTGTATTATTGCAGCGCCTGGATAGTAGACCTGAGAAGACCTTATAAACGCAAGATTCTGGAAGGTGGGAGCAGGCATCTATTCATTGGTGGTCATCCAAGATAAGCCTGGTACATAAGGTCCCATGCTTATTAAACATGCCACCTACCCACCTGGAGTGGTCTGCCTCAGTCTCCTCTTGTCCTCTGTGAACAGGGCCCAGTTTCTGATTTCGCCCAGGAAGTTCCTGAATGTACAAACCGATTCCTAATATTTAAAATTCAAAATCTATTTCCTTTATTGAAAGTTTATGCGAAGATCATGGCTATCTAGAATTCATTCTTCTGTTTATCAAACATCTTAATTTGAGCATCACGTAAGCACAGTTTTGTGTTTTCACTAAGACATCACGAGTGTCCTTGGAGGAATAAAATCCATGGTTTGTCACTGTGAAGGCAGCAGTTTGAGTAAGCCACGACCATAGGCAGCACTTGTTTTTCTGTGATGTCCATGGAAAGAATGACATCGAGAAGAGCCTTGCTTTCTTCTGCCTTTTCTGTGGGTTTCCAGGGCTGCAAGCATTTTGAAGACACAACATAGGGCAAGGTACACGGTGCTCACTGTCGGAGGACCTCTGTCTTTACTCTGTCTTTAAGCCTGAGTCAAGCCCACAGGCTTAACATGGAAATCTTCACACAAATCCTTTTTCACATCCTCACACGTATCATTAACAATCTGCAAGGGTGACGGTTTGCCTTCTTCGCCACTGGGAAGTTTATGTTGAGTGACATGCTGACTGAATGGGCATCATGAGCCACAGAAAACTTATTATTTAAAATAAAAGAAAAACGACCCTGGAAATAACCTTGTAAATGCACTTCAAACCTATCTTTGAGTCGAAAAAAGCAAAATGTATTTTTCTATCTTTCTCTACTTTCAGTCGGTTCATATAGAAAATAAACACAGCAAGGCAAAACATTATGAAAAGCAGTACTTTTTTGTCAGCTAAGAAAATCAGAAGTCTCTATAGGTTTCTCTTCTTTCTATCCTTGGTTGCCTCTGTCATATTTTATAATAAACTATATCACGAAGTGAAAATTTTTTTTAAAAGCATATATTCTGTTTCTTCTGATTCTTGAGAAAAGAAATGCCTAAACTTAATGTGTTGCTTTGAGAATTCCTTAGTCCATATACTTTCTTTGTTATTTAAAAATAAATAAATACAGTAAAATATAATATTCTAAAAAGAGATGGTTCATCATTGCAGAGATTTTGACTTAATTTGAATTTAGGTTTTGTTCAAGGGTGCTAAATAAACAAAAGAATTCCACCAATTACTGTGCATAATGCTTTGATCCCAAGAACAAAAGGCTAGAGAGGTTGCTTTGCACCATTTTCTCTTCTGCTAGTTGATGTAATTAGATTTTCTATTTGGATTCCTTCATTTTCCTATATTTACAAAAAATCTTCCCACTTTGTTTTCCCTTTAAAACGTTGTGTTTTTTTTTTAATTTCCATTTGCCTTCATTTTTCACATAGGGAGCATTTAAAAAATAAATCTGAAAAACCAAAGGTGAGGACTCAAAAAAAAGTTCAAGTACTTTTCCTTTTTTCTTTTTATTTTAGATGAAAACTAGAGTACTTCTTTAAAAGCACTACTTTGATATACAATTGATTTTTTTTACTCATATAATATATGCTTGTTCATAAACTTCATTATAGGAGAGCTTATTCAAAACTGACCTTTAATTTTGGCATTCTGTTAGTAATCTTATGCTTGCAAAAATGAACATTTTCCTGTTGGTTCAACTGTATGTATTTTAATACATACACTCTTTAGCCACACTTTTCTTTTGGAGCTTAATAGTGTACTCAGGCTTGCAGTGAAGAGTGCCATTAGCCTGAGAATGGCAGAAAAGATACATAATATGGAATTTGGAACACTCCAAACACATTTCACCTGTGGGCAAAATTGTCGTAGAATATTTCCTCTGATAGCAATGCCATATACATTTTTTAGTGAAAGACCGTTTTATGCTGACTGTGTATATTCATTCATCTAAGTACATTTCCTAAAAAAATGTTGAAAGAGTGATTATTCTGTATCTTCAATTGTAATAAATACTCTACAAATATTCAGTGTGTCTAAGGACACTGTACAATTAAGGCATAAAAACTAAACTAATCAGACACAGTCTGCATCCAAGAGAGAACCATAAAGGACAGACTTTGAAACCACAGAATGCATTTTAACTGCTTTGACAGATTGTTTCATATATTTCCAAATGAATTATTATATTCACTTAAGATATTTAATCATGGACATATTAAAGTGGAATAATTTTCTATTATATGGAAAGAATGCCTATAAAAGAAAGCTTTATTGATATAATAAGAAAATAATCTCTTTCCTAAAATTTTAAGCAAAACATATAATTTGATATACATCTCAGTAGCTTTAGTTTCATGTTCAAATTTACTGTTTGCAAAATTATTAAATGAAATGTACCTTATGAGCTTACAATGCATTGACAACATAGTAAGCGTAATAAAATTATACTACAAAGCTATTAACCTTGAAGAAAGTGTCATGAAACTTGCATTCTAAATGGGAGAGGAGTCTTAGCCCTTACCTAGAAAAGATGAGTATAAGACTTCTAATCCCTTAGAAATGGTCTAGAAAATGTACTATTAGGTCAGGGAACCCCATGATCCATGGACCAGTTAGAAACAGGACTGCACAGCAGGAGGTGAGCAGCAAGCAAAAGAAACTTCATTTTTATTTGCAGTTGCTCCTCGGCCCTAGCATCACGGCCTCAGCTCCACCTCAGATCATCAAGCATTAGATGCTCGTAGGAGTACTGGTCTCTGGTGCCCAAAAGGTTGGGGACCGCTGTATTAGGTCACCCTCTATGTGAATTCTTTGAGCAATTCTTCAAGATTTGATCAGAAAAATTAAGCTATAAGTCAATTAAAATCATGACTTTATCTTATTTAGGAAATACACACAAAAAAATTCTAAAGAAAGCCAAAATAAAGTTTTATTTGTGTGTGTGTTTGTTTGTTTGTTTGTTTGTTTGTTTGTTTGTTTTAACCTGGAAAAGTTCAAGCAGTCGTCCACATTGGGATCTCTACAGTAAGTCCTCACTGTCAATAGGTTCTATGATTCTATGTGAACTGATGTACAAAAAGACAATTTTACTTCAGGCTAATTGATATAACCAAGAGTTAAGTTCCTGTGGCATCTCATCAACATTACAACATGATGTTGAATTAAACGACATTGTAAAAGGACCTGCTGTACTCAGACTCAGTCCTACCCAGAGCAGTAGAAGCCAAACGACCAGGGTTCTAACTGTCATTTTACCATGACTTCACTTTGTCACTTTAAAACAAACCAATTAACCTATCTAAATCTTAGCTACCTCTCCTTAAAATTCTCAAATAGATTATAGATGACTTCCATAGTTGCCTCTAGCTCTAACAGCCTAGGATTGGATTACATTGTGGCTTGAGACCAAAAATCTTCAGAGCAAGATAAGAAAGCACCATTTAATGATACTGTGACCTTTATAAATGATAGTCCCATGACCTTGAGGGGAGAAGCTTGAAGGCACTAGAATGAAAGGCTCATTCTTCCTTGCACAGCTACATGGTTCATTTCCTCACTTCATTTGGGGCTCTGTTGAAATATCCCCTTGTATAAAGGGCCTTTTCTGAAAAGCCCATGTAACCACTCACCCATCATTCTTTGGACATTACCCTTTCTAATTTTTCTTCCTAGCATCCCTTGCTGCCAGATATTTTATAATTGCTATGTTTGGGATGTTTATAATCCACCCCTCAACACACATACCCATATAAACTCCTTAAGAGTAGTTTTGTTTTGTCTTGTTTTAACTCATAGAAGTGCTTCCAACAGAATGGTGCCTAGCACCAGTATGGAAGGAACTCCTTGAAAGTATGATGACTCAGTGATTGATGCCTTCAACAAGTAGATCAGTATGACCAACTAACAGAGATGTACAGACACTATGCAGAAAAAAGTGAGGTTGGAAAAGCAAGTAGGAACATGGTCGTGGAAGGCTTGGTATAACATTCCAGGCAGGGTTGTTCGGTAGAACTTTCCATGATGATGGAAATATTCTAGATTGGTGCTGTCCAATTCAGTAGTCCCTAGCCATATGTGGCTTTGAAGTACTTGAAATGAGGCTCTGACTGAAGAACTCGATATCTTTTATTTACTTTTAATTTAGTTTGCATTTAAATATATACAGCCTCATACAGCTAGTGGCTACTCTATCGTGTTGTGCAGTTTTTAAGAAATTTAAAACTTTCTCCAAAAATAAGAAGCCATGGAATGTTTTATAGCGAGAAAAATAATGGGATAAGAACTATATTTTTGAAAAATGATGCTGAAAGTAATCTTTAGATTGAATTGGAGTAGAGGGAAACTGGAAAGAAAAAGGCCCGATAGAAGTTTGTAAAAATTTGGATATTAAGAACTGAGTACTTGAATTAGGGCAGTGACAGTACAGATGGAGGAATAAATGATTGGGAAACATGGAAGAGGCAAAGTCAACAGGCTTTTGATGTTTTTAACTATGATCCCCTGTTTGCTGCTGTGGATGATTAGATGGATAAGGAAACAACTAACAAAAGACCCCAGGTGCTAGAGAAAAACCACACCAGGGTCAAGAGACATTCACTGATAAAAATTCTTCTCATTGTGAATACTTTTAAATCCAGATGCCCAAATCTCCATTATGGTGCAAAAAACAAATGCATATATTTATAAAAGAGAAAAGAAAACTCCTCACTTTTTTTCCTAATTGGTCTAAAAACAAGTCCAAAGAAAGTTTGTATCCCCTTTAAAGCTAACATTCAATTGAGACTCTTTTAACGTTGCATATACACGTATGTGTGTGTTTGTGTATGTGTACACATGCATGTATGTGTTTGTAAGCATACGCATATATGTTTTGTAAATAAGATTTAAGATGTTATCAGATGAATCCACTTTGTTTCTTATTCCCCGTACAAAGCCACCTGGGACAGGCAGGCACATGATTTGTTTTTTTGTTTGTTTTTGTTTTGTTTTCGTTTTTGTTTTTAAATGGAGGAATACATTTTTATTTTAAGTTTACCTCTAAGCAGTGAAACCCTTTCTATCACAACACAAGGAAGACTTCTCCCATATTGGCAACTGTTTTTATAGGGTTGGCAGGTTTCAATGCATCTGAGCATGAATAAAATCCAGCTACTCCACGGGATGAAAAGCTCACAAACTTCCTCTTTTTAAGATGAAGTAGAAAATAACTGTCAGATGTTAAGAAAGCCAAAGAGTGATTTAATATTCTATTGACAAAGGAGCCTTGACCCTTATTTGTACCATTGAAGTCTTAATATAACAAAGTCAGATAATGGAACAGTCAGAATTTAGAAGCAAATAAAATTCCTTGGCAGACTAAGGACTTTTGCCATCTGTATCTCAAAGCAGGAGGAAACATGCTTTTCATTGAGGCTATGTAATAAGCATACTGAAGTCAAAGGTGTATCTATATATCCCGAGATAAGTAAAAATAAAAAGAAATGCCACAGAGCTCATGTTCTCATAAAACTGTCTATATTTTGAGAAATTCAACTCCCTAAGGACTGCTAATGATTACAACAGCAGGAGATGGAGACAAAGAGACTGCAAAATAAATAGAAAAGCATGATTTTAAGGGAAACTCTCAACACTCAGTAGACTGATATAGATTTACACAGATTGCAATGTATATCAACCAGTAGGACATATATTTGGACCATAGCAGCATGATAAAATATAATTCTTCTGAGTGGCACACAATAGCTACCTTTTCTATCATTTTTTCTAAATAAAAGAGGGGATTATAATTATAAAGCACATGAAATTATTTCAAAGAAGTATATGTATGCCAGAAATGAGAACTAATACTGAAAAGCAGCTATAGGTAGGAGCACGTGCAGAACATAGCTTACTGCTTAGTGGTTACCACTAGTCTGATAAGTTTAGTCTTATTTTGAATAAATTTTCATTAAATTGAGTATTATATGGAGAATATCATAATTTCTAAGAATTAACTAAAAATTTGTTCATAGCCTTATACGAGAAGGCAAAATGGAGCAATTGTGAGTATATGTATCTGAAGGTACTGTATTAATCTAGATATTGCATTTTTAAACTTCCCTCAGAATTGATCAGTTCATTACTATATGTTCATTCTTTTGTGTAAATAGGATAAAAAGATCATATTCTCACTTTTTTCCCCACTTCCCTTGCCCATCTCATTCCCTTGCCTTAGAGATGCAGCCTTCATCATCGCCCTAGATCTGGTAGAAGTGTTTGAAATCACTGAGACCATTTTTAAAGAATGAATCCTAGATCTAAGGTTGGAACTTACCCCTTACAAATGGATAAATCTGATTCTCATGGTTTTAAAGCAATAAAATTGTGTATTCTAAAATAATATTAGCTTAACTGGAAATAAAAATTTTCTTAGGCATGAACTTTCAAAAAGTCAACCATACTCAAATCTATTGCAGACAAACAGACTCCCTGAACTGGTTCTTTGTTCTTGTCCTGCCCACATCGCCCTTCCTTCACTGACCTGACATTGATGTTTACACGCAAACAAAGAAGAAAGTCTACTTGCCTAAGCAAGTTGTCCTCTAAAGACCCCTATGCCTCACCCCAAAAATTTCTCAAAGAGAAAGAAAATACACTGCATTCAACTAATGTACACAACAACAGGAATAACTTTTGAAAGAATAATAAATGTAAATTATTTTATTTGAATGTGGATAAGGTAAGAATGCTCACAGGATGGAATTTGGAAGTTGTTTAATTTAGAGCAGGGTTATTTCACTTATTTTTAAATTGGTGATGTTATTTAGAATAAGGGAATTTGGAACTTAAAAGATTGAAATTGCTTTTAAAGGAGAGACATCAAAGGTATATGAAAAAATCATACTTGAGTACATATTTCAACGCTTGACCTCCTAGTCCTTTGTCCTTGAGTATATATTTAATGTCCTTAAATCACATAATAATCATTAATAAAATGGTCACAGTTATATATGTATTTATAGATTTCATGAGATAATTGAAATATCATATGTAAAATATTTGGTAAAGAGTAAATTTTCCATGTAGTCAGATACCTAATAGGAAGTTTGACCAACATTAAAATAATTAGAGAGATTTTTTTTTTTTATTCAAAGAGCTATTAGAGTAAATCTAATTTCAAAGCCAACCCTCTTTTATCCATACTCATTAAATAGCTAAGGCCCACCATTAACCAATCTCCTAAGAAGGTGAAAATTAAGACTGGCCTCCAAGGAAGCCTGGAAAAATCAATATACAAGAAATACACAACACACCTTAAAGCGACAGAATTGCTCCAAACAAACAAGACTTGATTATAACCTAAATATATTACCATCTATTAAAAAAAAAAAAAAAACAGTATCAGTCAGAAAAGGGTTTGACTTGTTGAAGAAACACAGAAAAAGAACTACAAAGAAAAACATCGTCAGAAACTTTTTTTTAAGCATCAATCATAAGGAAAATGATGGATAAAACTAGCTATTCTGCTCATCAAAACATAAGAAAAAAAGAGAGCAAAGAAATCATTACATGGTATAAAATACAGTGAATGTAACATGTAATCAAAAAAGGACTCTTTTTCAGAATTAGACCATAATAAAAAAAATACAAATTACAAAAATGATAATCAAATTGAGAAATGAGAAAAATGGGGGGAAAAAAGAGTTGAATTGGCAGTTCACAAAAGTACAGTTCTAATAAACTTACAAAATTATATTCAATTTCATTGGTTACTAGGGATATTTAAGTGAAAACTACCTTGGGATTTGATGGCACACCTATGAAATTATTCTATATCTAAAATTTTAGCCAATACCATGTGCTAGTAAATATGTGGCAGCAATAAGAACTCATAAACTTCTGATTAGAGGTACATTGCCACCATCACTTTGAAAAATTGCCATCAACTAGCAAGCATATATCACATAAAACTGCAGAGTTATGCTAACATAAATATACAAAAATGCTCATAACACCAGTGTTTGCAACAGCCAATAAAAAAGAATATAACAAACACATGCAATAAAAGTAAAATCTATGACTAAGTTGTAAAGAAAACAAATTAACACTAGGTACCCTCAAAGGAATATAAGATTCTTTGAAATAGATTAATTAAAATAAATAAAATACATAATCTTTAATTTATGTGAAATTCAAAAACATTTCAATGATTTTGCTACTTGGGTAGCAAAATTTTAAAGAAAAGTAAGAAAGTGAGTCTCATAAAATCAGGATAATTTTGGTGAATAGGGAGAGAAAGATGATCATTAAAGAAAACTACATTTTCAGAGTTCTGGGATGTTCTATGTCTTGATATGGATCATGGCTACTCAGGTGATCCCTTTATAATTATTAATAATATTGTGCATTATGAACTTTTATATACTTTTATATTTCACAAATTTTTTAACAAATTTTTTTTAATGCAGCTATGCCTGTTATAGTGGGTTGAATAGAGGCCTCTCAAAAGATATGTCTATCCAGAACCTCAGAATGTGATCTCATCTGGGATAAGGGTTTTTTGCAAATCTTATTAAGATAAGATCTCTAAGATCATCCTGTATTAAGGTGGGTCTTAAGTGTAATGAAAAGTTCCCTGACAAGAGACAAAAAAAGGGGACACAGACCCAGAGAAGAAGGTCACGAGAAGATTGAGGTGGCACTAGAGTTACGTTGGCATATGCCAGGTAAAACTGTGAGCTACCAGAGGCTGGGAGATGCAAGAAATAATTATTCCCTAGAGCCCTTGAGAGAGCCAACACCTTAATTTTGAACATCTGGCTTTCACAACTAAGAGAACAAATTTCTGTTGGCATAAAGCACTACCTTTGCATTAATTTGTTACAGCATCACGATGAAACTAATACACACATTCTACACCCAGTATTGTGTGCTGAGTCCTTCACATTTGGGCTGTGGAATTGGCCATGGTTACAATCCTGACTCAGACCTTTACAAGCATTGGACAATGCATGATACTTTTTAACCTCAGTTTGTTCATGTATAGAATAAGAATAATAATACCAACCTAAAATTTTTGCAGTAAATGGTAAATAAATGCACTCAAAGGCCACAATACAGCACATACTAAGGGCCCAGATAATACCATTAATTCTTTTTCTCACAATGAATCACAAATAACAGACTATTTTTCAGATAAGACCATTATATAAGCAGAGGAATGCACTAAATAATGTCAGTGATAATATAAAGTTAAAATAAATTAACTTGCCTTTGTCTCATTTTAAGAAAACCAGGCAACTGGTCCCAGCAGGGGCTTTTGAGAGGGGCTTCTCTAGTTATAAAAGTCTTTACAGCTTCGGTCTCTATTATTTATCGCTCTGCCTAAACACATCCTGCTGGTAGACATCAGTCATATGCTGTTGGTCAATGAGAAATGATATCAGAGAAACAGAAACATCGATCTATTCAAATCACCAAGTTCCTAAGGCACACTCTAAACCATAAAAAATCCACTTAAATGAAACTTTTTGAGAAACAAACTTTTGGTCCCTCACCTAGAAGAAGCCATATCCTTTTTCTTGTCTTACCTGAACCTCTAGTATAATAGCATGGTTCTGAAGAATAAAATCACCTAAAAATGTACTCGCCAACTACAGAGAAGTTCCTATCTTTTCCATATAAACAAAATCAACTCTAATTAAAACATGATCATAGTTATTATAGTTGTACATTATTTAAAATTTTAAATGATGAGAGACCTAACAAAATGAGAAAGAATAAATTGCAAAACCTAAACACCAATTCCCCTTTAAGTAATATTTATAGTTGAATGAATAATAGTATTAATAGTATTCATTTTACTTAGCATGTGATAATCGACTTCTGTTTTGCAAACAATTGGAATATTTACCTTTGGTATCTGTTCCAGTTTCCTGGTCATTATTAAACTTTTTTTTTTCTTTTTTTTTTCGCCAAAAGCTTACATGTATATTGCCCATTCTAAAACTTTCTACTCATTTCACTGAGCTCTTTAACCTCTTAACTTAAAAAAAAAAATGTTGGATGGTGGTTAAGAGCTGAGATCCTTCCTAATTAAAAAGAGATTGTAAGGTAGATTGTGATTTTGAGTTGACAGAGGGGCTTAGGGTAAAAGTCACAGCTCTAATATTTAGCAACTCTGTGTCTCAATTTAAGTTATTTAATCTTTCAGGCCTAAATTTATTTACTAACAAAATGATGACAATAATACCTATAGCAAAGGATTAGTACATATAAAAGCATTCTGTACAGCATCAATAAATAGCATCACGATACATACATACTGGTCATCCGGCTTATCATGGCCTCCGTTTTTGACTCATCTTTTTCACTTTACTATCCCACAAACCCGAAACTTTTGGACTCCTTCCCTATCTCTCTGATCTTTCATCCAAGATTTTTGAAGGATCTGTCTTCATTTTTCTTTAATTCCTCATCTGCTGTTCATTGCTCCATTCACAAAAATCTGACTTAAATATAAGATTTTTAAGATACATGCCGTAATTCACACATATGTACATTTCAAATGCAATCTATATGCCAGTGACTTAATTTTAAAATGCAAGATATGTACACTGTCCTCCATTCTCTTGTTGTCCTTTAAGTATAAAAAGCCAAAAAAAGAAAAAAGAAAAAAAAAAGCCATTTTTTAGCCTGCTGTGTTACCACACGGAATATAAACCACACTCCCATGTATTCCTCCTAGCTTGATGAGACTAAATCCTGGTGAAAGATATATAAACAGAATGGGTTGGATTGTGATGGAGCATTTACACCAGAAAGTCTGGAGGCTGAGCCACCGAGAGGAATGTCACACCTTGGACCAGCAGTGTTCATCTGGAAGGAGCCACGATGAGTCTGCTGCTCGCTTCAGCATGACTTCCGCAAGAGATAAACTTCTGTGTTGCATAAACTCCTGTGACTTGGGAGTATTTCTGTTCTATGTAGCCAGACTAACCAATCACTGCTACATACTTGAACCAGACCTCTCTGATGAGCTCCAGGCCTATATTATAGGCTACTATTTAATATTTAAAAATAGGTGGATGTCTCTGGCACCAAATTCAACATCTGTCTCCCCAAAATTGTTCTCCTATACTCCACATCTCAATTAACCGTGCCAACATCTGCCCACTTATTTAAAACCTACAGTATCTGAGAGGCTTTCTCTCTCATTCATAATATAAAATAAATATTCAACACTATTACAACTAAATAACTCCTGAATTCATCTTCTTGAGTTTACCCCCATTGCAATAGTATGTTCTTTTTAGCTCTGCCTTTACTACAGAAATTTAATGTTACATACAACATGCTTACTTTGTTTTCAGTCATTAATAGATATACATAGTCTAAGAGATCATGAAATAGAAATATCAATAAGCCATTTAGACATGAAGGTGTAAATATCAAAAGAAAAAGCTTACCAATTTCAAATACCGTACTTGGTCTTGGTAATTGGGTGCCTTGGATGAGGAAGATATGAGCAGAAAAATCTTTTTTTTATTTTTATTTTTTGGTACATTGTGTTATTTGGAGAGAAAGTACTCTAATTTCTTTACATTGAAAACAATTAAAAATAGTTATTTTAAAGAAACTATAACAACTTAAAAAAATGTCAAGATCTAAAACAACCAAATATTTCATATAAAGAAAAATGCTATAATCTGTGACTTGAAACAATCATATCAAAGCAATTGAAAAATAATATTTTCAGTATTTTCAACTATTTTAAAACTTTGAAAACTGCTTGACTTCTAAATATGTATACTTTTTTAACAGTATTTATTTGTTTAGCATTCTCTTTCACTATGTCAACAAAGTTTAATGCTATACTCAAATTTTCAGAAATTCTAAATTAATCAAGTATGAATTAATGTATGATAGATACTATCATACATTTTGCTAAGCAGAAAAATCCCAAATACTGAAAAGCAGCAAAACTTAAAATAATTCCCACATAAGCCAATATTTTACAACATAAAAAATATCACTATAAAATATAAGAAAAACAGTCTTCATTACTGAGGTCGAGGTAGGGAATGAATAAACAAAATGTTCTCCCATTCCATTACTTGTACATTATCGGGAGACTTCAGTTCTGCAAGTTTATATTCCTGTCACGTGTTAATTTTAAGACAACTTACTCTGCTTTTTTTTTTTTTTTTATTAACGTGAGAAGGAAATGAAAATGTTTCCGAGACTGACCTGGCACAATGCATTTGTAAAGGTGAAACCTTAAAGTGAAATCAAATGGGGCACAGGAAATCAAATGAGCTTAAGGATTTAACTCTAACCAGGAAATAAAAGGTTATTCATTTTTTTGCGAAATCACAACAGTCTCCGAGGAGTCTAATTAATGAATAAAATTCTTGTTCTTTTACAATAGACCTTTAAGCTATTTCTACTCAGCAGTCTCGAAATGATTTCACTAGGAGGTACCAGAGTTATTGAGCCGACATGGCAGCTGCTGTTTTGCTTAGTTTTTTTTTTTTTTTTCCCCCATAAAAAGATCGGTAACTTACATTTGCCTTCAGAATACTCCTCCACTGGCAACTCCCCTCTGCTTTGTTTCTCGCCAAAAAGTTTAATCTAATTTAGAGTATTCAAAGGGGAAAGAATCAGGTTCTTTTTTAAAAAAGTGATTAAAAACATGATGCTTTTATTCACTTGCTTCTAAATTAGGACTGCCCTTTCCGATAAATATTAAGCTGAAAGAGATAAAGTTCATCTGAGTAAATACTACAATTATCTGGGGGAAGGAAGGATCTATATGTAAGTCAAGCTCTCCATGCCTGTGGTTTAGCAATATCCACAGGAAAGAGAGATTAAGCAGCTCTCAAACTGAGTTTTGAACTGTTCAATAGATGTCAACATATTAAATCCTTTACTCTTAAAGATCAATGAGATTGTTTCCATATTTGAAAATTTCTTTATCATAAAAATATATCCAGTGCCTATCTTGTAACAAAGCGGGATTGATATCGACCCTGGATTTGACCATAGATTTAGAGCCTTCAACAAGACATTACCCAGACAAAGGTATGTAGTTTGGGAATTTTTTTGGTGAGTCATTTTAGAATGAACAAAACTAAATCAAATGAGTGGGAAGACATGTAGAAAGGTGGAAAATCCTCTCATTCAATTAACTAAGGACAAACTCCTCCAGGCTTTTCACAACTAAAGATTCTCCTGAGGATACAACTAGGCTAATTATATAGATGCTTTTGCGCTTCTTAATGAATTTAATTTCTTCCAGAAAGGTATATAAAATGTAATGCTTGTTATATAGAAGCTAAGATATAAAACTACAGAAACTAAAACGCAGTTCAATGTTATATGATAAAATTAAGAAACAAGACATCCACAAGTAAGTATGTATAATTCTACATATGTTGTACTATGGTGGAGCTCATTATATGTAGATAAAAGAATGATTTAAACATGATTCTTTAAACATTTAGAAGGATTATAAATACATTTATTAATTGTATTCAAATCTTTAAATTATAAGAAAATCCTTATAGAAATGGAATAGGTTTGCAGAAAATCAGGCATGGCAAATAAGTAAGCTAAATATATACAGAGCCATTAAAAAAGTAGATTGAATACAAACTGTAATGGTATTATTTATCCGTCGAAGTCTAAATACAAAATAGCCATGCAAAATAATACTTATAAAACAACTAATCAAGGACTCCATGAACTTCTTAAATATATAAATGTAAAGAGTTTTTATTAGTGAAATCTGCTATTAACTTTATATAAATGCGAACTGCCGTGTTGAAATAATTCTGAAATGTATTAAAAATGCCTCTACCTTATTAAAAGGAATATAGGCAACATTTAACCTTTTCTCTGTTATCATTATGAATATTACATTATGAATAGTGCTTAACTGAATCCACCCAGGTTTTTTGCTCCCAAACCTAGTGATACTCCTACCTACATCCTCACCATCATCCATCTCTCCTTTTCTAATCTATGTACAGCTGTAACCTAAGCACTCAATTGTACTTCTCAAACTGGGTACCGAGACTTAGCTGTATCACTTTACCACCTTTCATATGAAAACGTTTTTATTCAGAATTAGTTTCTTTAAGTACCTAGCACAATGTCCCAAACCTACAGGAGTTTATTTCATATTTTTTTTTATTGAGTAAATAAATATGTGAAGTTAGCAAGGAAATAAATAAGTAAATAAAATTTTAGCAGGAAAAAGTCTTCCAGAGCACAAGAGTGAGCATTTTGTAATTACATATTTTACAGAAAGGACATGACTTTTCTAAGGCCACTGCCTGACTAATTATATAACTGAATGAGTTGAGAAAAAACACATAAAGTGCATGTAGGCTGTATGTCTGTACTACTGGCAGATAACATATTCTAGAAGTTCCCATAATACTGGCATTTAGCATGTTTAAGCGTTTTCATTACAACTAGAAGACAAATTAGATTTTTGCAAAGGTCAGTGGAGGCAGGCTCTTAAGGCAGTCAAATTTGACAAAGTGCTTTGTCATCAGTTTCCATGTGAAACTTACTTGTTCAAATGACATTAACTAAATTTTTCTTTGCTTTTAATTTCTTTAGTTTTACTATTACTTAGCTATTCCTCATGGAGAATAAGGGACTTACTAAGGCAACCAAGAAATTCCTCTGAAGTCTCCTGCTGGCTGGGGACTTGACTTCTTAAACCAGTTTTGTCTCCACGGACACATTCTTAAATACTACCTTATGTTTCTAGGGGGAAAAGAAAAAAGGTAACTATCAAAAAATGGAAAGCTACTCTACATCTCAACATCTCTTTACCTTAAAAACCTTCTTGCCATTAGAATGACAGAGTTATTTTAGTGGTTCTCCCACTAATTTAGTGTTTGGGGCAAATTGCCTAGTGGGAAAACATTCAATTTAGTGGCTAATGAGAAATCTGCTTTAAAGCAACTCCTGAAGGAAAACTTAAAAAGGAAAGCTAAAGTTGGGTTTGTTTTCTCTTCCCATGGCAAAACAACCACAGTCACTCACTAAATAACTGACTCGACTTCATGTCCAAGTTCCATAAGCCTCAGGATTTCATAGAGGAAAAAGTAATTTTAAATTAAGACAGATTCTTTTAACTTGCTCCTTTTCCTATCCTCCGTAGCACTTTTCACCTTTGAACATACTAGGTTATTTACTTTTCTAAGACATTCACTCGTTGTTGCACGAAGACTAAAATGAAAGTGAGAACATGTGTTTATTTTAGTCATGAATGTTTCCCGAGCCCCCTGACCCATGGTAGGTGTTCAATATGTACCTCCTGAATGAATACATGAATCAATTAACTGACTACAATTTCTTGCCACTTTTTATTTCAAATTGAAGTTACATGGGGCATGACAAGTTATTAACTTGGGGGGCAGGGAGGGCTATATTTCATAAATTAGTTCACAAAAGTAAACAGTCTGAAATCTAAATTATCACATAGGTATATGCAAGCACCACCTCAGTAAATGATTTTCCCACTACTCAGCTGTACTTATACTACAATATCCACATCAGGAAGATGTTTATTTTGTATTAACTCTAAGCATCCGTAGAGGGAAGGATTGAGATCTCAACTGATACATTTCTAAAAAAATTTTAGAGACGTATCCAGTGGAAATCTTGTAGCTCTAGGCATAAAATTTGTTTTAGATGAAAAAATATTCCTTCTTAACCGGCTCTCTGATTCAGAAGCTGTCTAGGAAAGTAAATTATTCAAAACTAGAGAGTCTATAAACCAGGGCCCATTGTCTTTCTTGAACCCAAATGGAGGACTTGGGGTACTTCTCCTATTTTAACAGATTTTTCATGGCTTCACTTTATTTTTAAAAGGAACTTAGCTCGATACATTTAGGTAATGTGTCCTTGGGTTTCTACACATTTATGCCAATTTTAAACTCTAAGCGTTTGAGTGTTCAGCTTTCCGAATGCTGAAGAACTACAACTTATCAAAAATAATAAAACGTATTGGAAAGAATTTAAGAAACATTTAAGTTTAGAGAACTTACCTTACTGACCTTGAAAAAGAACAGGAAAAATTATTGGGAGAAATAGTTTCTTTCTGAATTTCTTTAAGTCTGCTTACTTCATACTAGAATTAATAATGCTTATATATCAGCTGAGGAGAATTAAATGATCCTAAAACAATTGGACAGCATTCATATGAGCAAGCATAACTATTTGAAAATGATAAGCCATATACGGTCTAACACTGAAAAGTAATTGAATGCATTAAAATGCATTAAACAAATTATAGTGGCAAAGAGGACAAACAAAGCAAAGAAGCAAATAAAAAACCCAAGATGGAGAAAACATAAACACATAGTAAGTACTTCTTACTTATCAGTGGTCATGTTCTGAAAGTCTGCGTCCTCCTGCTAATTATTAACTTGACCCTGGGAGACTGTCTGGATCTACTCCGTTCTCAATTTCCTACTCTACATATGAGGAATTTGAATTAGATAAAAGGATTTATGTTAAAAAGTAAGTGGGTATGGTATTTCACAAAGTTCAATATATAAAACAAAAAGAAAACGGAGAGTATCAGAGTTGGATCTGCTTGCCTCTTCTGCTCTCACTTCCATTCCTCCTGCCCCCACCAACACAACCCCAGGACCCCACGTGTCTCCGTGTAGCCTTCAGGAGACTTTTGGATGCACTTTGTAAAGCCTATGGAAGGAATGGTGTCGGCGGGCCTTCACAATGCCAAATGTTCTTATTCTCCATGACATCCCTTCAGATGGCTCTAAATCACCAATTTAAGGTTTATTCTGTTCTCTATGTCATCTATAATTGTATTATCATTGGCATGAATATAATGCTTTCACTGTAGATATCAGGCATAAAGAATAGCAGCTTGGTACTTAACACTCTCAAAGATAGATCTCGCACCCCAGGATAGTAATTCAAGAAAGTATTACATTTTTACAACCTCGCCACCAAAGCACATTTGATTGTAACTTTTAAAACAGAAAATGTAAAGAGACAGAATGAGAAATTATCTGTCACTGGTTTAAGATGTGTTTCTAAGAGTCCTTTCAGCTTTAAAATTCTGATTGTAAAATTAAATCAACTGGTCAGTGAATATTATACCCTTTCTAATGTATCTTTATTTAATAACATTTTTAAAATCTTAACTATTTTCAGAATAAACCTGAAATTTAAAATACTTCCCAAGAGCACTCTCTTGTCTGATAGAGTTTATTTGATGGTTTTCTATTAAAAACAAAATGGAGATAGGTGTTTAGAATGGGGCTAGAATGACAAAAAAAACTTAAATGTAAAATTTTGAACCAATTGAAATATCTTCTCTATACCTGCGATAAAACATGGAATTTAGCTATGTATACTGCCACCTATAATTCACTAAAATATAACACATCCTTCTCAGAAAAAAAAAATCACAAATGTTCTAAAACACAATCAAAATTCAGCAGGAATAATGTGACCATCAATAATTTAAGACAACAGCACCATATGAAAAAGATGTCCTTAACTGCCATGACCTTAATTGTTTTATTTATCCGTTTTATTCATAATTATTACAGTTAAAATAAAACTGTAACATCAAGTATTTCTGCCTTTATATCTAAACCTCTTCCTTGTATGCAGATAAAATTTAAGAGCATAGAAACAAATAAAAGAGTTCTTGTTACAGTCTCTGATCTGAGAATCAGATCTCATGCTTCAGGTATGCTTATTTTAAACATAAAAATATTACATAAATTAGGAGAATGCTAGCTAATTCCAAACAACTATGAATGGGAGGAAGAAGAGCATTTTTTAAAGGGGCATTCATTTTTAAATTGTAAACTAATTTTCTCATCTCAATATAGCTTAGTTCTGACTTGCTAAGAAAAAGAACCATGATAAAGAAATTTTTAAAATAAACAAATCATGTGTTCCAGGTTGAAATCTGGTCATTTTTTGCCTTTCAGAGACAAAATAATCATCTATATTTTAATTCTAAAAAAAAATACAGTTAATCAGAGAAGGAAAAATGTACTAAAACAAATCAATGAAGAAACAAACAATGAACTTTTAGAAAAATCTAAGGTGAATTTCGGTAAGAAATAACTATAAAATAAACAGTTACTGACTTTTGCAATCAGAGAAGATTGTCAAAGCTATCTGTGCATAGCAGAAATAAATCTCTATAGACCAAAAACAAAAAAACAAAATACAACAACAACAACAAATAAAACACTCCCCACTTGCAATCTGAAAAACAGGTCACCGTTTAAGGACTTTGCAACTGACAGAAGCCTCTTCCTAGAATTTCTAGGATTTCTCAACACCAAAAATTGGAAATTTTTAAATCCTGTAAATGAGGAATACATTGAAAAGCTAGCACTCCGAATTCCCCCAGAGTGAATGGGGATTCACATTGCAAAACAGAGAAATCCAACACTTTTAAGACTCTATTTCCCTTTACGGAATCTCCAAACTTCATACAACTAATCTGACTGTGTGATCTATCCTGTTTCACTGATATGTTTATATTTTTTATAGAAAGAACACAGTTTTAGCTACTATACCTTTATTTCCTTATGTGTGTACATGTATGTACTTTATGTCTATACTTAAAACATTTTTATTCTGGCCAATTAATCCCAGCTTTACCAGCCTGTGACAAGCCTCACAAGATTACTCTCGACTGATCGTGCACGTATAAAAGAATTACTCGCCTAATGACAGAATTAAGCATTTCCAAACTCCGTAATATCTAAGCCACAAATAATACGACCATGTCAGTTATAAACTAAGAAAGTTAGAGAATAAGAAAAAAGAACATACACTACGGTGACCAACAGCCCTTTTTGTGGACTGACACGCTTCCCTTCCAGGAGACTGAAGAAGTGAGACCGAGAAGCAGGACAGTTCTGGCCTGAAATCTGAGACATTGCTTTGACTCCATCAAATCAATCAACATTTCTTTTTAACCCTCAAACACGCTTCTACATTTTATCTGCTGATTCTACCAAAGGCAGTGAGAGTCCTACCATATCAGCCATGTTTACTCTTAACGTGTGACATTCTAACCCTGGAGGATTCCTTTCCAGCTTCTCATCGTAACCTTATAAAAAGAATAAAACGGAATACTGGCCATGGTACACTTGACCCTCGAACAGCACGGGTTTGAACAGTGAGGATCCACTTATATTTTTCAATAAATATACAGTCTGCCCTTTATATGCCTGGGTTCGCATCTGGGGATCCACCAGCTGAGGCAGCTGGCAATCCTCAGATGTGGAGGGCCAGCTGTTTTGTATTGTTCTGCACCATTTTACCGAAGGGACTTGAGCATCTGTGGATTTGGGTATCTGTGGAGGTCCTCACAGTAGAAACAAAGGCAGTACTTACTTTACCCACATTTATGCAGTCAACATAGTGTAGATGATATAAAATGAAAATCAGAAAATGAAGAATATCATGAGCCGATAGATCACTTCTGAGTCAGAGTATTTGGAGAGAGAAGGAATGCATTTCATCAGTCATGAGAGATAAAGTGTTTTGAACACACTTATAATACACAGGAGATCTTCCATCTTAGGTAAGCTTTCTTTGAAATAACCAATTTAAAAAGACTGTTCTTAAATACAGATTACTAAAATATAGCTTGTGGAACTGAGTATAATAGAAATATCTTTTAACACGAATAATAGTAGAAAATTTAAAAGGTCACAGATTCATTCATCTGGTCAGTACATCTTTATTAAATTTGGGTGACGCAGCCAACAAATTCACCAAAAATGTGACCAAAAATGTGACACTCCTTGGACTTAAGCAATATTTCTCTCTCTAATTCAGTTCAGCAGAAAAAACATGTTCTTGTTAAATTAGATACTTGTTGAGGTATCTGACTAGGCAAGGTTAAAAAAATGTTTTGAGAAAATCAGCAATCAACATTTCAACAAGAAATTAACAGCAGCCGCCAAGGTTCTCACATAGATATGCTAATGAGCAAGCAATACTATTGGATTTTATCATAATTTTAAGGAGGAACACTGGCTATCAGCTGAAGCCACAGCAAAAGCATCACTCAGGTGTGGATGCTGACCTCAAAACTGGCCAAGTTCTGGGAGGTGGGATGGGAAGGAATAAATCAGACAAAACAAAATTGAAGCCACCTAGCATCATAGATTTAAGAGATCGGGTCCAAAGTCAGGATATTAGCCCACGATTAAAAAGATTAATTTGCTATTTTTATGATCCCTATAGGAAAGCTCTTTGCTATCACGGCTGTCACTTCTGTACTGGGTACTGTCACTCTTCTGTCCTGCTTTATGTAGTTTTTTCTACTAATCTATATCACCGTTGCCTTAACATCATAACAAAAATTGCCCTTCCCTAGAAATGTTTTTGCTCAATTAATTAATTTCATTCTACTCTCTACTCCCCACAAACTCAGCATTCATAGCCATTATATGTTTTGTTTATCCACACTGCTTGATGAAGTTATTTAAACCTTTCTAAGTATATTCTTTAATAATTTGACTACGAATCCTTGTGAAAGATATCCGTAATTTACATTTATTTTCCATTCTCTCAGTATTCCTGTGGCTGTGCTCCAATCGCACTAGCACCCAGGCATGTTTTTGCTTCTAAAATTATAAGAAGTTAATAGAGAGAATACTAATAATGACGATATTAGGTGGAAAAATGACAAGGAGGAGAATGTTGAAGAGAAAGTCAAATATAATTGAGGTCTGAGACTCAGATTAGGTCATTCTAATAAATTCATTCTATTTTAAGAAACTGATTTTTACTCATTTAATTTTGAGAATTTTAGTATTCATTGTCATGAATAGAACAGTAGGTATTAAGACTTTACATCAAGGAACTGAAAGAAAAATAAGTGAATCTATCAAATAAGAGTCCTTTAATCCTAAAATTTTGATAAATATAAAAATAGGAGAAACAAGATTTTATGATGAAAGAGTCATTTTTATCAAAATGATTTTAAAAGCTTATCTACGTATCAGTTCTTTCATATAAATTTAAATTTATGAACATTGAAACTTATCTGGATGAAAGCACATACAAGTTTTAATACAAAACATGACTGTGAAAAAGGCTCATTATTGATTTTTATGTCTTGAAAGATTCATTAAAATTTAGTTAGTTTAGTCTTCCTTATTATTTGCATCTTGTCTACAAAATTATAATTTCCTGCAAAATAGGGACAATGTAAAATTGTTTTTGCACTTTGGAGTAAATAGTTTGTGTTTCATAAAGAAAGTAAAACCATCAGGAAAATCAATGTCAAATAATTTTTAATAAATATGTTATTTAAGTGCTACGTTACTTAAACCATCTTGCTATAGTCATAGCTAATATTAACTAAGAGTCTATGGGCCTTAAACTTCACATATATCATCTCAGTTTCAGTTCCACGAGGTCAATACATCATGATACTTTAACAGATGTTTAAAATGTTTGACCCACTTTAATAGAATTTCAAAGGAGCTAAATAATTTGTCTGAGTTCAAATATTTGGAGAGGCAGCAATTTGCACCAAATTTGTTTAATTCTCAAGTTTATGTTCTTCACAATTTATCATTCTCTCCACAGTGGGGACTTTCAGAGTAACATATGGAACCTACTGCATAAGGCCCATGTCACACATACTCTGAATTATTGAGTATACTGTACTTCTAAAGGAAATATATTATTCTTCTGACAGTACTTATTACCAAAACAACCATATTTATTTTACTTCATAATTTTCTTCCTTTGATTATTCTTTTGCATGTTTAAAGTTATTTTAAGTTGTGTCTTTCCATTTGCTCCTGACGCAAGAATGTCAAATAAATTTAACAGTTTAATTTTCAGAAATTTCAAAGTATCACAATCTTTTCTGAACAACATTGAAGAAATTAGTATGAGGTGATAGTTAAAACTTAGCTTAATAAAACACTTTCTCTTTTAAATGCCAATTCAGAAATATATGCAAAATGAACACTAAAATGGGTATACTTCCTTTTCCCTCAGCTTTTAACTTTTGATGAACTAAGTGAACAAGGCAACACTTTCTGAGACCATCGATCAACATAATGTTTTTCATGAAAAGATGTAACAGAAGTATCTTCCTTTAGGACGTGGACTAACCATTTTGACTAGGATAAAACCAGAATTTCTGTCAGTACACAAACTGGATGAACACCACCTCTAAATTACTTTCTTTTTTTTTTTTTTTGCTTGCTTTACCTCCTAAGTAAATCCAACTCAGGTAGACCAGAGAAACACCATGGTGTAGTAAAATGAACCCTGATATGAGCATCAAAAGGCTTAAATTTAAAATTTATAATAATTTAGTGAGTTACTTAAATTCTGAACAATCTTAGTATCCTTACCTATAATGTTGGCATGATAATACCTATAGACATGGAAGGAAATATTACAACTTATGTAAAAACTCTTGGCACACACTGGTTGGCTACAACCATCAGTCACTTTCACATACACATACACACACACACACAAAAAAAAAACCCCTGAAAATTACAATCAAATAGAACATTTTACAGTATAACATTGTCAAGACCATTTAAATAAGACATTGTGGAAATCAAGTTTTTTATACAAATACTAATTATACTAATCAGGCAGTTATACTAACTTAGAGAAAGACTTTTTTAAAATTGAAATACATATTTAAGTTCTGTTTAGTATTGTAATTCTAATTGCTAATGTAATTCCCAACCTATGTTTGAGATTCTTTCCATGGTGTCTGTTTCCAATAACATTTCAAACTCTTCAGAAAATAATGGTATGATTTGTAACCATAATCACAACTTGGATAATCTCATTTTGTATTTATAAAGTCAAGGGGCTTCCCCTTAACAATTTATACTTGCCAGAAAAAACACTAGTATTAAGCCAACTATATCACCATCAGATAAGAAATAAACTCACTGGGGATGAAGAAGAGAGTTCTAGATCCTTTCCTCTTACTCATATAAACTTAATCTGGGTTTACAATAATTTTTGAAATTGTTCTACATCCATCGTAATGTGTAAAGCTTCGTTTCTATCTCTGGTCCCCATCAGTAAAACCCACACATCAACCCTGCTAGCAAAACAACTGGTTTTTTTAATGTGACATCTCATAGTTCTTATTTACAATCCTCATCACATTGATTTCAGTAATCTTTCAGTAAGAGTGATTATTAACACTGTCAAAAGCAGAAGCTGGGGTTCAATATTTTTTTCTTTTTTTTAAAACTGAATAATTAAGATTGAGCCTAATAATGTGACGCTAGAGGCCTCTGGGTAATCAGAAGAGTTCTATGATTGAGTAGAAATACAGCAAAGACCGTGTCTTTACTTAAAATTCTATGCATACTCCAAAGTACTTACTTGTACAAGCCACAAACGGCTAAATAAAAACAATAGGAATAGTCAGTCATCATAATACAGAGGTAACTAGATTTTTAAAAAATTTTTCTAGACTCCAAAAATAAGTAACACATAAAATTTTACCTGATTGACTTATCTTCTGTAATTTAAGATAACCATAAGATCTATTGTGTCCACTAAAGCATATGACCTTTTCACTAACTCGGCTGTTTCTTTAACACACTAAGAAATTGAACAATGTTTTGAAGGAAAAAAATAAAGAAAGAAAAAGAAGGATAAAACAAATCTGAAGAAGATAAGAGACATTTTGGAGAAATCAGATGGTTCAAGATGCAAAGTAATGAAAGAAAAAGGTAAGATGAGGTAATGCGTTTTGATTTTCAGAAAAAGAGGACATGATGTAATGAAGATTATCATTCTTAATCCGATTTATTTACTTGCATTCTGAAGAAAGGTGTAGAACAAAATATAAATTTCCAAAGGACTATTTATCACTAAAAGACACAATATGTGAAGAGGCTGACAAGAATGTTAGGATGTTTGATGTTCATCACCACAGCCTGCCCATATTTAGGAAAAATATATATATTTGGAAGCAGTATCAAACACCATTGCCTAATTTAAAAATATTCCTGGACCTCTTATTGATCAATATCTCTTATAGAAAGGATGAGAGTATAGCATCTGAACTGAAATAGTACTATTAGAAAATGATACTGTGAGCATTAGGATGTATAATTCATGTTGCTTTCATTGGCTCGGACCATTGTAAAAATCCATAAATCACTTTCTTGTTCATGTATTGCTTAAGTGCAATTTGTCATTTTGCATTAGAGGGCTGCTTCAGCTCATCCATGCTTTTAATTCACTGTTTAGAGTTTAACAAAACGCTGGCCCCGTCTGATCATTGAAAAGACACTGAAATGGGAAGCCACACCAATATTAACTAGGTTAAACAAAAGGAAGAACTCTTCTACTTGGAATATCAAGTAATGCTTAATGGAATATCTTGTATTTTCAGTGCCCGAAAACATGGATTGGTTCTCCGCTGTGTTCAAAGCATTAGAACACAGCAACTAAAGAGTTACCTGAATGATTGTAATAGCATAGGCTATATATATTTTTCTATGAAACTCTAGTCGACATTCACTCCTTACTGTGGATGAACAAAAGCTAACACAGTGTCTGTGGCATTGGTGCCTCCTCTTTGCCTTCACACCTCTTAGGTTACACTGCTACAAATAAACCTACTACGGCCTGGCTGCCCTTAAAAGATGCAGTGCTGTCCAGGTCCTTTGCGTCTGCTCTCTGCACTCTTCTTGCTGGGAATGACAAGTGCCAGAAACCATCTAGCTCCATCCTGGATGAGCCTGGCCTTTGAAAGACTCCTTATTGACAGTTTTAATTTTTTGTCTTCCATTTCTTTAAAAAAAAAAAATCTCAAAGCTCTGGGCACACTGCAATAATAAGAGGATTTAGAAACAAATTGCTTTCAAGTCAAGTTAAATCACTGCAAACACTCATTTATCCAAACGCTGGTTAACAAACTTGTTTCCCTCCCGCCCTTTCGAGAAAAGGGCAGGGAAGAAAGCAACCTCATTACCTAGTTCCGAAGTTTGTAACCAGGTATGGAAAACGCATTCCTGGGACCTTAGCGCCCCACTCTTTCTGCTGCACCTAGAGCCCAATGAAGCAGACGAATGTGTATTATCTCTCTTACACCAATCAGAACTTTTATGAAAATTGATTTTGATGATCTCCCTCCAAATTATAACTACTTTCCTCTCCTGTTTTAGGATGCAATTTATTTGGGGCCAGTCAGTTGGCTCTCCTGGAGGGGGCACCGCAGGGCAGCACCTAGGGTTTTGTTCGCTAGGGATTGCTCCCCCTTCCGGTTCCAGTGATGGGGGTGCCCCCCAGCTATTCAGTATTGCACCATATTCTGCATTTCAAAGAGGTCGTCAGCTTTGCCATCGAGGTTGTTATTTACATATTTATGTCTTCTGGAAAATCTGGGGTCCACCAAAGAGAGGGTGCAAAGGAAAAGGCGAAAGGGGGAAAATAGGCTTGATTGACACAATCAGGGAGAAAATAAACCGGTTACACATAAGAGGCACTTTTAAAAGGCAATTGTAAAGGGTGGTTTTGTTTTGTTTTGTAAGGGGGTGGGCTGTTTAATGGTTCCAGGTGTAAGAGGCAGAGAAATCTATTAATGTCAATATCTGAATTTTGGTCCCCCAACAAAACGCTACAGCAATTGTCCTTGGCTGGAGCCAACTGGAGGGAGGCGGACCGCCAGCTCGAGGTCATCCACCGCGGCAGAAGACCCCGCTGGCACCTCGCCGGTTCCGGGGCGCCTCAGAGACTACAGTTCGGAGAGGCGAGACCTCTAGAGAACCCGGGTCGCCGTCGCCGGCGCGGACACAGGCCTCTGCGACCCGAGAAATCCTGCAGAGCCCCCAACAGGCGAGCCCTGCCGACCGAACGCTGCAATCAAAATATTCTGGCTTGCCCTATGTCACTTTCGCCGCTAGGAGGCGCCTGTAACCCACGTTTGCGGAGAGTTACCATTCAAACAGCACCGCAACCAAAAAAAAAAAAAAAGGAAAAAACCAGCTCAAGTGTTACAGTGGCTGTAGCGATTATTTACAGGCAAATCTGACCTTCTCTCCACGTTCTCGTCTGCACCTCTGGAAGGTCTCTGGCTTTCGGCGGACGCCCCAAGTCAGCTCAAACTTCATCTGCATTTTGAGAGCACGAACCTCCAGTAATCTGGATCTGCATTGTCATTCAGCCGCATGGCTCTCACACGCAAACACGCACGCACACACGCGCATACACACAAGTGTTTCCATACGTACAAATGAAAACATTAGAAAATTACCGTCATTTAAAGAATAATGGTCCAGGATTCTGACGAGTCAGCTTGAAGACCTCAAACATGTCATTTCAATCGTGCAGATCTAAAGAAAAAAGAAAGGGGAGGGGGGTGGAGACAGAAAGTACAGATGCGGAGCCGTATTAATTTTCAGATACACTATGATCTCCTCATTGATCCACAGGTCCTTTTATAAAGTGCCGTTCCATTCTCAGTCGCAGACGTGACGCTCAAAGCATTTTAACTGCAGCGGTTTTCGCTTAGCTTTGGCCAGTCATCAATTTACTGCAGCTGGAAAAGGATTAGCCATTTTTGCTGGCATCCTTTCCTTCAAAACGCTCCCAGGCAAGACCCATCACCATGAGAGAACTAAGGGGGGCACGGTGGGGGGGGGGGGCAGGGCAGAAGGCACGCACTGGCGGGACGGGCAGGGGCACGCCTCGGCCCGCAGTCACGCCCATGGGCACTCGCGGTCCTTGATGCCTGCCAGGAGGGAGTGGCAGCGCACCTCGGGATCGGGGGAACGCTCCCCTTTTCCCGCAGGTCGTGGCGGTGTTAGTCTGCGGTCATTCATTCTCAGGCAGCCATAAGGAACCTTCCCATCTAGTGGCTTAAGGAGACTGAACAGGGGCTGCTTTCGTGAAATCAACCACCCTCTACCTCCCCTTAATTAATATAAAACTGTTTTTTAAAATCTCCTTTTTTTTTTTTTTTTTTTTGGAGAATTGACATGCAGACCTCTCTCTAGCGTTAAGGAGTTCACATCACGGTAGATTTTAACTTCCCAGGACCTGGGTGCCTGGATGCGCCCGGAGAATGTGCACTCAGAACGCGTCAAGCGCATCTTTGGAGACACTCGGTGGGGGTCGGGGCGATGGCGGGGGTGGGTTTGGGGGGGGGGGGGTCCGTTGGGAAGTACACAGAGCTGTGCGCCGGCCAGGGAGGAGGGACCAGAGCGCCCTGAGTGTGCCAGAGCGTTCTCCGATACCCGCAGCGGCACACACACTTGGGCCCCGCGTGTGCACGCCCCCGGCCCGCTCCCCGCCCCCACCCACGCTCCAGGTCGCCGCCGCCGCGCTGTCCTCATCGAGCGAGTGTGCCCCAAGCTGGGCGAGAATCGGTGCCCTGGTCTAGCAAGGGGGCGAGGGGCGGGGGAGAGGAATCTCCAATAGTCGGGGAAAAAAAAAAAGCAGCCAACAGCCGGCGCTGGCCGCCACCGCGGAGCCTTCGGCTGGCGGTGCCCCGCGCGCCACGCCGGCGAGGCCCGCGTCAGGCGGGCGGGCTCGCCGCGGAGCTCAGATGAAAACAAGCTGCCCAGTCGCGGCTCGAAGCGCTCGCGGCTCATACTAGGTCTCCAAGCGAATTATTATTCTCTTTGGTAGGGATACTGTGGGTCTACACTTAGGCTGGGAAGACGCCAGTCTGAAGAGCCCGCACGTCTGCAGGGGCGGCCAGCCCTCACCCCTGGGCGTGAACCCCACCTCCGCCCCTCACCCACTGCTGCGCGCCTGTCCACGACGGCCCCCGCGGACCCTCGCGCTTAATTTGGCACAGGCAGGAATGTGTCCCTGTTTTTAGAATGCCCTGCCAGTCTCCGCCAGAACCGCTTAATTAGGTAGCCCGCGCCGATTCATAGCCCCTCTGCAACTTATTTTTCCCCCCCGTTCTCCGTGATTTATTTCCACGATCAGTGGCAAGGAAATACCTTAAAGGAAAAAGAATGTTAGCGTCATTGGAAACCCCGCTCCGCAGAGAGGATACCGCGGCTGTTGTTGCTATTGTGGTTTCGCGTTTGCTGATGCAAACAGGGGAACCTCTCTATTCCCTTTCCATTACCTGCGGCTGGGGACGGGGAACTTTCCGTGGCAGAGTCCCCAGCTAGCGCCTCGGGACCTGCCGGGCTGTTCTCTCTCTCTGTGTGTCACACTCACACTCACGGCCACCACCGGGGCGCGGGCTCTATCCCGCCCCGCCCGGCTGCCCGTGACGCGCCTACTTGACGGCCAGCTCGGCCAATTAGCGGCGCCTCGGTGGGCGGTGCTCCGCAGCGATTGGTTGGCAGAATGAGGGCGCTGCGCAAAAACAGAGGAGCGTTGCGCTCGGAGCTCAGAAACTGCCAGCCGAGATCACAGGCTCTGAGGCTGAGGCTGGAGGAGGGAAGGACGGGAAGGAAGAGAGACAGGTTAGAGGGAAAGAGGCTTGAGCAGGAAACGGCAAGAAAGAAACTGCCCATCACACTCACAGAAAGTCAAATGACGGTGGCGATGAGGACAGAGAGAGAGACCAGACGATGAAAGCCCAAAAATACAAATAGAGAAAAAAGAGAGGAGAAAAAAAAAAAAATGCCAAGGAGAACATCCATCCGGAGAGATGAAGAGGATGAAAGTTTTATGCTTCAGAGCCGTTCTATGCTTTTCCGGCACCCAATTCTCTCGCTGTTTTTAAGCCCTTTCGCGTTTGCCCGCCGTTGACACTGAGAGGCATGTTCAGCGGTGCCCGCGGCGTCTCTTCTTCCTGCTCCTCTTCCTCCTCACCTTCCTCCTCCTTCTTTCCCTCCTCCTTCGCCTCCCATCAGCAAGAAGACAAACCGAGGACAGTCTTGAAATATCGAAATTTCCTCCTTGGGATTTGCCAGCGCCGCGTTGCGCCAAGACTGTCGGAATAAAGGACGCTGACTATTTTGTTATTATTTTATTAATTGGTCAGTGGGAAGATTACAGATGAGGAAAGGGGACGCCTGTCACCCTTTCTGCGCTAAGATGGAAAAATGAGGCTGAATTGGAGGAAGCCCTAAAATGAAGCAAAAGGAATAAGATTTTTAAGGACAGAAAGCCACAGGAGCCCACCCCCCCCACACACACACACACACATACACACACACATACACACACACGCAGCGTACTTTTATTTGTGTTTTTATTTTTTTAATTTTTTTTTGTGGTGGGGGAGGTGACTGGGTGGCTGACGGGCTGCGAGAAGCTGCTTCCTTTCCCTTTGGAGATGATTGTGCTATTATTCTTTGCCTTGCTCTGGATGGTGGAAGGAGTCTTTTCCCAGCTTCACTACACGGTGCAGGAGGAGCAGGAACATGGCACTTTCGTGGGGAATATCGCCGAAGATCTGGGCTTGGACATTACAAAACTTTCGGCTCGCAGGTTTCAAACCGTGCCCAACTCGCGGACCCCATACCTGGACCTCAACCTGGAGACCGGGGTGCTGTACGTGAACGAGAAGATCGACCGCGAGCAAATCTGCAAGCAGAGCCCCTCCTGCGTCCTGCACCTGGAGGTTTTCCTGGAGAACCCCCTGGAGCTGTTCCGGGTGGAGATCGAGGTGCTGGACATCAATGACAACCCCCCCTCCTTCCCGGAGCCGGACCTGACCGTGGAGATCTCCGAGAGCGCCACGCCGGGCACCCGCTTCCCTTTGGAGAGCGCGTTCGACCCAGACGTGGGCACCAACTCCTTGCGCGACTACGAGATCACCCCCAACAGCTACTTCTCCCTGGACGTGCAGACCCAGGGCGATGGCAACCGATTCGCCGAGCTGGTGCTGGAGAAGCCGCTGGACCGCGAGCAGCAGGCGGTGCACCGCTACGTGCTGACCGCGGTGGACGGGGGAGGAGGGGCAGGAGCAGGCGAAGGAGGCGGCGGCGGCGGCGGCGGCGGGGTCGGGGGCCTGCCCCCCCAGCAGCAGCGCACCGGCACGGCCCTCCTCACCATCCGAGTGCTGGACTCCAACGACAACGTGCCCGCCTTTGACCAGCCCGTCTACACTGTGTCCCTCCCAGAGAACTCGCCGCCGGGCACGCTCGTGATCCAGCTCAACGCCACCGACCCCGACGAGGGCCAGAACGGCGAGGTCGTGTACTCCTTCAGCAGCCACATTTCGCCCCGCGCGCGCGAGCTCTTCGGACTGTCCCCGCGCAGCGGCCGGCTGGAGGTGAGCGGCGAGCTGGACTACGAGGAGAGCCCGGTGTACCAAGTGTACGTGCAAGCCAAGGACCTGGGCCCCAACGCCGTGCCCGCACACTGCAAGGTGCTCGTGCGGGTGCTGGATGCTAACGACAACGCGCCGGAGATCAGCTTCAGCACCGTGAAGGAGGCGGTGAGCGAGGGCGCGGCGCCCGGCACCGTGGTGGCCCTGTTCAGCGTGACCGACCGCGACTCGGAGGAGAACGGGCAGGTGCAGTGCGAGCTGCTGGGGGACGTGCCCTTCCGCCTCAAGTCTTCTTTCAAGAACTACTACACCATCGTGACCGAGGCCCCCCTGGACCGGGAGGCGGGGGACTCCTACACGCTGACCGTGGTGGCTCGCGACCGCGGCGAGCCGGCGCTCTCCACCAGTAAATCGATCCAGGTGCAAGTGTCCGATGTGAACGACAACGCGCCGCGGTTCAGCCAGCCGGTCTACGACGTGTATGTGACCGAGAACAACGTGCCCGGCGCCTACATCTACGCCGTGAGCGCCACGGACCGCGACGAGGGCGCCAACGCCCAGCTCGCCTACTCCATCCTGGAGTGCCAGATCCAGGGCATGAGCGTCTTCACGTACGTGTCCATCAACTCCGAGAACGGCTACCTGTACGCCCTGCGCTCCTTCGACTACGAGCAGCTCAAGGACTTCAGCTTCCAAGTGGAAGCGCGGGACGCGGGCAGCCCGCAGGCGCTGGCCGGCAACGCCACCGTCAACATCCTCATCGTGGACCAGAACGACAACGCCCCCGCCATCGTGGCGCCTCTGCCCGGGCGCAACGGGACCCCGGCGCGAGAGGTGCTGCCGCGCTCGGCCGAGCCGGGGTACCTGCTGACTCGCGTGGCCGCGGTGGACGCGGACGACGGCGAGAACGCGCGGCTCACCTACAGCATCGTGCGGGGCAACGAGATGAACCTGTTCCGCATGGACTGGCGCACCGGGGAGCTGCGCACCGCGCGCCGGGTGCCGGCCAAGCGCGACCCCCAGCGGCCTTACGAGCTGGTGATCGAGGTGCGCGATCACGGGCAGCCACCCTTGTCCTCCACCGCCACCCTGGTGGTGCAGCTGGTGGACGGCGCCGTGGAGCCCCAGGGCGGGGGCGGGGGCGGGGGCGGGGGGTCCGGGGAGCATCAGCGCCCCAGTCGCTCGGGCGGCGGGGAGACCTCGCTGGACCTCACCCTCATCCTCATCATCGCCCTGGGCTCGGTGTCCTTCATCTTCCTGCTGGCCATGATCGTCCTGGCCGTGCGTTGCCAAAAAGAGAAGAAGCTCAACATCTACACGTGTCTGGCCAGCGACTGCTGCCTCTGCTGCTGCTGCTGCGGCGGCGGGGGCCCGACCTGCTGCGGCCGCCAAGCCCGGGCGCGCAAGAAGAAACTCAGCAAGTCGGACATCATGCTGGTGCAGAGCTCCAACGTGCCCAGCAACCCCGCGCAGGTGCCGGTGGAGGAATCCGGGAGCTTCAGCTCCCACCACCACAACCAGAATTACTGCTACCAGGTCTGCCTGACCCCGGAGTCCGCCAAGACCGACCTGATGTTCCTGAAGCCCTGCAGCCCTTCTCGGAGTACGGACACTGAGCACAACCCCTGCGGGGCCATCGTCACCGGCTACACAGACCAGCAGCCCGACATCATCTCCAACGGAAGCATTTTGTCCAACGAGGTAAGGCTGAAGCGAAAGGACCACCATCTCTCATCTCCTCCATCCGAGAGCCTCCTCTAGCCCGGCCCTTGTATCTCTGGTGCACTGTGTATTTATTTTTTAGAATATTAGCTTATTTGTATCTCTGTGAGGGTCAGAATGGGGCGTCACCCTCTCCTCCCACCGCCCCCCCTTCGTGTGTAACCTAAACTTCCTGTTGTCCCTAATTTTCTGCGCTTCACTCCTCCACGTTTATTTTCATTTCCTCCCCTTGGTGCTTCGCCGCCTCAGACCTTCTTTCTTCCCTCTGGCATTTTCCCTTTACAGTTCGAACCCCCTCTCTCAGTCCTTTCCCTTCTCAGAAATCTGAGAGTAAAGGGGCGAGCGGGCGGGAGGGAGGGGCGAGGGGAGGGGAGGGGGAGAGGGAGACGTGGCGGAGGGACTTGCTGGCCCTGGGAAAGGTCTTTTTCTCTTTGCATTTGTCCCAGGCGTTAATAAAGTTCATTGTTTTGCCCTGTTTATCGATGCTTTCAGTCACGTGTAAAAGTAAGCTATAGATTGTTGAACTTTGCACAGTCGTCTAAACTCGAAGCATGTTGTAGAGAATGAGTTATCAGATCCTTGTCCTCTGAACTCGGGTTGCAGAAAAGCCTTCAGTTCTGCTCTGGACAGCATTTGCAGACGCTCTTGAAGCTGAAGGCCCACACAGTGTGAATTTGAATGAAGTTGTTTTGGCACAAACCCC
This sequence comes from Macroglossus sobrinus, assembly GCA_004027375.1. Lineage (NCBI taxonomy): Eukaryota > Metazoa > Chordata > Mammalia > Chiroptera > Pteropodidae > Macroglossus > Macroglossus sobrinus. The sequence continues at coordinate 298,021 of PVKZ01001207.1, read as the reverse complement.
TGTAAGCTTAAATAAACTAAACGGAAGGCTTAAACGATTGTTGTTTACACTATATCTTTTAGCTAATAATAATCACCTTCTTGCCACTGTTTCCGATCAATCACTGCTGTTGGCATTCTTCATCAAAGAATTTGGCTTGTCAATTCTGATTTCTTCTTGAAAGATGGAGAAGTGGCAAGGTTGCGAGGAGGGAGGGAGAGGGAGAATAGAGTTGATCTCTGTAAAAGAAAGTTTGGACCGGAAAAGGTGTGTGGGTGGCCGAGGCGGGAGGGAGGAGGACGCAGAGGGCCTCTGGAGGGGGAAAGGTTTTGGCGGGAGGGAGGATGATGAACTCTTTCTTGGCAGGTTATTTTATTCATTTGAGTCTTAGATATTACTAATTGACTTTCATGAATATTTGTACAGCTCATTTGTATCTTAAGCACATTTTGAAAATAAACAACAAAATAATTCCGTAAAACATCCAAACTTTTTGCTTCTTGAGCGTGCTGTTTTTCTTGTGTCAACCAATGTGCACCTAAACACCTTTTGAGGCCATGGAAAGAGAGACTACAGAGTATAACTAGGTTGACTCTATTAGAGACAATAATTTGACGAGCCCCAGCAACGAGGTCATTTGCATTCTCGCCTTAAAAACATCCACACATCTAAAATTGGCCTTTTATTTCTGCATTTTTAAACTTGACTGAAAATCTAGAATGAAGTGTCTGCATATGCCCCTGCCCTCATCCAGCAATCAGGCCGAGGTCTTAGGACAGCATGGAAATTCATAAAAATGTACACAATTCCTTCAGCTAGAATTAGTAGTCCCTACCCTCGAAAGCAGACTATTAGTTAAACCCTTAGCATTCAAATGCTCTTGATTTATTTATTTTTTTTCTAGACCAAACACCAGAGAGCAGAGCTCAGCTATCTAGTTGACAGACCTCGCCGAGTTAACAGGTACGGAATCCTTTTTCTTTCCTAGCTTGGTGAATGGACAATTTAGCACCTACTCAAAAGTAGGAGGCATTAGGTATATTGTTCAATATTAAAATACAAATCACATAAAGTCTTTCCAATCAGGGTAGAACATCAATACTAATGTTGGGTTTCCTAGATAATACATTTGAAAATATGGGTGTATTTTATTTATATACTACTTAATATATTTGACTATTTTATCAGTTTACATTTCTACACTGCTTCTGATAAGTCTTCCTAACTGGTCCAGGGGTATAAATACAACTGCTGTATAAAAATTATATATATATAAACAGATACTTAGCTGCTATCATAGAATAATGCCTAAACCTTCATGCCTTAAAGGCCCAAACTGACTACTAATCCTCAGTTTGAAAGAGTTAGGCCTAAGTTTATGAAAATGAGCTTTATGCAGAAATAAAGCCAATTGAGAGGCCTCAGAATCTGCAGCGCCATCAGTGACCATGTGGTGGCAGAAGAATGTTTTCTGTGTTACTTTACCTTTTTTTTTTATTCTAATATTCACATTTTTGTACTTCTAGTTCTGCATTCCAGGAAGCCGACATAGTAAGCTCTAAGGACAGTGGTCACGGAGACAGTGAACAGGGAGATAGTGATCACGATGCCACCAACCGTGGCCAGTCAGCTGGTAAGTGTGATCAAAGGGCGATCTAAATGCTGACTTTGATAGTTGTTGGGTTTGGGGATTTTTTTTCGTTTTTTTTTTTTTTTTTTACATAAATTTAGAAAGGATGATGCCCTAGGTAATTTTTTTTTTTTGTAAGTTTAATGTTGGTACCTCTACAGAAAGATGGTGTCACCCTATGTTGAAAACTATACCCGAAGAGTATTTTAAAATTGCGGTATTCTTTTTTTGGAGAGTTAAATTTAGAAATTCATTGTGGCATATGTTAGAATACGAAATATTTCTTCCTCATGTAATGTTCTTTAATGGGATTAGATTGCATGCAAAAAGCCATAGATCTCTCACCTGGGCCAGTCTCCGGTCTTCAGTCAATTAAGATATTATTAGACCGGTTTATGGATAAGGTAACTGAAGATGAATGAAATTGATCGGTACAAGGTCGCAGGAGGATAAGCGGATGACTGGGGACTAGAATCCAAATTTCTTGCTTCCAAGAATGGTGCATTTTGTATGCTACCAATTACTGAATGAGAGAAGGAATGGTGATTGAAAGTTATAAAGATTGCAAGTCATAAAGATTGAAAGTGATATTTCCAACCCTGGACTCTTAGGCTTCAGGATGTTAGCAAACATTTCATAATGTGTTTTCTGAAGTGTCCTAGGTTTCATCATATGTTCAATAGGGTCCATGACTGGCCAAAAAGTTAGACTCTGCGTGTATTTATATGTGAGCCTAATTATGGAAGTCACTGATGGAGTTGCAATGTGATCCATATTTTTTTTATTTTACTTTATGTTTTTTACTTTACTTTTTTCTACATAACTTTAAACTTTACATTTTATAGGATCCCAATAACTCTAATTATTAATATGTAAAGAAAACACTTAAAAGAAATAATATATGTACCTTAAAATAATGGAAATAATCTCATCGAGTTTGGGTTTTTCTTTTCACTTCATTTGCACTTCAACTGTAAAGGGTGCTTGTGGATTTTTTTTAACTTTTTTTTTTTTTTCTGATTGAGTTCTGTGTTTATGCGACACATAAGGAAATGGAAGGCAAGTCAACTTCTGTAACTCCTAAAACTGTCCCTCACTGGACAGTCTGTGGGTTCAACTCCTTTCGCTTGGGATTGGAGCTTTATTTTTTGGTTTAAAGACATGAGAGTAGAGGGATAGGGTCTCCGTTTTCAAGGTACCACGGGTCCTCGAGAGCACCCATTCCTCAACACACTGGCGGACCTCTGAATGGCGCTGTGACAGTGTGTGAAAGGGCAGGACACGCCCCTTGGTCGCCTGGCAGCCGTGGTCACTGCAAGCCCATCCCTGGGCTACTGTGAGCTGTGTCCCAGGCTGCCTTGGGAAACACAGGCAGCAGGAGGGGGGAAAGGCTGCTCAAGGGTCTCTTTATATTGCTGCAAGTCATTAATATGCACACCTAATGAGACTTGAGAACTGCCAAGAACCCCCCGGAGGTCCCTGCCCCTTGCGGGCCTTCACGCTAAGTGAACAGAGCATCTATTTAGTGTCTGGGAACCTGACAACAAACCAGATCTTGCCAGAAGTTTATATTTGAGTACAAAGTCCCTTTCATTTTTGGCCTATATATGGCATATGATTTATTGTTATATTTAAGAAGCTGTACATTTAGAATTGTGCATTCCCGTCCTTTTCTCGGAGCTTCTGATTGAACAGGCAGCCTTTGAAAACTTTTAAAGCCAAATCTTTAATGTTAAAGAGTAGCTGCAGCATGCTTTCTGGGATACGTTTTATTCTCTTTCTCACTCCCTCACTTTGTTTTTTTCCTGTAGCACTCCAATCTCATGAACATTGCAATTAGTTTAGTCCCTCAGACATAATGAGCCATAATAACCTAACCGAAGAAAGAGAAATGAATAAACATCTGCAAAAAGAGCTAAATTTGGAAGGTATATGGGAATATCAATGTGCCTTCCTAGTAGCTATTTTATTTTGCAGGCTCTCAGTGTTGCCATTTTGGTAATGTCTCTTTCACATTATTAGAGATGTCAAAGCATTAACAGGAAAGTTAAAATGCTACACTGTGTTCTGGAAGACATTTTTAAAAAGTAAGGCTGTTTTCATGTTTCTTGATCAGTATGGCAAAATGTTTTTATAACGTTCATTTTTCGACATGTGACAGCATCACAGAATTAACAGTCTGTGTATTTCATTAGCAGTTACAGAGCTGCCACTACATACTGGGGACAAGCATGGCTGTTTTGGGATTGTAATAACACACTTGGATTAAGAAGTAATGCACCTCTGTGTGCTGAACTGCAATCCCATTGAATGTGTCCAATTTTGTTGGAAGAATGGTTTTGAATCTTTTCTTTTTTAAAGTATAAAATTCTAAGTGCAGAGAATTAAAATGTATTTACTTAATGATTTTTTTTTCCAGTTCATGCTGATGTATACTATAACCCTCACACCAAGTCGCTAGAATATTTTCTAAAAGTTAAGCCCATTTCAGGTACATAAATACATGTATTTTATTTCCTTGAAAAGCCAGGTATTAATGACCCTCTAATTTTGTGATATTTGGGAAATATTCCTAGCACATCTATTTTCAAGGTTAGGATATGAAACGTTTCATCCTAATAAGCAAATCTCACTTAGCTGGATTTTAAGTGGAAAAAGTTAGATTATGAAGGAATAATAACGCTGACAAGATAGATTCTGCATTCTCTGCTTTAGTTTGTGCCTCATTCCATAGTGCATTTTATATTCTGTTTAGCTCAGTACCTCACCTGTTTAAATGTCCTAACTTTTTCTTTATCTCCACTTTCTTTTTCTATGTTAACAGTGCTTCATCCGCATTTATTTCGATACCCTTCCATTTATTCTTCTATGAATAGTTTTCTTTTTGGTCCTCCCCGCCCTTGCTTTTCCCCTCTCTAAGCCATGTGCAGTCACCAATCTTGTTCATAGAAGGGCTCTAAACACGGAGGCAGCTGCACAGAGAATCACATAAGCTGTTTCAGTTTCCCACTGCACCTGGCTCCATGTGTGAAATTCTTTGGCCTGACCACGGCTTCGTGGCCCTTTCTTTCTATAGCCTTGTCAAGGTGCTTTCCGTTTTTTTTCAGGGCACTATTGATGTATTGGTTAGATATGGCAGAAATCCAAGGAGATGTGGCAAAGGCATGCATAAATCATCACAAGTGGGAATGCTGATTAATCACGGCTTCAATAGCCAAAAAAATAGTCCAAGTGGACTTTAAAAGAAATATATTTTCAATTTCGTTTATCATTGTACAGTTAGGTTAAAAGATAGATTTTTTTTTTCTGATTTAGAATACTGATCCAAAAATTTTAGTTGTGTATTCTTAATATTTTAATATAATTGGAGGCACATCTAAGGGGATCTATTAAGTTATAAGAAGTTTTTTTTTCCTACTTATTAAATACTTACAATGTGCATAATACTAGGATTAATTACAAATCTAGTCTTTAATAATTGTGCCTTCTTAAAAATATATTAAAGAAGAAAACTCTAATAAATGATTCTGTTAAAGTTACTTGTAGTTTATCTGAAAATCAACAAATTGCACTTGTTAAGTTTTTCTTTTGGTTATAAGGGAACTTGGCTTCTAAATGTGTTTATGTCTTATTCTTATGAGATTGACACATGATACATAGTCAAAATTTGGCTGTACATTAGAAAATAAAGTGATTTGAATTATCACTGTATTCAAACTAGTAGATAAATGATATCATGAAATGTATTAAGCCATTGCACAACTACCATATCATAAATACAAATTTCCCTTTTCCAAATCCAACAAGAATTTAGACACTGGCAAATTAGCTTTTGACTTTATAAATAAAGCAAATTTACACCATTGTTTGTAAAAGCTTATTCAGGTTACTGGTGAAAATATAAGCTACAACTTGACAATGGCAGAGATTTTTATAGTTGGAAAAACATATATGAGACAAAATATTGAGATAAAATAGAGAAAAATATAAACATTTTGAAAGAATAGGTAGGGAGAAAATGTTGATCTATAAGTTTTGAATTTTCATGATTGGATTATGTTGGTAAATATCTGCTTCTAAACCATATTCTCCTAGTAATTATAGTAATTATTGTGGTTATAGTAAATATCTCTCAGTTTCCCATTGTTAAGTATTTAGAGAAAGACTGTAAATTTCCTCAAAAAATTAAGTGTTGAATTCTTAAAAAAATTAAATTCTCATGTCTTGGAAAAAATTAACATTTTTTTTTATAAATATTTGGGATATGAGGAAGAAATGTACTCATAATTTTGTATTATTACATTCATCAGAAAACAGGACACATTGAATACAAACATAATATTTTTGAAATCACAATTTGTTCTCAGTGGTAGTATCACTGCCTCTGACTATAGGGACAAGTTACTTGCCAGTTAAAAAAGATGTATTTTAAAATTTGTCTAAATATATCTTTGCAGAACAGGCAGTCTATCACTTCAGCTGTCATGCCTTGTAGCACAGATTATTTCTGAGAAGTGGAGAAAGTAAATAAGTAGGAAAAGAAATTGCAAGTAAAATATATATGTTGAGATATTTCTTAGAAACTACCATGACTTCAAAACTGAAGTCTGGCCTATATTTTTCTGCTATACAAAGCCCACAGTTTCTATAATAAGGACATTTGAATGAGGAAAAAAAAATTAAGTTAAATTTATTTTCTCTTGAGTCTTTAATTGGATTGGTTACAAAACTTCAAGAGCAGTGCAAAAGGTATATACATTTTAATATATCGCATGCATTATAATACTGGATATTCCTGTGTTTCACTGATCAGAGCAAAACTTAAATATTCCTCTGCTTATTTGGTCATTAAAATAATATATTGAATGGTGCTAGAAACAAATGGAAAGGAATAAAAAATATTAGTCTTCCAATGGCTCCCTAAGATGTAGATCGGTAATGGGGAAAATTTATCTGGTTCTCAAACTAGATAACTAAAAATCAAATGAAAAAAAATCTATTTTCAAAGAATGTTTCCATTACTTATGTGAAATTTATTGATGCACTATTTGTGTCATTTAAAAAAAAATGTTTCTATGATGTTTTCCTCATAAGAATCTATGTACGCTTGCTTTATCAGTTCAACTGGTAAACCATATCCTTGCATAATTTGTGCCACCTTATCTTTCATTCCACTTTTAAAAGAGTTACTTTACAAATTTATTAAAAACACTGTATACAAGTGTTTTATTTTCCCCTCCTGTCAAGTAACATTGTTCTTCCAACAACAAAAAAACTTGATCCCATTCCACCACTTTTCTCGCTTTGCACATAATATATTTTTTGCATGGGTTCTCGTCTCATGAGAACTTTGTTACACCATCTAAGGGAATTTTAAGTGGCCGCTGATAATTTTAAAAGACAGAAGACCATACACTTCAGAATAAAAAAATGGGACATGATTGAGTATAAACTTCCCATGAAAACAAGTTCTACTAAAAGAACCTTCTAACAAAATTAAACATCTGAATAATAATAATTTGAGAGACTTGTTTATTAAAATATTTCTGTATGAGATTATTATAGTCATAGTTATAAGAGTACTTGGGTACGGGTCCTCAAAAAGATGTGAAAGATTATGAATGGTCTCATGTGATATATTTTAAATGCTATTTTTCAATCACATGAGGAAAAAGTCGTGCTCATTCCAAATTTTGCATCAAGTACCCATCTTTATCAGGATCCAATAACACAAGTCTGTCAAGTTGACAAGAATTCATTCTGTCAACTTCAAATTTAATGCAACCTGAATTTATTTTTAAAGTAAATAATTGTTCATAATAATTTTACTCTTAACATTAGTTCCAGGTATGAAAAAGGCCTTTTCTTTTTTTTCCTTCACACTATAGATAGGGATCATGTATAGCAGCATGTGTCAAAATACAAATGTCTCTGGCTCTATCTCTAGCATCTCTCTACCTCTTCTCTTTCTCTTTCTACATATCTCCTTGCAGAAATAGGGCAAAACACTGAGCTTCTCTGGTGTCCAGAGAAAACAGCGACACATTTTACAGGTGGTTCTCAGTCTGGTTCCTTATCCAGGCTTCAGCTCACGTTTTCTTTCCTCAACAGTTCACTGATCAGTAATTTATTTCTAGGCTTATGCATGACAACTATCAATGGAATGTTATAATCGAAGTCAGACTTGGCGTTCTACGTAGTTCAATTTAAAATAAAGTCATTATAAAGTGAGATTAATATCTGATAAAAAGCATGGTGTTATTTCTTTTAAACATAATTTATGTATTAACTGTTTTTAACTCCATAATACTCATGGATAATCTAAAAGATGAGTAACTTCAAAAAATTATTTTCTTTAGATACACCGTTCTTAACATGCAAACAAGTAAACAAGTAAATACATATGCAAACAAGTAAATCAGTATCTGACAGAATATCATCAGAAATTCAAAAACTGAAACTGGCTCAAGAGCTCATATCACTCATGATATTTATAGAAGAAACAATCAAGTGTGTTCATTAAATAAATATTACTCTGTTGGTTATTAAACAAAAAAAATCTCTAGTTCTTTCAAACTAGGCAACATTGGAGTTTCTCACTCCAATACAGACTGATAATATTTTGGTTATTTCAAACTGACCCTGTTTTAAAACATATTCAATAAATGTGTTACTATGTTTAAAAAAACATGAAAATGCAATTTTGGTTTATGTACTTATTTTCTTGCATTCGTACTAATTATAAAAATGCATATCAGATAGTATTCTATAGGGCTCAGAACTGTTACGCTTTGCTTCAGAAACTAAATGAGCTTTCTTGAGCCTTAATGAAATAATATGTCATAGCTTTGTCGATCTCGTCAATGAGAGACGATGAAATCTGAAACTGTCAATTAAAATCTTGGTACAGCAAGTCCTCACTTAATGGGCCACCGACAGGTTCTGCGACTTTAAGTGAAACGACTTATAAAACCAATTTTACCATAGGCCAATTGATTTAAATAAGAGTTAAGTTCCTAGGACATCTCATCAATGATACAGCAAAGTGATGAAACAATGTCCTCTGAGACCCTGCTGTGGTCTAGGATTAGTAACGAAGTGTTCTAAGTTGACTAGGACCAGCCTTTTCCAATATGGAACAAAGTAATAAGGCATTTGTCAATAGTATCTGCAGTTAACTCACATTGCTCTTGGTTACCTTGGTGTCGCTAATTACAGTCGTTTGTTCTGAGTTTGTCTAAGGTGTTAAGTGATAAGTGGCTTGTAGTACTAGGGGCTACCAGAATGCCATTGAGAAACATCTTTTAAAAAGTCACTTCCTAGAATCCCAGGGAAGCATGTCCTTGGCTAACCATAAAACCAAATTTTTTGTTATTGACTAGTTTATCTGTTGGATTCCACTTTTTGTTTCATGGCCAGATTTCATAATCTAAATATCAGCTTCAGTGTTTTGCATATTTCCTCCATTTTTGTCTCTAAGGAAAAAAAATATCGCATGATTTATCATCATTAGAGACTATAGATTATGAAAACTTTTCATTTTAGTTTTCTCTTAGTTCAGAGATTTTAAAAGGTATTTATTCTTTCTCTACTCACCATTTCCTAGTTACTTAAATAATTTGGAGCCAATCTATCTTTCTCCAAAACCCTAGTTATTTAGAAACATCTACCTCAGAAGCCCCTTTGCCAAAAGCCCTACCCTTTCCAAACGAATGCAAAGAGATTTTCGATCCCTGTAAGGTTAAGACAGGACAAACGTGAAGACACCTTCACCCATCACTCTGTACGCTGCCTGTAATCTTTCTCCTCTAAGCAGCTGGTTGTTTGGGTGAAGCCTCCATCTGCAGTTTCTCTTTTTCCTACTCACAGGTGTGGATCTCTTCTCCAACTGCACCGAGGAATGTAAAGCGCTGGGCCACTCAGATCGGTGCTGGATGCCTTCTTTTGTCCCTTCGGATGGACGCCAGGCTGCCGATTATCGCAGCAATCTGCATGTCCCCGGCATGGACTCGGTTCCGGACACCGAGGTGTTTGAAACGCCAGAAGCCCAGCCCGGGGCGGAGCGGTCCTTCTCCACCTTTGGCAAAGAGAAGGCCCTTCACAGCACGCTGGAGAGGAAGGAGCTGGATGGACTGCTGTCTAATACACGAGCGCCTTACAAACCACCATATTTGAGTAAGTATTACATAAAAGGCTGTATCAAAGTGTTCCCTCTGAGGGAAGGAAGTTCAACACGCCGGTCTTCTTCGTAAAAATAGAGTTAGGGTTGTTTTCAGAAACAAGGATAAAAGTGACTCTTGGATGCAGGCAGCGCTTTGCTATGGAAAAAAATGAGCTGAACAAGAAGACAGGTTTCTGTGTAAGGACATGGTTGTTGACAACAATCAAACGTAACGTTTGATGTTGTTGAAAAGAAATTTCAAATGCTCTTCGTATTTTCTTTGAATATCGCTGTTTTGGTTATTTGATTTCCATATGTTTTGAAGGGCTTAATGAGGGTGGAAAAACATCACTTGACACTTGAGAGATTTTATTTTCTTATCGATGCCAGAGTTGTCAGCTAATCATTCTTTTGCCATAGTGACATCAAACGCAATAGACTGAATTCAGAAGTCAGTGCAGTCGTAACTTTGACCGTTTCACATAACTTAGTAATATGTCGGTATGGATTCGAGCTTGTTCTGAACCAGAGGATCTATGTAAGGAAAGTGTATCAATGTGGCAAGGTTTTTCATTTATTTAAAATAATAGAATTTTTTTTAACATTGGGACATTGAAAATTGCACTCAGCTCTTTCAATTTGGGGACCATAATCTCTAAATAGATTATTTAATACAACCACTGTGAAAAACAAAACTGCTTTGAGATATTGTAGCGTATTTCCTTTGAGGATCTTAGTAATGAAATTATACCATTCATTCTCTGCTGCACAGGAATCTTTTCCTTTTAGTTAATTGAGAAATACTACTGACAATTCAATATTTTTGTCAAACCACATAAAGTAATATTTGATAAGGATGAAACTCATAACAAGTCAATCGAAAGATGGCTTTTATCTTGTATAGCAAATCCAGCTACGTGATGTCATCTTACTTTCATCTTCTAGTGCAAAAAAGAAAAAAAAAATCGCGGAACCATAAGCTAGAAACAAAAGATGAGTTAGATTGCAGATGCATCATCTCTGTGATGACTGATAAATTGGGAGGAAAAAAAGGAAAAAAATACTTAAAGAAAAGAAAAAGTAGAAGAACATATATTTTAGCTTTTACAAATGTAAGTGTCAAAGGCTTGGATTGAATGCATTGAGGATGTGTCTACTATTCTGGGTGCTGATAATAAGACTAGACAAGAGTCATAGGATTAAAGAATGGATCTGCCATTGGACACATACGTTATGATGGCAAAAGTAACCAAATGCTGTTTTAAGAAGGTTGATGCTCAGCTTTTCAAATTATTTAGAAATCCTGTTACCCCTGCATAATATAGTATTTTAACATTTCAGGGCCAAGTATAAATTACATTTTGTTTTCCTTTATTTTTAAAAGTGATAAGTAAAGGAGGACACAAACGCTTATGGAAAGGAAAGTATTGAGATGTCTAACATGGTAACAAAGTTGCAATTTTGGCATCAAAGTCCTAAAGTTGAACTCATACATCTGCATATACTAGTGATTTAAACTAAATTAAAATGAAATTTTAATAAATGAGGACTATTATGCAGTCTCTGCCCCTAAAACTGAATTCTATATTTAAAACATTATTTATTATCAAAAACCAAGCTTTTCAAAATTTTACTTTTTTTCAGATATTTAAAAAAAATTTATTGGGGTGATATTCGTTAATAAAAGTACATAGGTTTCAAGTGTATAATTCAATACATCATCTGTATATTGCACTGTGTATTCACTACCCAAAGTCAGATCTCCTTCAATCACCATAAATTTTAAGTAGCATATTCTCACTTTAAGTAAGAATACAGATTGTATGGATACAATTAGTGATTTTAGCACACAAAGTCAAAGATCATATGAATCAGAGTAATTCAAGTTTCTATTTCTAAATAAATACAGATATTTATATTAGCACATATCAACTGAAAAGTGTATGTCAAATAGAGTGAAAAAATCAATTTAGCCTTTTTTGCCCTTAGGGAGTACTAATCTTGGTGGAGTTTAACTTACATATAGAACTGCAATTTTAAACATTTACAAATGTCTTTTTTTTCACTGACCAGTTTTTCTTTTTAATGTTAAGAGGCACAGTAATAATTTTTATTAATAAAAATATTAATGCTGCATATATTTTATTAAAAATTTCTCTTCTTAGGAATCTAATGTTTTTATTTAGAAACCAGATTTCAGCTGTTATGAAATAGCAGTTATGTGTGTGGCTAGAAATCAAAAATGCATCTATTATTTTATTGAGAAAATTGGACTTGTTTGCATATTATACAGACATGCATTAGAACAAATTGGCTTTTAATAACAATGTACTTTTTTCTGTCTTAACTAGCACATGCTGCTGAAAATTTAGGGTTTAGGGTGAAGTGTGACCTGGATAAAAAAGAAACAAAACAATAGCTATCTTTTCATTTTTACTTATACTTTCCGTAGTTATTCATATAACTTTAATCATGTCTGGATTTTTTTTTTTTTAACTTCCAGGGTTTAATGTCATCTTAGACTCACACAATTATCTTTAAAATTACATCATGGCTCTGATTTAATAGGCTTAGTCAAATTTATGATTTATCTAATAATATAAGCTATAAACCAAGATCATCCTTGACCATTTGCCCCCCAGAAATTCGCATAGTGATAGTTGTTAATACAGGTATCATTTGTCATTGGCAATATAAATATTTCCATCTCCTATGTTGAAAAGCACATCCCTTATGTAATTAAGCTAAAATTGACACTTGCTTTTAATCAAAATGTTTAAATAATTATTGAGGTAGCAGTTTTGTGTTTGTTTTCTTTTTTTTTTGCTAAACATTTGTTTAGTTTTATAATAAACATAATGTACCTTTTGATGTTCAGAAAAGTAGCTGTATATTTAGTTTTTGTAAAGCTCTCAAAAAGCCTAATGAGGCTACTATTCTTTATAAAATGATGACAGGGAAATAGTGATATGCTTAATAATACAAATGAGATCATTATCTAAACCCAGGACTTGCCATTTCTATACTTCTGATTACTAAAGTTGAAATTAAGAATTATAAGAAAACAACTTTTACACAAAAGTAAGTGTATGCACATGTTAAAAAAATATACTTTGTGTTTTTTTAAATGCCTAGAATCATGTTTCCTTTTAAAAAAAAATCCATGAAGAGTATATATGATGCATTTAATGAAATAAGTGCATCATATATACACTTCATGGATTTAATCAGGAGGAATTTTGAAAACATATCTATTGATACTTGCCTCTTTAATCATGAGCTCTTATTTTTGTTATAATGTTGTCATTTGCTAATACTCTGATAAAGACCAAAAAGATACACTGAAAAATTAAGGAAATATATTTAAACACATAGAATATGGTCATTTATTCAAAACAGTGTTTAGATTTATCTTAAAATGTTAATGACTTTTAGCTTGGCTTAACTTTTAATTTTTATTAGATTAATAAAAAATACTAAAATATTGCTTTAATTTTTGGTAAAAATTAATCATTGTTTTTAAGACTTATTAAAATAAAATGAGAAAAAATTCTCGAGTTCAAAAATAACATCTCATTTTTATCATAATTAATGGAAGAATTTTTTAGAATTATAGACATCTTATTTAAAATAAGTCTTTCAAATGACATAAAGAAGATAAATAATTTAAGTTCAAGAATATAATTGATAAAAGTGATAATATTAATATAATTTAGAAAACCCAATAGTTAAAACAAAATCTTTAATATCATTTTTGTAATCATTCTTGCTTATGGTTTGGCTTCACATTTTGCATATTATCTCATAAGATTTTATTCAGTAAAACAAGCATGTCTTTCGGTTGAAACCAGCCTAAATAATACAGAACTAAATATGTAAGTATCTACTTGTAAACTTGTCAATTTCTTGTCAATAAATGGAGTCAGACCCTAAGAATTAAAGACAATCTTATGATAAATAACCAAAGAAATTTTATTTAAAATATATTTGTGAATAGCTTTCATTTATTTAAGTCATACAATCATAAATTATATCAAAAAATGAAAAAGAAACCTACCTTGACATAATGAGTTTCTAAATTATTAATTCATGAAATTTTCTAGAATCATAAGACTGTGGGGAACCACCTATTGAGAAGTGTCACAGCCCACCCTGCCTTCATATCATACAACGCTTAGACTTGCCATGTACGCAAAAAAATCGCTCTAGTTGTTTTCTGACCTAACTTTATTTTTGCTTACTTTTGAGTGTTTTTTTTTATTTCAAATCTACTCATCCATGTTACAACATTAAAAAAAAGAAATCAGAACTTCAAAATATTGCATTTAAAATATTGTTGACACTTCATTTAGACTTTTTTTTTTTTGTAATCCTCATTTTGAGGACTTCTTTGGGGCATCTATAAGAATTCCACTGACCATTTCAAGTTTTTAGATTGTTGAAAGTGTACAGCATGTTTTGTTTAGTCACAGCTGTTCCAATTCCTTCATAATCTTAGTTTGTCTTCTATAAATTTTCATAATGTTTTGAACTCGATAGTGTAGTAAGAGTACATACAAAATTCAAAATATAATGACTTTTCTGATTGATACACATTAGCCTCATACTTACATACCCCTGTGTAGTGTTTTCTCTGAGATTTGTATATTCCTCTGATGTCATAGACACAGCATCGCTTTATCAAATATTAACATCTGCAAAAAAAGTATTTTTATACATGGTGTTTTTAACATTTCTACCTCATAATTCCATATATCATTAAATGAATGGAGATCTTTTTCAGATTTTTTTTCTCTTCTAGTAGATATGTTAATTTCTGTTCACTTTTTCTTCAAGTTGTGCCACATTTTATAAACTATTTCTGAGATGTTGTGCTCTCATTCTTCTTTATAAATTTAATTTATTTTCTCACTTTTTTAGTTTATCTCTCTGTGACAAATCTCTAGACTTTGAATCACACCAGTCTTTAAAGTCCTTCTAAGGAGTTCACACTCCTTAACTCTGTGGGCAAGAAACAAATGATAACTCAAGATCAGGAAAAGCTCAACCCCAGTTCATATTCTCTATATATCCACTATAGAATTTAATGTCTACAGAATTTTAAGGTATTTTACTTCTTTGAAAAAGGTAATCTATTCCTAATCTATGTAATTAGTCTCATTAACAGATACAGCAGCTGACTGAAACCTCTCTAGAATGCTAGATAAATGAGATATAAAACATCTTATTTCTTTAGATGTTGGCTAATGGTTTACCTCAACTAATATGATTTCAAATGAAAGCTGTGAAAATACTTCTGAGGTGCAGATATGAAAAAGAACAGCTCACACATCTGGCTATTTCTGTAGGCAGTTTGTTTTCTACTCATTTAGACGTTAGTGCTACTGTGACATCACATGTCATTTAAAATTTATGCTTTTGGGTCCTTTGGAACTAGTAGTATCCAATACTCTCTTGGCATATTTAGACTCAGTTCCCAGCTATGCAGATAATAAGCGCTAAATAATTATCTTTTTAAAAATGAATGAATGGATGAATGTTTTTAAAGTACTCAAATTTTCTTTGATAATGACATCATACCTTCATTAACACATGCACCTGTGCACAGAGATTTTTATATGTCTAGACAAACTTTTTTCCTTTCAGTTTAAAAAAAAAGTGAAAATTAGGTGTATTTCTCTCTAGTTAATACCTACAAGTTTTTCTGGGAGGAGGTAGACTTTGAACTCATTCGAAATATTAAAATGCACTTAAGGTGTTTTGCAAAATATGATGAAGTTTATCAATATTTTGAGATTTTAAACTTATTTTGACTTGTCTAAGAACTTATATTCTAAGGAGTTAAATTTATTTTGTATTTCTTGACTTTATTAGAATTTTAACTATTCTCCTTTTTTTAACCTGTTTGTTAGACAATCTTTCTTTTACATATTTTATTTACTAGGAGCTTTCATACTTTAGCTCCTTTTTTATAAAGTGATAGGTATATACTTTCCTTTGGTTTAGTCACTTATTTTTCTTACTTAATTCTCATATAGCAGTTATTTATTACATGTTATTAATTGCAATTTTGAGTTCACAGATATATGGTTAAATAAAATACTGTACTTTTTTAAGGGCATATAGGGAAGACTTAATTGATATAAGTAGTTGATAAAAGTAATCTTTATTCAATAGTTTACACCCTTTAGTATGCAAATCTTCATCTACTATTTAAAGCAGTTTATTTAACGCATACTTTGCATTTTATTGAGTTAATACAACATATTATATTATATAACATATTTATGTACCTCATTTTATATTACAGAAAATTTATATAGGCATTTTTCATCATGTGAGCTAACAAAGGAAAATTATTGATTAAAAAATAAATAGAATTATTCAAAGAAAAGGAATATCTACTCGAGAATTTTTTCCTGTCTCTTCATACTGAAGATATATGGGTATAAATTTAAATGCATTAAGATATTGTAAATAGTCTGAAATATACAAGTTCAATTGCTTATAAATATCATCAAACATTATTTAATACTCAATTTGCCAGACTGTTTTTGAGTTGAGTCTGTGTCTTCTGAAATTCTTTTAATAGGAATTTGATAGTGTCACTTAGACAATATAATATACTTGGAATTAGTTTTAGACTGTGAGGTTCAAGACTGAAGAATTCTGCTGAATCAAGACTAAACTCAGCATAATATGAGTCAGTTTAATGTTTCCCCAAATATAGTAAAAACCTGGGCAGTTTTATATGGAGGTCCAGTAAAGAGTCCTTCATTACTGCATTAATGATTCCTAATCATCCACATCAGTTAGGTAGGGAGAATATAAAAGATGTGAAAAAATTGAAACCCAAAATGTAATTACATATAAAAGGACATGGATAAAAAATTTTAAGTTAGAAATTTTGTGGATAAAAATTAGGATTTTGTTCTGATTCTACAATTGATACAATATATTATGTCTAGTCATATAACTATATGCTTTCTCTTAGACATACATTCCTTTTAACTCTAAGAATGGAAAGTATCATATGTGAACTTCATTTCAATAACACTTCTGTAATCTGTACAATAGACTTATCTAAATTATCAATGATAGCTTTTAAGTCATTAAGTTTGACAGTGATTATAAACGTTTTCTGTGTTCTATTTTTATGATACCGTTGTACAGATATATTTGCACATTATGCATCTTGTATAGAAGTATCATATTTTTAATTTAATTTCTTTTTAATTCTATCAATTACCAGAAAAAGAACAGTGATTATGTTTAACACAAGAGTAAGTTTACTTAACTAATAGCTACTTCGTTATCAGAAGCTGTTAACATGACAATATGGTGCTTATTGAGAAACAGATAAGTGACACAATCAATTTCAGTCTGTTCCTTTATTTTTTAAGATACTGGCTGTACTTTTTGAGAACCAAGTCACAATGCCTAGGTAGCGAAATTAACCATGACACTGTAGAGGAAATAGATGTCTGATTCCAGTATCAATGTTTTATGAAGAGAATGTTATTTTTATTATTTGTAAAAATGTTTTAATCCCTAGGGCTTTTTTCTTTTCTAATATTGGCATTAGCCAGAATCCTACAATACATCCCAAATTACAGGTAATATTGTTGGATAATTAACTGTACCTTTTACACGTACTAGAAATTTGATGTTAGTGTGTCGTCAGATGTTTTAAGGCTAAAGTATAAACCAAGAACTATATTTTAGTTGAAAATTGGATAATTACATTATTTTATAAAAAGCATATTTATAAAAGCTGTTGCCCAAATTTTCAAGTACATGTCTTCAGGAAAAAAAAAAAAAGATCTAAACATAGAAGTAATACATAAATAAAATGGATAGCAAACATATATCTCCTGGATTAAATTTTGAGTTGCCCTGGTTATAGAAGTAGCCAGAATAGAGGGGTTGTCATATCTAACTAAATATATTATTGGGTTTTGTCCCAAAGTGCAGTACATAGTATAAATAATGTGTTGAGTCAATGAAGGCAACAGTTAAACAAAGTACATAAAATAAGTTGTTTTGATGATGTTCACCTGAGGGTGTATGTAAGCTCAAATATTTCACATGCAGGTTCAATCTAAATGGTAGTAGGAATAAGCGGCAGGAACGGATATGAACTTAATGTTATAGTTTGACAATTACTATCGTTTTATTCTTAGAAATGTATAGAAAACCTAGAGTCTTGCCTGTAAAATTAGAATAAAATTCTTGTACCTTTTTTCACCATTAGCAAACCTGATGCCAGAACTAATCCTCTTGCTAGTTAAAAATACTGTGGTTTTAAGGGTTATTTGCCCTAGAATTAACTCATGAGATGATTACACTGAAGTCATGAAATTTAGATGTTTTGATAGATATAACTTGAGTCTTGACATACCTCAATCTTTTGGATAAAAACGATGGCAATCGAGAACAATATTATGTAGAATGCATACAGTTATGCTAAGGTATATTTTTAGACATTTTTAAAATAATAGATAATTTCAAGGGTATAAAAAAATAAAGATAGTAGTGTACTTCATTTTTCCTACTGAAACAATAATCAATTCTTGGCCAGATTTGTTTCATGCAAATGCTAATACAACTTCCCCTTAACTGAGATTTTAATGTAAATCCAGAGACCCTACTGTTTAATCCATTTATATTTCAGCATATGCTAATTAAAGATAAAGTTTATTGCTAGAATAACCCTAATAACCTATTTCTTTGTAAAGTATTTTTCTGTTAGTTATTATTCATGTTTTTATAATTTTCTCATAAATATTACTTATATTTATAGTTAATCTATTGATTTTAATTTGATGATTAAAATAAGGTCCATAGACAGCACTTCATTTTTATTTTTAAACTTTTTTATTAAAGTAGAATATGCATATAGGAAAGTAAAAATTCATAGATGCGTAACTGAAGAAATTTTCACAATATTAGAACATCTGAGTAATCAGTGACCAAAATATTGACTAAGGACTATGCCCAGCAGCCAAAACATTACTGGCATCTCATTAAGTCCAGCATTCTGTCCTCTTTCAGTGTCTACAACCCAAAAGATTCCTGCATTCCTGGCCTCTCACCCAAAATATTTTTTCTGGGTTTTAAAATTTATATAATTTGAATAAATAAAATAGTGAGTGTATTTGAGTTTCACTAAAATTTATTGGCTACTTATTCTTTCTGATAATATAGAGAAAACAATCAGCAGAGCCCATATATACTGGCATCAACGCCAAAAAGCCAATTTAGTGAAAATGTCTTTTTTTTGGATACGATTTCTTTTACTATCTTTAGAATTCTCCTCAGATCCAGTCTTTTAGAAATGCTTCATACTTGTCTTTATATATTTCTTGATGTTTGAAACACAGTCTTCTGTTACTTCGTGGTGTTTTCTAGAAACAAATATTTCAATATGTTAACTTGAATACCGGATTATAATATTTGAAAAATTCAAATGTCTGTACTTCATATTTTTTGAGCCTAGATGAGAGGATTGTGGCAGGCTGGAGACGATGATGCTTAGAAGAGACTGCATAAAGTAAAGAGATTACATTTTTAAAAAAAAAAATAGTTTATCTGAGGGTGTTTAAAGGGATTGAGGGACTGTGAATTGAGAAGAAAGGGGGAGAGGTGACGTTACAAATGTTAAATGTCTAAACAAATACTACACGGATAGATGGCGAAAAATCCATCTGTCTTTACTGAGAGTATAAAAGAGAAAATGAATATATATCGCATCCTCAGAGATTCACATTACATATTATAGGAAATACCCGGCCCCTGATATTGGCACTTGCTCCTTGGAGCTATGGAAATGCTGTAGCTTTACAACCTGCAGACCTGTGGGTTCACCCTCCCTGAAGTGGAGGAATAGCACTTTGTAGCCTGTTGTGTGTTCCTACAGAATGCTCTTCCCCAACCTGGGGCTGGTAAAGGAGTGAGGAGGATGAGGCTTAATTTTATGAGAGGCGAAGGAAGGGAATTGAGAAAGTCTGGGTTTTTGTCCATTTCCTTCCCTTCCTGTTCTACATGGATGACTTCTTACCTTTCTTATTTTGGAATTTTGAAAAGAAAAAAAATGGTTTCTTAAACCGTTTTACCCTTCACACATTGAATTGCAACAGATGATGATAAAAAGTCTGGAGCAAGACTTAAGGAGTCATAGTTTTAGAAGAAAACTTGGGGAAATGTGTAGAGTGCAAAAGCTGAGTAAGAAATGGTCATATATATGTATACGTACATATATATGCGATAAGTAACAGATTGTGTCTGTTAAAATTATGGATTACAATTTGAAAGTTTAAGACTTCATATTTATGATAATATTTATAAAAGGAAGACATGACTACAGATTTTAAAAATCTTATTTTCTTTGTCAAATATTGAATCTTCTCTTTATTGAGTTGGCTTATTTCTCTTACACTAAGAAGTTTCTGGTTTTGGTATCATATTCTCCTCTACTGAATTTTGAGGAACAACCTTGGTTTTTCTAGATTACTGCGAAAGTCTCAAAAATCAAAATGAAATAGTCATTGTTAACAATTCGAGGTCAAGTTGCCTTCTTTCCTTAAACCTCACAGTAATACATACTTTTTAAATTATTTTGAAAGTTATGGCAAGCATTCTATATGTATGATCATTATATTTTGATTGATACTTTAGAGGATAAATTAAAACATCGTATTGGTAAAGTGGAAGCATGAATTAATCACACACTTTAAAGGTATAATGAAAAGAAAAATAATCATTAGCTAAACATTAAATGCTAAATTAAATAATAATAGTATTAGTTACTACTGAGTGCCTATTTTATAGACATGAGAAGATGAAATAAGATATAATAAAGGCACCAATTTCATAAATACACACCATTGTTATAAGATGATAGTCATTTTCATCAATCAAGGATTGTGAAATAAGCCTTATAAATCTCAGACTATAGTGAATGATTTTAGAGTTAGATATATTAGTATTTTATGATTAAATAAGTATACTTAATTTTATAGTGGTAAAAAGATTGCTATGAGACAATATAGACATGCTTTTTGTTGATGGATTGGAGTGAATTCTAGTTCCTTTAAACTTGAATTAAGCTAAGTACTTGAAATATATATTTTTAAATTATCTTTAATTTATATTATGGAATGGTATAAAGATAATTATTTCTCAAATTATAACAACAAAATGTTACCTATTATTGAAATTACTGAGAAAGGTAATTTTTTTTGAATGCAGACTTACATTAAAATTATTTTTAAGAAATATCTGACATTGAGTAATTTCATTTTCATCTCTCCCATTTAAACTGGAGCTTGAGTTCTGGAATATAACCTTCGAGAATATAAATTTCTTGCTTAGGTAGAATTCTTCATAAAAATTACATTTTCATGTGCCTATAAAAAGTGTGCTAATATATCTAATATAGGGGCATATTAGTTTCCCTTTAAATAAAAACATTTAAGGCAATTTACAAAGGGCATATTGTATTGCTTCAACGTTCATTTTAAATGTATGCCCTTTTTAATCATTAAAGTTTCTCACATTTCAATAACTATGTAATTTCAGAGGGATGTCAATAGATCCTACTATTTGTCGTCCTATGATAGTTATTGGAAGGTAGTGAAATGGCAGTTTAGAACTTTAAATAAGTTTTTAACCAGCTATTTTCGGCAGGCCTTCCCAAGCTACTGACGAAAACAGTGTGATGCAAATTCAACAATACTTCCTGTTGAGCTCTAACTGCATCCTACACACAGGGCCTTCAGTGTCATTCGCCCTAGAACTAGGTGATATAAATATGCTCAAGGCCTGCTGTATAGGAAAATGATTATGGCTCAAGAACTCACCACAGCCTGATGTGAAATAAGATCAATATCTTAATTTACATTTACAATAGAAATATAATAACTGAATCAACTCAAACACTCCTGAGAGATATCCATGGGAAAATTAGAAATACTGTGAGAACTCTGGGTAAGATTATAAAGGGCAAGAGATCGACTTCATTATTAGTGATCGCTCATAGGTCACGCAGCCTCATTTAGTGGAAGGATATTGTGCCTCCTGCACAGATCAAATACTCAGATCAAGTCACCTCAGTGTCATCTGCTCCGGGCCATCTTAGAAACACACAAAAGTAATTTTAACTATCGGTATCCTGCTTCCAACCTCGTGCAAACCACCAGCCCCATTTTGAGGTTGTTCTGAAAAAAAAAAAAAAAGTGAATAAACCAGTCTCAGGCACATGACAGTTCTAGTGAAAAGTTTTCAGAGCCCTTTATGATGTATGTATAGCAAAACTTGCCCACTTGGATTGTGGTGACCTTAGTAAATATTTGAAAAATATTCTAGCCATTTTCAGAATAGGTTTTTCTAAGTATCACTAGTTTTATCCATTTTTGACTTTATGATAACTTGAAACCTTTCATTTCAAAAGATAACATTTTCTGATTTTGTTCGCAAAGTATGCATGCACTTCCTTTGGATTACAGGAGTGGGTGGGCTTTGTAATTGTCCTCATGACAGGGAAGGGACATGGTGTGGTGAAGACCCTCAGTTACAGGGCCAGTCGAATACCGATCCAGCCAGCTACAAGCTGTGTGACTTCTGTAATTTCTTTAACTTTCCTGTAACTCATTTTCCTCATCTGTAACATGGAGCCTCAAAAGCTCATTGTGAACATTAAATTATTTAACATATTTAAAGCAGTGAGTGCCTGGGTCAAAGGAAGCACTCATTAACTGTTGAAGGCAACCATGTATTCGGTTAAAATTGGAACAATGACATCAGCCTGATATGAAGAAAATTAAAATTCTGGGCTTAAATAGAACTAATCATACTCTCTTTTACTCCCAGAGAAAAAATCCAACTCCAAATGTTCCTTTCACGATATATCACTATTTTACATCTGTAGTCTATATTTTTTTCATACTATATATATGTTTTAAAAGTACAGTATGCCTGTTTTTCTTTTTTATCTGTGAAACCAATGGAACAAATAGAATATAACCAAATATATAATCTGCAGAAAGACTGTTTTATTTGTTTTATGCTGATGCTAGTCACAAAGCATGATTCTAACTTTTATTAATATTTTACTTGTGTATTTACAGAGTAAAGATACTTGATTATGTATAACAAACTAAAAATAATCTGAAAAATTTACTCTTTTGAATCAACAGATTTTTGTTTCACTGTAAGGAACAGCATATTATGTTTGATGATCGTAGGAAGATAATTTATACTTCTTGAGACCAAGATTTTAAAAAGTGACACAAATGGCCATATCCAATTAGACTTAATCTCTATGTCGGCAATTGTATTAGCCCATTACTGTAAATTCTGGCTTTATGCAGAGTTTTGTCACTCCCAAGTATTCTAATATCCCTCAGAAGCCCTAAAATCATTACACAAAGTAAAAGAAAACATTCCTTTAGTGTGGAGAACAGTATCTTTTTATAAGATATACCAAAAATGTCTACCACAAATCAGTATTTGACCACACGGAAGCTTAGAGATTTTCTAGCCTCCTTTTTCTTCGTTAAAAGACTGTTATCTGATAAATCTGATTGTCTCAGTCAGCTTATATTTATATTTTCGTAACTTTGTCTTTCAAAATCAGATAAAACTAGCAAATGATTCACAAGTCTATTTGGGAAATGTCTAAGAAACTGCTAAAAGTTTATTTTCTGTTAATGGTTTATTCATTAGGCAATCTGTATAATTCTCATAATTTTTTGATTCTGCGTGATTTCTGTCTTCTGCCTTGAAATTACAATGTCAACTGTATTAAGCATTTTCTCTTCTCAAAATGCTCTGGTTCTTTTTTTTTCCTTTTTCTTTTTTGTCAATTATAGTTTGCATTCAATATTATATCAGTTCCAAGTGCATGGCATAATGGTTAGACATTTATATAATTTACAAAGTGATCCCCTCAATAAATTTAGTACCCAAGTGACATTGCATATTGATATTATAACATCATTGACTATATTCCTTATGCAGTACTTTACTGCACTGGTCTTTGATGATTCTAAGTTGTTTTAAGTTTCTTATCTCATTAACAGATGAATAAGATATTTACTTTGTTAGAACAAAATATATTTGGTTATCTTTGGTAAAGATCCCTTAGAGTATAATCAAGGAAGGATTTCCAGAATGCTATTTTGGGGCCAATATCAGAGCACTAACTGCATGATTTAACTGATAGAGAAAAAGGGCATTCTAGGAGTGCAGAATGGCATGAACAAAATTGTGGGGTTAACAAATAAATATGGAGAAGTAAATATCCTTGGTTGCCAAATTTATCCAATAAACCCAAGGGGAATAGTGGAATTTAAGGTTTGAGAGTCATGTTTCGGATAGATTAAGACATGCTTTGAATAATAATACCAACAGTTACAGTAGTTAACCACTGTTAAGAATGTATTATGAGCCTGGCGCTATCCTAGGGCTTTTTAAATCTACTTAAACCTTACAATAACCAAATGAAATAGATATTCTTACTCTTTGCGCTTTACAGATTATAAAACTGAGAAAAAGATGTCCAGTAACTTGCCCATGGTTTGATGGTTAGTTAGGGAGAGCCAGGCTTTTTAGCTGAGGCTGCCAGATTCTAGAGGAAGCATTTGTAACCAGTCCTCTGCTTGAATACCAGGCTTAAGAAATTGGACACTATTCATAAGGGAGTTAGGAAGAAGTAGTTGTGTGGGCTTGTATTTCTGTTTTTGTTTTACTAGCAGAGTGTTATTTCAGTTGTCAAGTTTTGCAGCCATACAAGCCTGGTGGAGAATAAAACTAAAAGCATTTCTATTAGAGACTTTTAGAAAAACAAATCTATAGTGTTGGAGTTCTAAACGTGGCAACAAAAGGTAAAAGCAGCAGCTGTCAAGAAATGGTTCTCAAGTCTTGAGACTGGATGTTTGAGAGAAGATTACAATTCAAAACTACTAGTACTGCTACTACTATTAATAATAATCATTACGATATTAATAAAATAAAGTCCATCTTCTGGCAGGGAGTCAGTTTTGATTGGAACAATCAATGATAACCAACTAGAAACATTCTTTATAGAGTATTTCAGAAGAATGGAAAAAATAAGATAAATTATGTCTTATATTTATCAAAAGTATGGAATTCCTTATACTGTCTAAACAAATTATTTGTAAGACAATGTGAAAAACAAGTGTACTTTTTTTAAATTAAGAATTTCAGAAGTAAAAAGTAGATATAAGACAAGATAACTGAAAATACTAGGAAATGTATTGATAGATGCATAGATTGAGAGAGAGACAATGAGACAGAGATATAGATGGATAGCAAGGGGTTATTTGGAGATAGAAAAAACAATCAAATGTATGTGACCTTTAATTACTTAGAATGTTATTTTAAATGTCATAATTACAGTTTTCCCTGTGTTTTCAGTGTTTCTGTGAGTTGCATAGCAAGTGTTCCTAGGGTGAGATTTGCTTGTGCGAGTCTCTCCGTGAAGGAATAATCCTGAAAGCGATATATATATTTACGCCTACAGCATATAGTATTCCTAGATGGTCTCCCATCAAAGTACTAATCGGGTCCAACCCTGCTTAGCTTCCAAGATCTGACGAGATTGGGCATGTAATATTTTGTTTTTAAAAAAACATTCAGTTTCACAGTTATAAAGTGAATTTAATACTAGTGTGTCATCATTATCTGCCTATTTTTCTTTGTAAAAATTTGTAGGAAAACTGTCCCATGCCTTTCAATAGGTCCCTAACTTTTATTGCTACTGACTCTTCCTGAATCTTGAGACAATGGGATAGAATCTCTTTTTTTGAGCAGCTCATTTCACCTCATTTTTTCTTTTACAATTGTCCTTAGAATTGAGTTATCAGGCACAAAACACTCAGACAGTCATTTTGATGGCAAAATGTTGTGTTACATTTGGAAGATTTAGAGTGATGTCATGCAAATCATTTCCAGATGCGTAAAGTGTAACCCTTGGAATGTCTACTGGGTTCTGTGAAAAGACAATCTGTACATACGTTCTTTGGGGTTCCCCAAATTTAGGCCTTTCTTCCCAGCTCACCAAAATTAATGAAGGTCCCTCTACTTTTCTATCTGCTTCTATACTCAGATAATTGAAGTATTTATTTATATTTATAGACATTTAACTTCAGTATGGGCCTCTTTAAAATTTGTGATAGGCTCTCTGTTGCAGCCACAATAATATTCACATATTTACTAGCTTTAACCTTTAAAAACATACATTTAATCTCTATCTGCATCTTTTGTTTGATGTCATTTGATGATTGTCATCTTCTAGAACAACATTTTCCCAGGGCCCCATAATTTGACACAGTCTGGAATGCTCTCTCTTTTACAAAACCACTTCTCCCCACATCCTATTGGCCATCTCTTTCTCATCAGTCAAGATTCAACTCCTTTTACCTTTAATGAGAAACCTTCCCAGATAAAGAGATTTATACCTTCTTCTTGTAACGTATATTTTTTACACGTGATTGCTGTTTTAAAATATTAAAAAATAACAATTTTTATGGAACAATCGTTAGCCCCTTGAATGGTTAAATCTTTTACAGAAAAATCCGTGTGTATTCATTTTAGAGTTCCAAGCCCCAGACCTTTGTCTAGAGCAAATTAAACTCCATAAATGTTTATAGACCATGTCAGTGAGTTAGTAAATGAAATATCCTAAAACCAAGGAAGCAAGTATGTTTGTTTTTTGTTGTTGTTGTTGTTGTTTTTGTTGTTGTTGTTGTTGGGTTTTTTAGTAACCTAGGCATCTTCCTGACTTGTATAAATTAGTACACTTTTAATAATCTCTGACTGCCAAAACAAACAAACAAACAACCCCTGAAAACCTAACTTTTCCACTGTCAATATATTCTCCCCTGGATTTCATCTTTCAGCTTTCCATGATTGTAATGTTCTTCTTATTCTGGCCTTAACTAAACTAGTTTCTAATTTTACTTTTTTACCACTTTCCCTCTGATAACTCCTCAAACCTCATGTTTCACCATCACCAACTGCTAATTTCACATATAATTTACAAATATATCTGTAAACATTAAGTAAGTATAAGGAAATCTTAAACATGAACGTAGAGGAGAATCCATTGTAGGTATGGACTGTGGGCAGGAGGTGGTTGACAGTACAGAGTAACTATGGTTAGAGGCAATTTATCTGACTTTTCTTTACGTTTCTGACATTTTAATGCAACCATTTTTTAAGCTTTGGGTGTTTTTACTCATTATTATCACATAAATTATTTTTGTTTACTTTTCTTCTATATTGTATGATTTTTTTATGGTATTGTGGTGGCTAATGATAATCTCATGATTTTTCTTAAAATAACAATACAAGATTTTGATTTTTTTGGTAAGAACTTTATTATGAGGTATGTAGGTGGGTTTATACATTTGTCATATTTTAATGAAACAGATATTTTATATATAAAAATACATCACCAATACTGTTTAACCAGAATCTCTTACTAGCCCCAATAAAAGTTGATTACTTAAAATTTGGGCTTCTTCCTAGATTTTTTGTGATAATTTTCAAAGATAATTAATGTATAACATGACTTCTACTTTTATTTAGTTTTATGTGGTTAAATATGTATAGTACTTAAGATGAACCCCAATCAAACAAAAAAAGTTAAAAACTTTGAAATATAACTATTTTAGCATCTAAATCTTATCATTAATTAGAACATAACTAAAATTATTTTAAACCTTAATAAGCATAATATAATATTATTTCAACAACTTAGCATTTTTGTGATGGTTTTTAAAGGTAAATAGGATTCACTCCCTATCTGTCTTTAAATTACTAATTACCTGATGATAGGTTAAATTGAATGGGGAAGGGGCAGGTGGTTTAATGATTTCTAGAATATAATTAAAATTAAAATGTATACCTAAGCTTAGATTTTAGAACAAATAAATTAATATTATATTTATTATGCAAAGAGAAAAGAACATTTTATCTAGTATGTTATATTTATCTCACATATCTAAGATTTCACTCCAAATGCTTAAAATGTTTAAAACAAATTAAATAACAGTTTAAGATTTTATTCATGTATGATAATTAAGCAATTGTTATTGAATAGATGTTTACATTTTAAATAACAATTTTATTTATCTCCTTTTAAATGCTGGCGTCTTAATTTTAAGTGACTTTTTGATGGAAATATGTATAAAATTTATTCCATGAAATATAACATTACAAAATACTTAGAAAATATAATATGGTATTTTTCTAGAAAACACAGTGTAACATTTGCCTTAGTGATAAGTAATGTCATCTGAAACAGTTACCTTAGGGACAGACTTGCTGCTTTTACATGTATAATACATGACACCCAAATATTGCATAGAGCCTATGTATACTAAAAAAAAAAAAAAAAAAAAAAAAAAGATTCATTGTTTATCTGAAATTCAATGTAAGTGGGCACCCCGTATTTTATCTGGCAATCCCTCTTACAGTGTCATTGAAGCCTGTTGTCTTAGATTCCTAACTTTAGTGTGGGAGTGTTTTTTTAGACACAGAAAAACAGTGGTCAGCTTTTACTGCTTAGTGTGTTAGCATTTCAGACCCCCTCTGAGCCTGCAATTCTTTTTTTTTAATCTGCTGTTTGTTACAGAAGCAACTGAGTTATGCCATGGGAAATAAGATCATCAAGTATATTGAATAAATGGCCATGCTCTTACACACAGTCTCTTAGTCATGTGTGTTGTGTGTCTCTTTTGAAAACAAACTTGTGTAAATTGTGTTTCATGTATTATTTTATTTACCAGCTGAGATAATTTTCCACTTATTTTCATGGCTTAATTATCTAAGGTTTTAGTTAAATTAGTTTGAATTGTTACCCCTGTTCAGTGGGCTATTAGTTATGAATAAATTAGATATATAGCTATGTATTTTTTAAATGAAGGTGTTATATATTAATTCCTGAGATTTTTCCATCTTTCATTGCTAGAGTTCATGCTTGATTTTCATATAACAGATGAAATTGTGCACATTATTAGTACTTGATCTAATATTGTGATACAATAATGTTGTCTGTTGCAAATAGATCTCCACAGTCTCAATATCCCTATACTTAGAGGTATAATCAATCCCATTCAAGCATCTTCACACCTTCCGCTTTGAAAATTAATGCTAATTTCAACCTTACAGGAAAGTTACTAATTTCATCTCCTATAAAGTTGTTTTGAAGGAAACTACTTAAAATACAAGTATCTAAATGTCATTAAATACTATCAGCTCCGTAATTCTCAAAGGAAAAAAAAAACCTATTTATTCTTTAAAGGAATACAGATATCGCGTTAAAATTTAAATACACAAAATAATGATGTTTGCCTAACTTAAAGAATTCTTTGTCATTATTAAAGAAAGATATAATTGAGTGGATTGTCTTCAAAAGAAATTTTGAGGGTACTTCTTTGTCAAGATAAAGGATGTGATTTTCGAATAGTTATGAAACAAATCACAGTTTCTCTATTTAGTGGACTGCAATAAAGGATGTTAGAAATTTTTTCAATACTATTATAAACATGGAGAGCAATATATGTTATGTGAGTTCCACTTTCTAAATATATGCCAATGCAGGATCGAGGCATTTTTAAATTAATTCATTCTCCAGATTTTAAGATACCAATGAAGCAAGGAGGTTTGTTTATCAAGGAGAGCCTGGTATAATGGCCACAGTCTTCCGGGTCGGGTTCTTTCCATTATTCACCCCTACCCCCACTTAGGGAAAATTTGGTAAGTATCCAAGGCATAATTTTTGACAGGTTTAGAAAAGTTTAGAATAGAATCTTTCAGTCTATAATATTCTATGCAAGAGTAATGTCATAGTAATTTTTTTTTTAACAATTAAGAGTTTACTGTTTTTAGCATTTAAAAGAGATTTAGAATACTGGCAATTCTTGTGTCTAGCTGCAAACATTATACAAGGTTAATGTGTTTCTTTTGATATCTTGCTCAAATCAGTTCTGATGATGAGACTAATCAAAGTACATTGTCTAATTAAAGGAGTTGATAGACTATCACTGTTTTTTGTTTTAGAGTTCAAAGCACTCAATTAATATAATTAATTAGAGAGAAAAAATTTTAAAGCTAACAGAATTGAGTTATTGTAATTACCTTGTTAAAAATATTAGTGGTAGTTGACATGGTCTCAGTAACTCACAGAGTAGGTATCTTCTTGTGAACCAGCTATACATGTACAATTGTCTGTGTGAGAAAATAGTTTTAAATTATGCATACCCACAAACACATGCAAGTATATAGAAATTTCTAGAAGCCCATGGATCCTCTCTCTGGAAGGAACTCATGGTATTTCAGGGGACTCACTTCCTTGTAGGAAACTATGTGAGAGTAATGGTATATTGCCATGCTGTGGACAAATAGAAGCCCCCATTTTCAAGCCTAGGTCTTTCACTTAACAACAAAACTTGGTTTAAAAATTAACTCTAACCAATACTAAATTCTAAAATTTTCACTGGTAGTAAATTCAGGGGCTTGCACAAGCTAGCAAACTTGCTCGATCTCCAGGGTAACTTCCAGCTTACAAAATAAATTTCTTCTTTGCATACACCATTCTTCATGGGAAAATGAGGCCTATTTAATTATTCATCCATGGCTTCAAATTGATATGCAGTGTCTATCACTACCAAAATATAGCATTGTTGATAAGATTACATTCTTAGGATAGATAGTGAGACTATTCAGAGGTCCAGGGCTGCTAGAGCTAAAATGTCTATTTAGAGAATATTATGCTCAAAATGCGTATTGTCTTCTCTCTTAGAGCTGATTCATTTTACTCATTCATTGATACGCATTTCACACTTGCCAATTTCTTATCTCTTAAAATACCCATGCTTTTATCTTTTAATTTAATAAACACTTATTAATTGCGAATTATGTTGTAAGCATTGCAAACTGAGCTAAAAATAAACACTTGGCTTTAATAGATATTTCTTACATGAAAGAATTGTTCAAGTTATTTCACAATTTTTTTTTTATAAAAGACTAATCAAGTTTACATATGGGAACCCTTCCTCCAAATGAGCTCATTTTTTCTAGATATATTCTATAATCCTTAAATTGTGTCAAACTAGAATAAACAGGCATACTGTTGGATGAAAGGGAAAAAATTAGCATGAGGATGGTGTGAACATTATGAAAGAAATATAAGAACTCAAGTCTATGCTACATTAAACTATTGGTATTGGACAGAAAGTCAATATATAATAGCAGAAGGCTTTTGGTCTTTTTATAATTCATAATGTAATGAGTTTATATTTTAAATTTAAAATGATTTTGTTTTTTTTTTTTTTGCGAGGAAGAAAACATTTACAACATGAATAATTCACAGCTATAATTTAAAAAATAAAAGCAAATTTAAAGGTGTTCAAATGATATTATAAAAGACAAATCAAGCAGTGACCCACTTTTAATAGTTAGTACTACTTTATTCATTTCTGGACTCTAGGGTTAAACAGAAAAAAGAAGAAACTTTAGAGAGATTTTTAAAGAGAATCCTCAAAAACGGTTCGAGAATAGGACTGGGAAAGTAAAGAGAACTGATTATTCAGTGGATTCATCTCTAATGGAGGGTTGCTTTCAAACTCTCCGTTGATGATCTGCTTTCACACAAGGAACAGAGAGCGGATGTTTCTGACCTCTCCAAGGGGTGATGGGTTCAAACTCTTGTACATTAGATTCACCTCAAATATAAAGAAGTGTCCTGACTGAGGCTCATGAAACATTTGGATGAGCTCCGGGGTAGGACGCTGATCGCAGCCTCTGAAGCGTTGCCCTATAGTGAAGAGTCTCAGTCTGGGTGAAGGCTGTTCTGTGTTTCCTTTGGAGAAATAGATTAGATCACGTCACAAGCTTTATTTATGGCTTCAGCGTCTGTGGTTTATATTGTCATAAAGTGTACAAGAGGGTATTTTACTTCCTGCTATGACAGTGTAGGAATGTGAATATTCAGATTATTCAATTGTCATTTCAATTTTGTCGTATTATATAAAACGATTTTTCACCAGGTTCTTAACATATTATTAGGTGTAACTAGGATATCAGTACTGATATTTTTATGATTTTTTTGCCACATACATATCTACAGTTATTTTTCTTAAGTCATTAATTGGAATTTTTAAGTGTTCTATAGTTTAATCTGGTAATTCAGAAATTATCAAAGGCAATAACAAGATTCCACAATATAAGAAAATATATACATCATGGGACTTTCATTAAAAATTATATATATATACATATACATATATATATATGTGTGTATATATATATATATGTGTGTGTGTATACACATATATATGTTAAATATATATATATATATATGCTGAATTATAAGAAGGTAAGTATTTGAACATCTCTTTTAGATTGGGTGATTT
Organism: Macroglossus sobrinus; assembly: GCA_004027375.1. NCBI lineage: Eukaryota > Metazoa > Chordata > Mammalia > Chiroptera > Pteropodidae > Macroglossus > Macroglossus sobrinus. The sequence continues at coordinate 265,809 of PVKZ01001207.1, read as the reverse complement.
TTTTTAATCTGTAGTTTAGACAATAAGATAAATTATCTTAAATTGACATTTCTATGACTCACTATGAAGAATAAATGCTGTGAGTGAATAAATAGAGGTAAAAAAGGAATACTAACTGTCTCTTCCCTATTACTTTTGATTTGCTTGAAAAGAAAATCTTCCACCCACATCAAGTGACCAATTCTCTATAAATGCTGATGAATAGCTAGGGGAAAATGCACTTATGAAATGAAAAAAAGAAGCAGAAATTCTCCAAATATGCTTTGATAATTCCAAAACATATGAAGAATACCTCAGAAAGCATAGAGATTCAGTGTACTCGACCCATTCTCTCCAGCCTGAAATGCTTCAACAAATGCATGGCCATAATAATTAACGTTGTCATTGGTGCTGGCTCTGTAATGACGTAAAACACACACACACACACACACACACACACACACACACACACACACACTTTGTGCTACTTGTCCAATACTAACCCATACAGCTCCAAAACAATAATGATTATTCAGTATTCAAACTCACCTCTTAAAAGCCTTGAAACAGAATGAATGTGGCTATAACTTTAGTAATAGTATTAATATTTTGTTCTCGCTAGTTTGCTTTGCAGTACTTTACATTGGGCGAATTAGCTTCTGAAATGGAGGAATTCTTCCTTCCCCATCCTAATTCACCTGAGCCTCAACCCCAGCCTTTATACTTGTCCCATTTAAATTTGCATTCCTGAATAAACAGACAGGTCATAGAGGTAAATTTAATAAGACATGATTATATTATTCAGACAACTACTGAAATAGGTGTATTTTAAATAAAAGCAGCACACGGGAACCCTAAGAAGTAATTAATATATATGACTTTTAGGCTATGGTCTTATTTAAGATATTGAATATAATGTCTGCTAAACTTCTATGTTCTTATAACTGTGACTCATTTTAAGAACTTTTTTTTTTGTATTCTGACTAGATCAAATGAACATATAATATCTATGCTAGTAGCTTTTCTCATAATAATCTTTTAACATAATTAGAAGTATTTTATAGATTTAAAGATATGTTAGGTTGATTAATTTCTGCATTTATGCTAAGATGTAACTTTTCAGTATATTCATTTTTTTCATATAATGAATTAGTTTATAGGTTTAATATAGGTCACTCCTGAGTTCCTTTTGTCCTTGAACAACTAAAATAATGTTCCCTATAAATCAGTATTTTCTAAATTATACTATTTAAAGAAAAAAAAAACTTCAAGTAATAGTTCCAACTTACTTTGAAAAGGGTAATTTTTTTTGTAGGGTGATCATTTCCTGGGTTGTCCTGATTATATTATATTTTATATAATCATTAATAGTGCTCTTTTTTACTCACATAAATGTTCAGTTTGGAAAACAAGTTATTTGGTCACTATAATTTTTTTGTTCCAATTTATTTTATAAACTTGAATTTCTAAGAGGTTAACTATTCTATTCAATGAAAAATTTTAAATTCTGATTAGTATAAACAAAATATAATTAAATTGTTTATGGTCAAGATATCACAAAACAGGAAGTTTGAATTTAAGGGCATAGGAAAATAGGATTTGATTCTTTTAAAAGATTCTTTTTTTTAAAAAAAAAGTCTCTAGTTGCTAATAGAATATCTGTGTGGCATTATGACCAGATAAGTTATAATGGCTAACATGTAGTCTCACGTTTTAACTAGCTCATTTATAAATCATGATATTATATGATGTTATAAAACAAAATATATTTTGATTATTTTCCATATTGGTTACTATGCTGTACATGCTTCTATTTATTTGCACTTTAATTTCTGTCAATGGTGGTACCTGACTTCTACAATTTTTATCGTTATATCTCTGCTAAAAGGTGAACTAGTGAACATATGTGTTTGATGGTCATTTCAGAAACTGAGTTTGTGAGGAAAAACTAAATGAGAAAGCCAGGGAAAATAAATTAAGAAAATATATAATTATATTATATACTTGAAATGAGTGGAAATATCTTAGGAGAGGAATTGTACTGATCACCATATTACTCCATTTGTTTAAAAAAAAAAAAAACAAAAACTACTTGATGGATTGAAACAATTCAATTATGCCATGGAGTGTAGTTTTTAAATTTTAACGTGATATGCATGTACCTGATTCTTATCACAATCGACCTATCTTGGTTTTAAGCACATTTTTATTATATATCTATTATGTGTCAGATACTGGTGTAAGCGATGCAATTTCTGTTCTCATCATGCTCATAGTCAAATTTTAAAAAGATTATAGATAGATGGGAAGAAATATCCTTTATTATTATAAGTAAATATAATACTTAAAATTATAAAATCCAAATGATTAAATCTGGACATTCTGCCTCATAATTCAATATATTTCATAAAACTGGACCAAATTTGATATCTTTTTCTCCCCTTCACTTTTACCCTCTATATGAGAAAACTGATGCCTTTTAGAGAATAAATTTACTTATTAAAAAAAAAGTTGTAGAACATAAAAAGGTTTGGTTTTTATATAATTTAAAAAATTAGATAGAACCAACCTAGAACATGTGAATCATTTGTTACTTTTTAAATAGCATAACCTCTTCTTTCTAATTCAGTTTTCTCTATTATATGTTGATTTACTATATATAATTTAGAGTTCATTAAATTAAATGTGTAACAAGTTGTTCTTAGATATTCTAAAGACTTGTTTGGACATGTAAGGGTTGCACATTTTTTTCTATACTCTGTGTATAAATAGTGAAGTAGAGATTGGTTATAGATAATTGTAGAAAATAAATCTCCACATAATTGATGGTTAGTATTTAAAGTGTACATTTCCCATGAAAATCCAACTTGTGTCAAAACTGTCATGCTCAAAAATCTCAACAGCAGAATGATAGTGGACACTGAAATATTTTGACACTACGAGGGTCTGATATGGGGATACAACCCATTTTCATTGTATCTACTTCCATCACAATAATGTTTAATTCTAAACATCAAAAATCAAACTCACTTTCTTCTTCTTCTTTTTTTTTTTTGTTTGTTTTTTCACAGCACGGAAAAGGATATGCTAGTCAATTCTACAGGACTTCCCTGAAGCAGCATGATTTGCACAAAGTCGACCAACAAAAGCATCAACTTTTCAACTTCATTATCTTGGCCATCCAGTTAGTTGTGTGTAACTGAGTATTAGACTGCCTCTGGAGTCACGCTGGCCAATTATAGGACCTAATTGCTCTCAGCAGGCCTGAGAAATGAGTTGAAATGTGCAGAACTGTAGAAACTTTAGGCAACTGATTTTGCCTCTCCGATCAGTGTGTGCCTGTTTACAGCACTATATATCTTTCTCTCTCCAAATGTCACTGAGCCCTTTAGATGTTTATATTCACCACGAGAAGCCAGTCATAAGGATAAAGAAAATTTGTGCATTATAAATGCAATATCACTGTTTTAAACTTGACTGTTTTATATTATCTTTGTGTGATCAAGTGTTCCCCCAACTATTTCAACTTTACAAGAGAGATTGTGATTATGTTATTTTCACCCGTGGGTCATAAAAAAAAAATATTGTATTCTGAAGACCCACAAAATATCAAAGACATTCTGTAGTTTATACACCGTGTTGCAAAGTGTTTACTGTACTATTTCAAAGCTTCTGAATAAATATAAAATATATATATTATATTATATAATTTTCCTAAAATGTGGTACAACTCAGTTGGTTTTTAAATGGATTCATACAGTCCACATCATACAATAAAGTAAAAGGTAATTCAGGGTCCCAAAGATAAACGTACTAAGAAAAAATAATCATTAATAGTTTCCTCCCAGTTTTCATATCTTATCCAACCCTGTTTTTCCTTGTTGAAAAGAAAACGAAGCTCTAAGATACAAAATTTTGTCAAGAACTTGTACTGAATTTTCAATGCCAAAGATATAGCTGTCGATGTTATCGGAAAAGCACTGAACATGTACTATCAGAATATCTAACAATCTACATTATTTCGATTCTATTTCTATGGCTTTGAATTTAGAATCATTTAAAGCTTTTATAAAGAATCTATAAATTCATCTGTATTTGTTGTTAGAAAAAAAATGAACACTGGGTGTCTGTACATTTTGTGGTGTAAAATATGTAACTGAAGATTACTATTTTAAGAGGTCCTCAATCATATAACTCACACAGAATTTTATTTTACATAATTTTGCATAGTTTTGTGACTTCTAATAACAAGGCATATATAATCTATTTATAACTCTATATGAACATATAGAGATATATAAATATCTGAACTGGTAAAGAATAACTATAAGATATAAAAAAATCTCTAAATTTAAAGCAGATTAAATAAATTTGGAGATAGAAACATGGTACATTATTGTTTCAGTATTATGTGTGAAAATTTTATAGCTTAAAGGTAGTTAGTGTCTTATTAATGAGAAAATACTTCATGAGCCAACCTTGAAAAGTGAAGCTTGCCTTTTACTTTGCACCAAAAGGTCAATTATTAAATTTAATAGGATGCATTTTTTGCATACTTCTTCTTCTCTACCGCTTTTTGTTTGTTGAAACACAATTAAAGAAGTGAAAAACCAGAGAATGTGAGATACTCTTCTAACAAAAAATAGAATTGTCAAAGCTCCCATTTTCAAAATTATATCTAAAGGTTTGCCTAGTCAAAATTACAGACCACTTTTGAAATATTTCCCTTAATTATTAACTGGTTTTATTTTTCATAATTGTTTGAGCTATGCTATGCTATTAAAGAATAGACTAAAAACACATAACAAATATTTTTTATCCAATTTTATATCACTTAAATGGGAATTTTTTCCTTAGATTTAACATTTAAAGGCATACAGATATTCATAGGTCTTTCATGTGTATGCTTAAGTGATATTTGGTATCAGTACTTTGACTGTTATCAAATTAGATGTTTAATATGTCATAATCACAATCAATTTATATAATGAATAATAAATGGCCCAAGCTTTTTGGGACCCTTTAAAAGTATATAAAGCTAATCCATCATCTATGACACAAAAAGCACATACATTCACCAAGTGCAGCAGTAAAATTTTCTCTAACTTTTCACATTACTATATTAATATTTTGAATGATGAACCATTTTAGTAAAAAAAATGTTTCTCTATAATTTAACTGGAAAAAAGTCTGTTTGTTATAATTGCTTTTTAAACAAGAAAATGATTTTCTTGTTAAATCACTCTGCTTTAATTAATTAAAATCTTTTATTCATCATTTTACAATTATGGGGGAAAACCCACATCCATCTGCTTTATTATGTGCATTGAAAATAAGATAATACTCACTTCATATATAATAACTAAATTAATTCATTTGACTTAAAGAAATTTTCTTTAATTTAGCCCTTTATATTATTGCATATAATCACACTTGTACCAGTTTCTTATATATTCGTGTATTAGTTTTTAAATATATTATAATAACCAGTTATACTAATTTGCATTTTGTTCTTAAAGTTCATTATCAACCTACAGAAACAAACAACAAACAAAAGAAAATTTTGCCTAATTTATGGAGCAAAAATTATTTCAACATAAAATACTAAATGATTAGGTTATTAGTCAACTCAACTATTTATTGCATCCAGAATAAATCAGATGTCAGCACGTTGGCTAAAATGCTACATACTTATGAGGGAGACTATAAAATAGAAAATTCAGCCAATGAATCATTGAAGGTTTCCAAATACAAATTTATTAGATTCATATGAAAGGAATTGTAGAATAGGTTTTCTATTTACTCTAGTCATACTAATAGCTAAACTTCCATAATGTTATAGGTATATCAAAAATATTCAAATCATAAAACAGTATTTCATCAATAAATTATTTCAGAAAAGATAATCATGATATTTACTCCTTGTTAACATGGTTAGTTTTAGAGTAGTAAAAAGTCAAAATATTTTCCTGTGGAAACAGTGTCTTAATGTTTCAAAGGTATGTCAAATGACAATTTTTAGAAATATTTCAGTCACATGTAAAATTCTTATTTTTAACTGTGAATATAATTTTGTGAAGTCATTTTAAGTCAAATTTTTAAATTTCACAGCAGAATTACGTTATAGATATAATGTCTGCTTCATTACAAATACATCACCTTCCTTGGGAAATATAAAGGAAGCATACATATTTTAATTTAAAAAGATATTAAATGCAATGCCTTTATCAAACATTGCAAATTAAGTACTATAGTAGAAAATTTAAATATCTTAATTACTCATTCTCCTGTTTTATTTCTTAATAGTGTTATAATTTGCTGTCAGATCTTTTGTAATGTAGAAAACCTCCTGCTTCTCCAATAAAAGAAAGAAATCCTCACAGTTCTCCGCATAAACTTTAATAACTGTGCACTATATTGAGCTATTTTACTTTCCAAAAGTTATTTACTGGAGTAAAGTGGATCTTTAACATAATTACTCAGTCAAAATGTTGCAAATGTTAAACAGGATAATGTAAATTATTCGAGTTACTGATAATATCACTGTTATTTTTCATTTTGTGTGTTTTTTCCCCTCCCCTTCACATTTCTATGTGCGTTTTTAATACCCGAGGAACTAAAAAAAATACTTAAAACATTGGTATACTTGATAATTTTTCTGAAAATCTTATATTTTTCATATTGCAATTTCTTGGGTTCTGTATCTTTTACAACTCTAATTTTGTAGTGGTAAAGGCTTTGCACTTAACATCCTTTATATGTTCCTTTTTAACAAGGAAAAACAGAAAAATGACAAAATTCCATATTTTTTATGCCATGGAGTAGTGAAATTATTTTATATATTGTTAGCACTTCAAGGAATAGCCCTCTGCTAGGTCAAACAAAATCCTCATACAGCAATTTGTGAAGCTACTGTTTAAAACTTGGAATAGGTTTTAGCTTATAGCATTCTGTGAGAATGCAGGTGGGTGCCGCCAGAGTATTGCAGGCAATAATATGACTAAAATTCTGATACCTTTAGTGTGCATGCATGTATTTCTAATCACTGTTTTTTTTAAATATTTGTAAAATTAGAAAAATGGTTTTTATTTCTTGAAAACGTGTCACATCCTTCCTTTGAAGTTTTACACTCCAGACGTTTTTGAGTTGCATGAAAATATTGCATTAATGATGCAAAAAAATTAATTTTCACATGAGACTCGAAAACTTCTGAATAACAGAACTCAGACTTCCAATACATCCATACATCCTTGAGCTGAAAATAAGCAGGGAATTTCAGCTCTAGACACATATTTGAGACAGTTATCTGTGAGTGAAAACAGGGTATTATAACAAAAGATGAGTTTAAATCTTAACTATAGTGTTTGTTACTGTGAATGCTATAATAATACATAAGTAAAATGAGTGTAAATGTAATATATTATTTTATACTGCTGTATACATATGAAATAAATAAAACTAGGATACATATCATGCCATTTTCCATGCATGGATCTTCCACTGACGCCTGTGGGTAAAAATCAGTGGCAAAATATGGCCCTAACTTTAAAAACGACGAATGCTGATTTAGTAATTTTAGTCTTGATATAGCAGGTCTAAGGGGACATCTGTTCAAAACTGAGTCTCATTTGAAGTAACATATGCTAGGTTTAAAGGATTTTACTATATTTATAGTTTTAAAAGCAGGCATTTAGTCCCATATGATTTTCATGATACCCACAATGAATATTTTAAATACATATTTTTTCACCTGATGTTATATTTTCTTTTTAACTTTTTTGCTTTGTAGTAGTAATACAAAGGGTCCACAAGGATTAATACATAGGTTGTACATAGAATGAATTCCTTCAAGCAACAAAAGAAAAATAAAAAACATTTCATCTAAAATTTTAGAAACATTATTTCATTTCTAAAGTTGATGGAAGCATAAAAAAAATATTCGGATGGGTATCATTTTCCAAAAAAATAAATTTATGTATAGATTTTTTATAACATAAAAATACTCTGAATGAATCTTGTAAAAATTTACATTCTGAAATAGCTAATAGGTAACAGAAGAAGGGCTGTGATTCTTAATCTCGTGTGTGGTTTGTTAAACTGATTTTCTTGCGTTCAAAATACCTCTTAAAAGAGGTTTATTTTATGAAGCAACAAAAGAGAGGATTAAGAACTCTTGCTTTGCACATCAAATAATGCCAACCCTATGGCAGAAGAGAACTAATCAAATACACTCAATGATAGCTCTCAATGAAACATCAATGATTATAATCAGAAGTTGTTTGGGTTACCTGTAGATGTGTACCTTCCATCTCTTACTTTTAGCCTTTTGAGGAATCATATCATGAACTCTTCTATTTAACCAAGATTATAAATTTTCAGAGGTAAAATTAAATTGTATTAGACTACAAACATGTAATAGAAATCCAATAATGAGAAGATGTAAGAATGCATAGTAATATCTGCCTTCAAGGAAATTCTAGTTTGCTTTCAGAACCAAAGAAATTATAGAAAATTATATTAAAGAAACAAATAATTAAGTAATCAAAATTTGTGGTCAAAACTAATCGTGGGTCATGAGAGCAATTTAATAATGAAGAAATTAACATATAAACAAAAAGAAGTAAATAGAGTAGAAAAAAAGTAGAATAGAAAAGTCTCAAAACACATTATTTATGGTAAAAACAAATAGTTCTTTGTGAAACTTTTTTCAGATACATGTGTGAAATAGGTCACAATGTAAAATACATTTCTTACTGTGAATCATTTTCCCAAATGTTTGGAAAGCACTGCACCATATGATCTCTATTTCAAATTTAAACTTATTTAATGCTGTGGAAAGACAGGGAAGAGCTTTTCAAAAAATTACTTCTCAAGTGAATCTCAGTCTTTACCTTTGTAAAAATAGGAAGTCCACCTAGTTGTAGAAATTTTGTGAGAATTAGATAAACTGATGCATTTGAAATGCATAACACACTACTAATGTACAATAAGTGGTACATTTTATTATTTATATTATTTTCCATGACTTTACCACTATTTTTGGTTACCAAAAGTACAGAAAACAACATAGAAATAGATTTTGTTTTTGTTTTTGTTTTTGTTTTTCAAAATCTCAGACCGCTTTAGAGTTGTATTCAAGTGGTGCTGATTTCAAAACTTCAAGTTGAAAATAGACATGACTTTCGTACCCACTGATCAGCTTCGTTCACCTTTGCCTCTGTTTACTGGGGGTATGGAGTCCAGGAAATAAAATGCACAGCTACTGAGTTACAGTCATCTCCATCAACCACCTGTAGCCAATCTCACATTGCCCACTATTGCTAATATTGAAAAATATATATATATTTATGACTGCACTAGGTCTTATTTACCCGCGTTTTGTCCTTTGACCCCAGTGTGCTTTCTGGGTATCTTTCTATCCCATGCAAATAAATATCTGTTGGAATTACTACATATTTGACAGAATCACATTTTTTACATGACATTATATTATAAAAATGAATTTGGGTAGTACTCAGGAGCTTCTTGATAAAATTGGATTTTTTTAAAGTGGTTCTAACTGTAGACTTCTTGAAGTTGTCATTTCTTAGTGCATCAGAGAGAGAGAGATGGTGACAGGAATTAATTGACACAAAAGAGACTTATACGGAAGAACACATGAAGAGAAAGAATCATATTATAGGTAAAAAACATTGTATGTGCTTCTATTAATTAGTGTTTAGAATGTCAAAGTGTCTGGTTGGAAGGTAATAATATCTGATCATCAACAATCTGGTTTAGATGTCTCTGCACTTGGGCAATCAATGGTCAATTTCCTTTGACACTGCGTAAACATCACCCTTATTTATTATTGGGCTACACAGACCACAAAGAGATAATGCCATGGTTATAATAAAATATTCCAAGTAAAGTCAAATTAGAGAGAGAAAGTAAGAAATAAAAGAGAAAAAAGAAATAGCAAAAATACGATCATTATCTTTATTCTCCAATAAGTTTTAAGAGACTGAGAAACAGTTTTGATTTTTGGAGTCCATGAAGTCATATTTATATATCAGTTAATACAGGACACAAGTTATGAAAATAAATAATCATTAGGTAATTATAGTTAGAAAACAACAAAGAATGAGGTAAAGTCATAGAATATACCCTAGGAAGGAGTAAGAAATAAAAGAGATGCATACATTTTATTACAACTAGTAAACTCACTCACTGGGGTGCCTCTGTAGATGCTTGCTTTGTTTCTATGTTTTTTTTTTTTTTTTGACAAAAATGTATGGATCCACATGCGAGAATTTGCACATATTACTCTGTTCAAAGGTATATCAATAATCCTAAAAATGTACTTGCAATTACAGGAACAAGAACAGAGAACAAATTGGTAATACAATTAACAAAGCATGCGGAATCACGTAGCCCTGGCATCACATTTCATAAAGCTATATAACAAGGTTGCAACACTGATTATCAGTTAAGGGTTTTGCTGCTAAATTGGGAAGCAATTCTCCAACTGCAAATCGGTTACATGGAGTGAACAAAATGTATTAGGTATTCTTAAATTTTAGATATCAGCACAGAGTTAGTTTAAATGTAATACTTCTTTTAACATTCTTTCTAGAAGAGTCTTTTTATTATTAGGTATAATAATTAAAAGATGAAAACAAATGCTGCAAATATCTAAACTCTACCTGATTTAAATTTAGTAAGATAATTTATAACATTAAACAATAATGAGTCAAAGAAATTCGGATAAGGAAACACCCCATGTTCTAAATCTCTAGCTAAGCAGCAAATGAGCACAAATAACATACAGATTGGACTAGTAAAAACAGAGGGGGAAGGACAGAGTTGAGAGATATTTCAGAGCACAAATATTTTATACTTCTTCCCTGATTAGTCGGTCAGCGGCCTGATGAGGGAGAGAGAATGTAATGTGATTGGAGTTTTTGATTTGTCTGAGTGGATCCTGTTGCTTTTTATAAGACAACATACAAGAAAGGAACTTGTTTGTAAGAAGGTCATCTTATTTGTAGAAGGGCTTGCTAATTTTCACTTTCTAACTCAAGTTTTACTATGCTTGTTATCCAAGTGGAAACTAACTGTATTATATTTTAACATTCCTAAAAAAAATTTAGTTTTTTTCTTATATCAAATGGTAGTCTCTCTACTATTTTCTACTTTATTCTCTGCAATAACTGATGATTATTGCTATATTTTAATTATATCTCAAGTTGATTTTTCACTGTTTATTTGGAAATAATTCTATAAATATGTAACATGTAAATTATAAATATTTTTCAAGTTTTTTTTTGTGTATGTGAAATTTCGGCTAGTGTATATGCCAAAACTGCACTTGACTAATTTAAAAGGACAGAACAAATCTTCTGGTTCTTTTTGTGACACATATGTGACACTACAATAATAAAGGAAAGAAATGTAAATTAAGTAAATAAAAGATACAATTGTGAAAATATTATTTATCTTCTCTTTCCACCTGAGTGTAAATGAAGTTTTCAGTAAATGTTTGAGAAAGTCCTAACATTTTTACATTACTGGACTAGTATTCGACTACCATCTAAAACTCTATTAACAATTAATCTTATCTCTGTTTTTCTTTATGTGAACCCCACAGAATAATAGAATTTAGTGAAGGCAGAATAATAGAATTCGGTGCAGGCGGAATAGGGTCTTTAAAATATTCTCGTCCTAATCCCACCTATGAAGAATTAGACAAATACACACCTACTGAAAAAAGAACCTAACTATGAATTTATCATTTACCCAAACCCTTTCTCTAGACTCTGAATCCTTAACCTATTCTGGGATGTTTCCAGTCTCTATCTTATTTTAACTTGAAATCCTAGAAGTAACTGTATTTAAAAATATATGAATGAGTTATAGCATCTAGAACTTAACTTTACATTTTAAAATTTCAATGTTCTCTCTGTGACACTTGCTCAGCTTTAAGGATGATTCTCACGTATAAAGCACCATGAAATTTGGCCTCTGAAACTAAGAACAGTTCTGAATGTCCTTTTACATTTTAAATTTAGAATAATTTTTTTTAATATATGCGTTTTTATTTCTCTTAACATGTTACGTTGGCAACAAATAAGCAAAATTAGAGTCAAATAAAGATGAGTACATCTCCCAGAGAAATCATATTTAACAATCTGCTGCTTCACCAAGGATAGATCTGAACAATCTGACTTTACAAAGTCATCACACCATCATCCCACCTCATAAACGGACTGAATTTAGCTTATTTACTTTAACTATTTTAGTCAAATACTGAAGTGAAAATAAGGTGGGTAAAGGGTTGTTCTGTCTACTATTCACCGTGTTGGCGAGGAAGAGATTTCTACCCTAGGGTTTTGGGGATGGGGAACACGTGGCACCTGACATTAGACAGAGAGGTGAGATCCGCAGCTCATCAGTCACATATTGTCACATCCTGCGAGTAGAAAGACACCACACATCACAAAGGGCCACTCTGGGGCTATGCTCAGAGCCAGAGAGAAAACCAGAGGCAGGTTCTCTTGCAGGTGGGATCTGTCAGAGAGAACATCCAGGTTTGGCTCCAGAACCCCCCAAAGATCTAAAAGATGTGAACGGATAAACACTATAGATGCTGAGAAGTATCATGTGCTCTTTGTTGACTATCTGGGATGGAGCAGCCCTCAGTTTCCCAAAGAATTTTCAGAAGTTTGTCAGAGGTAGGAGGGTCTTGCAGGATGTATGAAGCAATGGCCCATCTCTTTTTTTGTAAGCCCCTTTGTGAGAATTTGTATGTCCTTAATGTGTGTGTGTGTCTAAAAAGTCTCTTCAGAAGAGGATGTCATCAGTGTCACATCAGACCTGCGCCCCTGCAGAAGTGTGGACACATTAGGATCTTAGCAGGAAAGACTGTGTGTGATAGCAAGGCTACGGAGGGGTATTGATTGTGTCACTGTAAAGGTGAAGGCAAACTGGGGCTGAGAGGCTGTTGAAACAGACATTGAACAGAACGTATTAGCCAACTCTATAATAGCAAAGTAGGTACTGCTCGCTGATTAGACTGAATCGGTAATTTCAAAAATAGTGGGTATTGAGTATGGGGTCATATTGGATTGAACCATAACATTAAGGCTGTGGTAATACACTGTAAGAGACCAGTCATTCTTGCCAGGTTTAAGTACAGGCCAACTTTTGCTGTTAAATGGAGAAACAGAAAGGCTAACAGCCCCTTCACTCATGAGGTCTAATACAGTAAGTTTTAACACTGAAGGCCCTGCTTTAATTTACATTAGTTCATATTAACTACTTTAATTTTGAGGTGGGGTCCATAGGGTCCATTTAGTTAGGCCAATTATAGTGCCAAACACTTAATTTAATTATAATGCATTACTTATTGTGTCAGAAGACCCTTGCCTACTATAGAATTTTGCTAAAATTAGAGCAATGGGTGCTATGACCATGGGAATTTTAGGAAAAGCTATAGTTTGATGATTGAAATGAAGTTAACTGATATGCCCTCTATTTTATATTTAATAACTCCCTTAAAAATTTAAGGGGTACTATTTTTAAATTTAGTAGACTCCCCAAATATAACTGTCATTTAAGTCCCAGTATTGATTAAATTCTTGGAGGTTTGCTATTTGATACATTTCAGTAGAATTTAATTAATTCAGAATTAATGTTACAGAGGCACAAAATCCATCAGTGCTCTTATCTTTTTATTTCATATCCTCTTGCAGTAGATTTGGATTTCCAACTGGGCCAAATTGTATACTTTTGTTTTATTTTGTTGTTGTTGTTGCCTTCTTCTCCTATAGCCAAGATTTATTAACTCCTTCCTTCTTTCCTTTCTATTTCCGCCCCCACACTCGATGCATTTGATGGTGTTGGGATATTTCTAACCTGTTCATGTATGTGTGTGTGTATTTACTCCAGACAGTCTAAAGTCACTATCATCAATGGCATTGTGGCTTTCTCCAAGGCTGGTTGTGTCAGAGGTGTTAAGGAACCCCTTTGTTATTCCATAGGGATTCCATGGGTGTTTTTCCATATCTCTCTGAGAATTGGGATCTCTGTGGCAGCAGAAAAGTTGACAACAAAATGGCACAATGGAAAGGTTCTGGCCCGAAACTCAAAAGTTGATTGTTCAAAATCAACCTCTGCTATATCCCTATTGTTTTCCTCCCTTACCTTTCTTTCTGTACAAAGTGCCTCAGTATATTTTGGATTTATAGTCACATGAAGTACTTGTGGCTTTCTATTTCTGTCTCTGATTACCTGTGGTGCATACCTTCTGGGAAGTTGAGGAAAAAATGTTTGGGAGCCCAGCAACCTGCCTAGAGACAGCTATTTCCTCTTCCAGGGAATATCAGGCAATTTCCCCCAAAAGGTCAGCTCCAGAAAAGTTCTTTTGTTTAGGGTCCTGGCTGAGCAATTAAGCTCTGTGATTGGATTAGCCAACTGACCTGCTGGTAACCAGTAGTGCTAGGAAAATCTCAAGTACATTGGCTAAGGGCTGTTCATTCCAATAGTAGTTGTGTTACCTTCTCCAATATTTTTAGAAGAGCTGGTACCCAATGCTCCTTCCACTGCTATTGCTGCTTCTGCTTCTGCTGCTGCTGCTGCTGCTGCTGCTTCTGTTGCTGCTGCTGCTGCTGCTGCTGCTGCTGCTTCTTCTTCTTCTTCTTCTTCTTCTTCTTCTTCTTCTTCTTCTTCTTCTTCTTCTTCTTTTCTTCTTCTCCTTTATTATTATTATTATTTATATTATTATTATTATTATTAATTTTGTGTCTGGGCCATGTGTTGCCACAGAGGTGTTCCTTGATCTTTTTTTTTTTTTTTTTAATTACTGGGACAGCAACAAAAGAAACAGCACAGGAAACAGGCTAGGTAGCTCCCCTTGCTGGAATGACTTATTAAGTAACTTAGGTGCCATGCTTAATTTCTCTTGGGTAGTGATCATCTTCCTTTCCATAATCCTCACAATGAGTCATCCCTGAGCTTCTGTTGAGAGTGTACAATTACAAATAATATCCATACGGCTACACCAAGCACTAGTGATGGTTGTCCGCTCATAATAAAGAACAGTATTCTAAAATACTGAAGATTAGCTCTGCCTTGTGTAATGGGCTTGTTGAGTGTGTTTATCTATGGAGATTTCTCTGGGCCATTTAATTAAGGGACACACAATATCAATATATTAAGTATATATTTCCTCATGGATTAGTTAGAGCTCAAGAGAAATATAAGTCTGGGCAC
The DNA here is from genome assembly GCA_004027375.1 of Macroglossus sobrinus. NCBI lineage: Eukaryota > Metazoa > Chordata > Mammalia > Chiroptera > Pteropodidae > Macroglossus > Macroglossus sobrinus. The sequence goes on along the minus strand of PVKZ01001207.1, from coordinate 250,578 downwards.
TAGCAGTCTGAGAGATAATTGGGGAAAGATGGCTGGGAAACTCAAGAGTCAATGTTATCTTGGAGATGATGAAGGTCTGATGATCTCACATCAAACCGTATCTATGGTCTTCCAATTTGGCATCTCTGTTCTAACCTCCTTGAGAGTAAATCTCCTGGCTCCTAACCAGAGAGGATAACTGGTCACCTACATGTGCAAAGAGGGCAACTTCAAAGTCTAATACTTTCTCCCTGACATTTTTTATCTTTCTTTTTACTTTTATATTCACTCCCACTAATTTATCTTATCAAACCCTGAGCCCTTGGAATTTTCTGTGGGGTAAATCAGGCTTCTTCATATCTTAACTTCTACTTAAGAGTTAAATAGTTTTAAAACTACTAAATCAATTACAATTTATTAATCTACTTCCAATCTTCGAAAATGTTGTCACAGGTATTTCCTTACTTGTTTTTCTTTCAAAAAGTTTTTTTTCTTTAAAATTTTCTTTTCTTATTAGTAGTTTTAGAAAAAGTAAAGGACATGTATGAATTCATCTTCTCTCTCTTGAACTGAAAGCTTGAAAATGAGATTTGGACATAATGAGCAAAGTCTTATGAGTATAAAATAATGGCATGAAGAAATCTGCTCTTAGATTATTGAAAGTTTGTGGGGTTCTTGCTAGTATATATTTGTGTTGTTGTTAGAGCAATATAGAAAGCAATGATATGTTTGACATTGGGTCACATTTAGGAATTAATAATTTAAATGTAAAATATAAATAATTAATTTCTCTCATTTCATATCAATACATAAAATCACAAAATATATGTAGCTCCAATTTCTCCCAGTGTAACTGTTATAATATTTTTTATTTTTCATTTGTAATAACTTTATCCTTATATTGACACTAACAAAATTTTAGATTAATAATGTTCCAATCAGATATATGATATGCCCTGTTATACTGTATATAGAATAGTAATTATTTAATCAATTGTCTTAAAGATTATAAATATAAATTAAAATGCAATTTAAACTTATAGAACTTTTCTCTCATTGTGTTGGTTTATTCATCATATTACTCTCCTTTGAATAGTGCCTGAAATTAGTGTCCAAATAGTATCAGGCATCTTGCAAGCTTTAGTACTTGAGGTCAATTTAATTACACTGTGCATGACAGAAACTAGGCCATTTGGGTATTGCCTTTGCCACCAGCAATTGACACCTGAGTGTTAATGAGCTGGTAATTAAAAGCTGGCACATACAGACACAGTTTTCTGTCTGGGACTAGGTAACCATATGCTACATAACTTCGGTGCTAAGTGTTTCGTTAGCTCTAGAATTTGCACAATTTGTGAGGGTTTTTTTTTTTTAATCTCAATTTTTCCAGGGTAAATTAAATAAAGATAAAAACAAGTACTTTAAAGATATAAGTACTCATCATTTTCAAGTTATGAAACCTTCTAAAATTTAGATTATATAGTTGGAGAACAAAGAGCTAGAAAAATAAAACTGCAGAATTTGTGTGGTAACAACAATGACTTTTGGTTTAAACCCACATTTATGGGATTTATATTTTGAAAGTCTTTTGTATTATAAAACAGTACCCAAAGCATGAATGCTTATTTGTGGGGTAGGAAGTCTTTGGGGCAGCCATAATGATATCCACCTCCTGGTACCAATTCCCTTGGGTAATCTGTTTTAAAGGGAAATGAGATATAGTAATCCACCTCTAAGAAAAGAATGTGGTGGAAAGGAGGGTTAATTATGAAAAGGCTATGGTTTCCATCTGGGGCAACTTCTTGTACCTTCTCTCACTCTCTTCGGGATTTCTTGTAGAGATGTTGTGGAGGCATCTGGTGAGAGGAACATGGAAAGAGATGGAGGCCCATCGAAACGAGGCGAGTGATGAGCTTGCTGTCAGACTTCTGTACACAAGTTACACCTTCAAAAGGAGGCGGGGGCTCCTGCTAGTTGCTTAACTGCAGTCTTGAGAGAGATCAAAGCCAGAGGCACCCCGTTAAGAAGCTACACAGAGTTTTATACCACACAAATTATGAAAGAATAAATATTTGTGATTTGAAGCTGCAATGTTTGGGGTATATTGTTATGCTGCAATAGATAACTAATCACAATATGTAAGTGAGAGTACTGTCGTCTGCTCAGCTATATGAATTATTGATTTTTCTAGTTGTGAAGTTGCCATTTTCACAGCAATATGTATAATGTACACACACTATTTCTTTGCTTTTCTCTCCAATTTTCAGTTCTCTTCTTCTGCTTCTCCTCCTACCTCACAAAAAATGTCCTCACCATTATCTGCATTAATCTTCTATTGGCTTAAAAAAAAAAAAAAGTTCTCATCAGATTTTAAAAATTGTATTAAATTTAGTGAATTTTAGTTGTGAGAATTACTTCTAATTTTCTTCTTTGAAAGAGTCTGCTTTTCCATGAACCCTCTGTAGGACATAAAGCCTTTTATATGCAGATCGCTGTAATTACGCTTTGAAATAGCTTTATATTCCCTGTAGCTTAAACTGAGACATGAAAAGCCAAATGTTATATCCGACGGAAGGATATAAAAGAGCATCTACATCAATCCAAAATGAGATATAGAAATGAACAGCTTTTTCCACAGTGATGTCAGTTTTTGACAGATTATTGAAAGATCTTTATAACTGCCGGAACTGCCTTGGGTAGCATAAAAACCCTGCCTGGGGATAGCCTCATCAGTTTGTACATTTTATTCTTTCCATACCAAAAGGTGAGTAGATGTTAAGTGAAACAAGAGAAATACCCTCTGACAAAAGCTTTAATTCTCTTCCCCAAAGATGACACCCGGCCCCGCATGGTAAAACACAATGTGATCCGCTGATGGAATCAACTACCCAATCTGTCACGCTAGAGAAGGCCGCCTAGATGACGAGGTTACAAGTGAGGAAGTCAACAGAAAACTCACACGGCAATTGTCACCTCTGGAGATCTGGGTGACAGACAAGGGCCTTTTCTGCACCAGAAAGGAGTTTATCTTGCCAGTGACAGATGTGTCAAGAGGATTTGAAGTGCCACATTCTTTCTTATCACCAGTAGGAAGAAAAAAAGAATGCGATGGTTTTGTATATTCCAAACCTTGATATCAGCATACTATTTATTTAGAAACAGACAAAAACCTAATGTTAGGTTTTTCAAAGGAAGAAGCACTGCTAACTTTTAATATCTTGACTGCTTTGAGTTAAGTAAAAGTACATCTTAGAATTGTTATTTTGTGTCAGCCATGAATAAAGAGTGCTTTTCAATGTTAAGGGCATATCCTGTCCTGAAATTATAACACAAACACAAGAATGAAATGACCACCTCATCTGGGTTTGTTAAGTAAAGAGAAATGTGTCTTAAAATTGAAGACAAAAATGTCCTAAATTCTAGTGTTTCTACAATGTGAAGATATTAAGCAAAATTGAAATCAGAACAAGAGGTGGGTAAAACTTTTTGAACAAAATATATGCTTTGAAATGCACTGACTCAAGCAGAATCAGGTAGGTGATGTATATTATACTTTGATCTTGGCTAGAAAATGTTACCGTTTTCGACACATTACAAAGATTATGTGAAGTACATATGGAAGAAAATGATGATAACTCAGGTAGTAGATGACAAAAACTTAATTGTTAATTAGCTCTGCCATTGCAGTTCGAAAAAAAATATACCAATTTTCTGCCTCTTTTTTCAAACGATTGTCATGGTTTTGAAAAAATTCAAAAGTTTTAAACCTATAACTCAATGTATAGATTAAGTTAATACCAGTCTCCATTCATATTGATACTATAGGAAATATATAGACTATGTGTGATGGACAGTATGATTTCTCTGAATGTACTCTACTTAAAATTGTGCAACCTTGGTAAAGTTTTGCAGTTTATTTGGAGACTCAAAACAGTTCTTATATCTAATTCAGGTTCATAAATTAAATTTTAGTTGGGAATAATTTTAGACAAAACAATCTCTCTTTTATAGGGAGAATCTTTTGAAATCTGGGGCAGGGGCAGACTCATACCATACATTTACATGAAATACCCTGTTCTAGGTAGAAATAAACAAACAAACAAACCCATAACAATGCACTAAGATGCTTGTAGTTATCAGCAGTGGGAATAGCAGTTCTAATTTATATTGGCTGGTGTTACAAACAATCTTTTCTTGATAATGATGCTAAAAGAATATCTCTACCATGATTTTTTAAAAATAATTTCTAACTGTGGTGTAAACTAATATAAGCACATAGGATTCACCTTGAAATAAAAACTAAAATAGTTGTAAAGTTAAACTGAAAGCTAATATTTATTGTTTCATGTGGGACAAGGTACTGTACAGCCATCACAATACATATAAAAAATGCTATTTTAAACTCATTTACAGATATGAAACTGTGAAAACTGTGTACACTTGATTATTTTTTAATTATAAGGCTAGTGAGTATTGAAGTTGCCAGTTAACGTCTCACTTACGAATCTCTGATATTAGCTACCTTAACTAGCATAGGAAGAAGATAAAATGAAATAAGCAAATAATGTTTCATGAGAAATGTCCAAAATATATATTACATACTGAATCTTGAAGAAAAACTATTTTCAGAGAGATAAATCTCTCTCACATTTAACTTGCATGGCCATGTGGTCACTATGGCCTGGTAGGAGTAAAACAGATGGGTTTTGGTGGATGGTGGATTCATAGATACACGTTATAATGTCTGTCTCCTGCAGGGGGTCCTCAATACTCAAATTGAGGGTTCGCTTTTTATACATTTGATTATCCTAAGCACTCTGCACAGTTCTAGGCTATTAGTAAGCTTCATTTTTTTTTAATGAGTGAATTTAATATGCAAATATACCAAAGAGCTCTGTGACTTTCTTTTTTATCATAAATAGCTTAAACTATATTCACAGGAACATATGTTAACAGGTCAAAATAATCTCAGGACTAGTAGTCTTCATTTTCAGCATAGATTTCTCTAGGGTTAATCATACTATTTGAAACAATAAAAGCAACATTTTAGTTGTCAATTGTCTAAATTCCATAATTCCTTCTTTCATTATTGTTTGCTTTGGTTTGGCAAAAGAATTCATGAAAAAATATACTGATCTCAATTATCAAAAAATTTCATAGATTCTCTGTTTATATTTATATTTATTTGTAGAGTTCTGATCATATATGATATTTCACAGCTGTGAAAATTTCACAAATGACTGTTCAATAGTACTTGATTAAAAAATTATAGTCTGATTTTTAAAATTGGGCACTGAAATTTGGGTAAATGGTTTATTTAACAAATGTTACATTGAATATATAATGCATTAGCCCTAATTTGAGTGGTGTGTAAGTTTTATCATGTGAACTAAAAAGAAATGATTGATTGATCTTATTATTCCAAAAGCAATATACTAAATTGTAACTAGTGTTACACCTCACATCAAGTAGTGAAAAATTTTTCTTTTGTAATTGTTCTTTAAAATTCATTTTATATGCAAAGAACAAGTTCCAATGAGGGAACTATTAGCAGTAATTTCCCTTATAGTCATAATAAAGAGCTATTTGTGGACAAGTTTATGATATGCTACAATTGATTAAGTTCAGTACCATACTATGCGTTATAGCATTCAAAAAGGTTTTTGTAATTTTTTTTTTTACAAGATCTACAAAACCACTGAATGGGTTCCATTTTGTTTCACTTTATTGAGAACCATATATGTTTAAGGCATATATATTACATATGTGTGTGTATGTGCATGTCTGTGTGTGTGTGTATGTGTGTGTACATATGATTTAAATTTTTCCATGTAAGCCTAACAGAATATTTCTTCAGTGTAATGAATACCAAATATTTATAAAGCATAGAGTTATTTTTTCAGGTTCTAGTATATCTTATACTAAATTATTTTCAAATCTGATTTTTGTTTCTCACGTTTCCCATCTGGTCTTCATACATTATCATTCTATGATCTGTTTCCAAAATAATGCTGGAAAATAGAGTGTTGATTTCTTCTTTACTAAAATATATTTTCATTATTTTTGAAGTAATGAAAACATTTCTATTTTTGTTGAGTGAGCTGACAACACCTTTTTCCATTATTTTATTTTTAGCTGCCTAAGTTTAAACTTGACTGCGTGCCTTTTAAAATTCAAAGTGAAACAATTAGACCGTTTACTTTCATTTTCCATCAGCTAAAGAATTAATTATTTCAAATAGAGGACAATATACTGGCTAAATTTATGGCCAAAATGACTATTGTTGAAGATATTCTTTTCCTTCTGAGAAGAGTTGTAAAGTTCATCATAAATTTGCCCCCCCAAAAAAGACCCTTAGTTTTTTTCTCAGTATTTGTCACTCTCCTACAGTTAATTTTTATGAAAAGGAAGTTAAATAATAAATCAAAAACCTTTAGGTATGAAAATTCAATCACATCTTTCTAAAATATACACTTTCACCATTTGAAGTCTAGAGGATTTTATACACAGCTAAGAAGACTATTTTTTATTTTCACACTAATGAAATCCACAAAAAATTGCCTAATAAAACTTGGAATTTTCATGATAATTTAGATTTACATGATTTTCTTGGATTATGAAAGTAATTCAGCAGATTTATACTTCCTTTTGTTACTAAACTATAGTTTTAATCTTCATATGCTCATGGAGTATACATGTTACAGTACCTAATAAATATTAAATAATGATTCTAAGGCCTATAATACTTTCCAGGTACAAAAGAAATTGAAAAAATTTTACTGTGCTTACCATAGTTATTCCAGAAACATGAAACTGCATCAATTGAAATTTAGAAGAAATATAAAAGTGATATAGAATTACTCTCATAACTAGAAGCAAACCTGTTTAGATTCCATAACATGCTAAATTCAGATAGATTGCAAACAAATACATGTTATATTTTTATGAAAATAAATCCTCCAATCATACTTCGCTACGTCATCATTTTCCTCATTTAAACATCAGAGTTTCCTTAGGTACCATAATATATATCTTTTTAACTTCTTCGTTCCTCTTTCCATTCCAAAAATTTTAAATATGCATTTGTCTTTAATAGTTACAAACTGGTTCTGGTCCTCTAACTTAGAATACGGCAGTGAAATATTATTCTAGTCTTAACTTCTTAACTCCCAAAGGTGTGTTCCAGACAGAGAAGACTCTACATGTGAGAGTCCTTCATATAAGTAAGGATTACTTGAGGAACTATATTAAATCATCTTGTCTACAGACTGAAGATCTCTGCTTTCTTTAATCTTCCGTTGCTGTGCCAAATCGTCAAGTATTTTAGCTGTCTGTCAGACCTTCCCAAAGAGATTTCTCTTGAATTACATTGTTCAAAACTCTACATACTCTCTTAGCAAAATTCTGACCATTGCTCATGATGGCAGAAGGATTGCTGTATCTGTTTCCTTCATGGTGCATTCCTATATCAAATTTTATTTAAATGTTATTCTTTTTAACTTACAACTGTGCCACCTGTCACTATTAATTTTCCTCTCTTCACCATACTCTCTTCTCTTGGTTTTCATGATATTGCATTCTATTACTTCCATATATGTATCTCTGTGTCTACTCAGTTTAATATATCTACTTTCTCCTCTATCTATACACTCTTTTCTTGGGCTCTTGTCCCTCTTTACTTTTGCTGGGTTATCATGTTCAAACTCATGCCTTGAACTATCATTGATATACCTATGCTTATGAATTAAATTTCAACCTTTCTCCATCTCTGCCCATCTTGCTAGATATTCCCATGTGGATGTTTCAATCTCTCTCCCATCTTTTGCTCAGCACCTCCTGGTGAATGATGTCATCTGTCTCTAATTTTTCAGTCTGAAACTTGAAAGCCACTTTTTGTTTAATTTTATTTTAATTAGTTTCAAGTATACAGTACATTGGATAGACATCTATATAGTTCACAAAATGATCCCCTTAATTGCTCCCTCCCTCCCCATATTAGTGCTACCTGCATTCCCTATGCTGTGCTCTCCATCCTTGTTACCATTCATCGACTACTAATTTTTATCATTAACCCTTTACCACTCTCTCCCAGTCCCCCAAACCCCCTCCCTTCTGCCCATCACCTAATTGTCCACCATATTTGGGAGTCTACTTTTGATTAGTTTGTTCTTTTTGTTCCTTAGATTCCACATATAAGTGAAATCATTTGGTATTTATCTTTCTCTGTCTGACATATTTCACTCAGCATAATAACCTCTAGGTCCATCCATGTCATTGTAAATGATAAGATTTCACTTTTTTAAAATGGCTGAGTAATATTCCATTGTGTATATGAACCATAATGTTTTGATCCAATCATCTGTTGATGGGCATTTCGGTCAGAAGACACTTTTTATCCCAGTGTTACTACTTTCATTCAGAGAGTTCATGTAGATAATTCAAAAAGCTTCCTTATCCTTTTCTCTATCCCTGGGTTCCTACACTCCTCTCTTTCCTTTGCTACTCATCTTTTCTTAAAAAATATTGCCACAATATTTCTATAACATTCCCAACAGATGGTATGCTCTTCCCCTTGCCTGGAGTACCCTTTTTAACTCTCTGTTACTAGTTTCATGTGAAATATTGCAAAACATTTTCTAATTTGCCAAACGCCTCTAGAACATCTTAACTTACATATCCATTGACTTTGTGTGATTGCCATTCTCCTGAATGCAAGTGCTGGTTGTACTTTCTGGAGTGTGAAAAGATTCCACACTGGGCTACAAGGCAGACACATTGCCCTTCCATGGAAATACCTGTAATGCCTAGCTGAGTGAGTGGGGCAGAGTGAAGACTCAATAAGCATTTGTCAAAATGAATGAAGAATAAACATATAAATTAATACATATGTTCTTTATAGTTCTTTATAAGCATAGCCTATCATGGTAAATATGTGATATTTACATGGTAAATCAGTGATAGGTAGATATAGTATCAGAAAATTAAAATTTTGGGTTATGCCAGAGATTTTTATATGGTAGGTAAGTGAATGTTCTCTCAATGTATAGGTCATATTTCCATTTAAGACTCTAATTAAGGAGCTTCCTTTTCAGTAAATGAAACACTCATATTTCCTGTTTATGTCATCTTCCTCACATGAAGTAAGCTTAGAAGATTAATAGTAAATGAATTAGTTAGAAGACTATATGAAGTGTAAACATGAAGAGTAAAGGAAATAGATGCTTCATTCATTTATTTACTCAGTCAACATTCATTTGGTGTATTTTATCAGCCAGGTACCATTCGATTGCTGACACACAGCAGAGATAATCCAGCCCTCCAAGTGACCCTACAGATACAGACTTGTTTATCAGCTGCCTCCTCAACATTTTCACTTGGCCATCTAATATGCAACTCAAACTTAAGATGTCCAAAGCCAAAGTTATGACCTTTTTTCCCAATCCTTATTGCTAAGTCTTTTTCATTTCAGTTGGTGAAAGCATCCACACAGTTTCTCAGGATAAAGACCTGGAGGCCATCTTTATGTCCCAAATCCAATACAACATTCAAGCATTCAGCTGTACTTTCGATATACATTCTTTTGGATGACTTCTTTGCCGACCCAATTCAGTCCTAGACTTCTGCAGTAATCCACTAATATTTCTCCTACATCCATTGTTTTTCACCACATTCCATCCTGCATAGAGAGTCTGGAAAGCTTTTAGAAATTTAATTTGAACTCTATCACTACTTTTCAAAGCTTCTCTTTCTCAGCCCGCTTGAAAACCTTAACTGCTTTTTCCTCATATACAAAATAAAAACAGTCATTTAAGTAGTATAAACACCACCCTACATAAAATAGCCTTTGCTTCCCTCTCTGATTGAGTTTTCTAACACTCTGTTTTCCTTCATAGAGCACCAGCTACTGTGATCTTTAACACAACAAGCTCATCCCATTTTAAACCTTTGCTCTTGCTACCATCTCTGCTTATTTTTTACTAGACTTTGTATGATTGGCTTCTTTTTGTCATTCAAGTCTCAGTTCAAAATTCATATCATGGAGACCTTCCTTTATTCACTTAAATGTTAAAGTACTTCTCACAATCCTCTTTCTTTTTTCTTTCTTTTCCTTTCCCTTTCTTTCTTTCTTTCTTTCTTTTTTTCTTTCTTTCTTTCTTTCTTTCTTTCTTTCTTTCTTTCTTTCTTTCTTTCTTTCTTTCTTTCCTTCTTTCTTTCTTTCTTTCTTTCTTTTTCTTTCTTTTCTTTCTCTCTCTTTCTTTCTTTCTTTCTTTTCTCTCTCTCTCTTTCTTTCTTTCTTTCTTTCTTTCTTTCTTTCTTTCTTTCTTTCTTTCTTTCTCTTCCTTCCTTTTTTCTTCTTTCCTTCCTTTCTTCCTTCCTTCCTTCCTTCCTTCCTTCCTTCCTTCCTCCCTTCCTTCCTTCCTTCCTTCCTTTCTCTCTCTCTCTCTCTCTCTCTCTCTCTCTCTCTCTCTCTCTCTCTTTCAAAACACATCACAATCTAAACCTATTTTGTGTAGTTTTCTTACCTGCTTGGTCTCTGTATCAAATCAGGGGTTTATAAATTCTATAACAGCAGATATTCTTAGTATTTTATTCATGCTTTGTGTGCAGAACACTCTTGAAATTTAAAGTTTGGGCAAGATTTCTTCTAAATCTTAAAAAAAGAAGCTTTGATGTTCGTACTCTAAAATATATAGTATACTTTTGATAGTCTTGATTTTCGGAACCGAAGTGCCTCTCCCATAAAGAGTACTCAGCTCATGTTGACAATAAATTTGCTTTATTGTACAATTAGGTCAACTATTCATACAGAATTGCATTTGGTTAAAAATATCATATATGATTGTGTATTTATTTGTATACTGCACTAGTTCATAAGGATTTTGGTCAGGAACTCTTGTACACTCCTAAAAATCATTGAGAACATCCATGAGCTAGATTCTTATAACTGCTTATACATCCAATCTCTTGCTGTATAATTTCATGATTAAAAAATCTGAAGTAAATATCCATACAAGGCACACAGCAATGTGGTCAGAAAGATAGGTATTTTAATAGAACTTTCAGATAATTGCAGATATATTTCTTTGATATTACACTAAAACGACAAATGGTTCTTTCTAAGGTTAGTGTCAATGTGAATCTGAAGTTATGTCAATAAACTTATTGAACTCTCTGTTATTATGAAAAGTGTTCTGACATTGTGTACCTCATAGAAGTGTCTCAGGGACCCTGGACATTCTCAGACTATACTTTGAAAATCACTGGCATATAGAATCATTAATTTTTAGAGCAGATTTTTCTATGTACAAGGCATGGCATTAGGTGATCTGGAAAATAACAAAAAGGAAGGCTAGCCAGTTGAGAGACCACATGCTAATTTAGGAAAATGTTAGGTCAAGGGCTGAAACAATGGAGGTCGTAGAGAAGCTGGTTTTGACAGAGTATAGATTGTGTGGGATTTAAGGAAGAAAATATTTCAGAATTACTCTGAGCTCTCAAATTCTAACATTTTATATAGTGATTCATTACCTGATACAGTTTCCAATAAAAGGATCCCTACTGTCCATACTGCTTCGTATATATATATATATATATATATATATATATACGAATATATATATAAATATATATATATTTTATATATATATAAAAATATATATATATATATATATATTTTATATATATAAATATATATTTTTTTTTTCCCAGGCCTCCTACCACTTTGATCATACTTTCTGGAAGAAATCTAATTTGATAACTTTGTTAAGATGTAGTAAACAAGAAAATTCAAAAGCAAGTGAATCAGGACAGAGTATCAGTTTATTTTCCATTAAGAACATGAAGAAATTTGAATTTATCATTGATTTGAAATAAATTGTTAGTTGTATCCTAGAATAATTTACTTAACCTATTCCTGACTCAGTTTTCTCATCAATAAAATAAGGTTATATCTAGAGACAACCTTTTTGTTCTCTTCATATAACTCTATGATATTATGCTATAGTGACAATATTACATATTATTTAAAATAAATGATATTATAATAATTTGTTATATGTTACAGAAAAATCTCAATTTTTTTTGTTACAATAAATATTACTTCTCATCAGCAGTAATACACTAATTAGATTGATTATATTTCAGGCATTATTCACTTTAACTAAAATTGACTTTAAATATATTTATGGGTTAAATCAAAAGGTTAATACATTCAATAATTAATTGACATTCTTCTTAAAATATTTATCATGTATTTCATTACTGATCATGATGATCATTTATTTTAGTTTCAATGACCTAAAATAAAAATAGAAAGAATCTATTTGTTTTAAAAAAATTATTAAGCATATAGACATTTATTTTTTTTATCTTTTGTCACCTCTAATTCCTCTTTGTAGCTATTAGAACAGTTATCCTGGTTCTGTTTAAATTGTCTGAGTGATATGTAGTTTATAAACCCTCATTCAATTATGTAAAAGCATATGTTTTTTAAATCTATTTTTATAGTCAAGTTCTTTCTGCTTATAATTTCAACTCATTACTCCCAATGTGGACTTTGGAACTACAGTGAGTCTCTTGTTCTAAGAAAATATCTCTCAACATTTGTAGATACTGTTTATCTTTATACTTAAAAATTCTAATGTTGAAACATTATTTTCTCTGATATTTCAATTTCTTACAAAATCTAATTTTAAAACATTCTTCCAGTCAGGTCAGTGTCCTCTAAATCAAATTAATTTATTAGCACTTTTATTAAATCTTGGCCCTCTAAATTGCACATAATACTCCAGACATGGTTTTGTATATGGAAGATATCATGATTTATACAATAGAAGTGTGTTTAAATTATAATTTAAAGAAAACTATTTTATTTCTTAATATAGTTCCTAAAAATAATATTAAATTAAGAAAAATAATTTAGAAATTAAAAATGGTAATTATAATTTTTGAAATATTGTTACTTAAAAAAATTTTGGGGGGTAATTGATACTTATGATTTTATATTATTATTTTATACCAACAAAAGAAAATTATAAGCACTTATTCTATGAAAAGTATATCAATTTTATATACCTCATAAGGGGCTATATTAGTTGAAAGAAATTTTAAATGCCTTGGATATAAAATACATTATAGACTGTGTTAAGATTTTTACTTATTTGTTTGATTGTTTGTTTCATCTATTCAGCATGATGTAGTTTTTCTTCTAAAAAGCATCATTCATTTCTTTTAGAAAACATCTGCTACACTACCTGTGGTCTGGTGAGGTTATCATTCATTGGTCTAGACCTGGACTATAGGCTTTTGGTACAAATGCAGAACAAGTGTCCCATTGTCCAGTTTTTCTGAACTGTTAGTAGTAGCATTTTTATCTTCTTTTTGGATTTTACCTCAATTATGTTAAAAATGGGGCTGCTGGAAGTTCATCTTTCTCAGAAAATAGATGTAGGCTATTTGCAGAAGAAAAGCAAAACTAAGCAACTGATGTCATTTATGTGAATTCTGGATTCCAGGTGAAATAAATGAATTTTTTGATGATGTTCTAGTCTATGCAACCGAATGTATCTTGATTAACACAGAAGGCACTTAACTTTTCTTCAAATGGATATTGAATATATTAAATCCATATTTTAAATTGCTTTTGGTTATTTTTTACTTTTCTCACTGTACAGAATTTGAGTATCCAAGAAAAATTGCATGGAAGAGGTAAGGTGATTATACCTTTCAGTTCAATTTTTGCAATATGATAGAAAATACTAATTTTTTTTAGAATAGGTCATTGCCTATGCCTTTTATTTTGAAAAGATAATATCAACTCTGTTATTTTATTCACTATTTGATTTATAGTGTTCCCTAAATGTATTTTATAAGACTTTGTAAATTCCAGAATAATTAACATAGGAGTGAGGAATAAATTTCTATTTGAGCGTTTATAGATCCCTTCTAAGTTTCTAAAAATATTTAATACTCTCTCTGCTATGATTTGACCACAAAGCTGGCAATTAGTTTCCTTCTTTTAAAAATCGATTATGCCTATAATGAGCACTTATCTTAAGTTTGGCAACTTTACTTAGTGGTTTGTACTGAAAATAAAGTTTTCTTTGCCTTATTTGTGGGTTCTGAAAAAGATTAGAAGCTCTTCTAATATGAGCTTCTACATAAAGAGACATTAATAGGTGCCATTTAGCACATTACTGAGACAGTGAGCTATACAAAATGTGCTACTAACTTTTAAGAATAAATATATGCCTTCCGAAGAATCTATATGTTTTACTATGCAGTGATTTAAGTATCAGAATTAACAAAATACATTATGAAGCTAATTTACAGGTATATTCTATGTTTTGTAATACAATAGAGTTGTTAAAATAATTTTATTTTGGAAAACCTTCAATTTATTTAGAAAACATTTCAGTGGGAAAAGAAATTTTCAAAGTGCTTCGCAAGTACTGCCAAGGGAAAATGCACTTTCTTTATTATATAGTGTATTATGTGGTTAACATTTTTATGTATAACACAAGGGGAAAACTTTATCTGTAAATACTTTGGTTATTGCTATTCTCAAACCAATTTATAGTAACTGGCACAAATTTTCATAGTTGGTTTATATAAAAAAAATACTTCATGCTTTGTTTTACTTTACATGAATTTAGATCTTTCATTTACTGATTGATTTTAATTTTACTCCTTTTTTTAATAAACAGTCGAGTGTGTATAATACATTTTAAAAGAAATAGCTCTACATTGTTACTGGTATTTAAATTTTGTCAATTAGCTTGTAATTATACTTTGTTTCAGTAGTTTTTTACTAGTGTTAAGGGTATACAGCTGTTTCCTTGACTTATTGAAGTCTAATACAATACAGTTTTTGTTTCCCAGACAATGCAAGCAACTGAAAACACTTGACTACATTTAAATATATAACTATACTACTCCTGCCATCTTCTGAGCGTGTTTAGTGTGCACAGTGAACTGTAAAAATCAGAGTAGAAAACTGACAATACACTTATTAACTTTGATAACCACTCAGACAAATGCTGTTTACCAATGTAGTATTTTAAGTGTTAGCGGAATCAATTTATTTCTACTGTTGATTCTGTGTATTTTCATTTCATGCTCAGAATATTCTATTAAATGAAAAAAAAATAAAACAGAACCATTGAAGTTGAAATACTACAATTACTAGGAAATATACAAATATATTAAAATTTGAAAATTAGCCTCAACATAAACTCTACAGACCACAAATTTTTATTCATATAATAAATTAAAATATTTCTGTTACAACAAAAAGCCAGCATTAAAAAGTGAGACTAAAATAATGATTTTACGCAGTGTGTTTTATTTGATACGCATAAAATATTTTAATACTTGCAACTTTCTTTTAAAAAAAAGTTAACAAATACCATCTTGAAGCCATTTCTAAAACTTTTTTTGAAAAATTATCTATATGATTATAACACTAAACTGACTTTTTGTTTAAAAAAATAATTCAAAGCATGGGGGTGGTTTTTGTCTGTATTGGTATTATGATATAAATTAAATTTAGTATTTGAACTTGTGCTTTCTAAAAAATCAGAGTATAATATTAATGTGCCATTTAAAATTAATTAATTTAAATTAAGTTAATAAGAACCTGTCACTCTAAAATATAAAATGATAAATATCGGCAATGTTGCATTATACATATTGTTAAACATTTTATCAAAATAAACTTTAGAATGCATCTTTTAACAAATAGTTGGTATGAAATATATTGCTATACTAAAGACTCTTCAAAATACTTTCTGATATTTTTTATTAATTTCTGTATTGCTTCAAAAGGGATTTCTAAGTCAAAAAGCTGTTGAGTAGGGTTCCTATATGGTACAGGTGATCAGGGGCTGAAAATTAAATTTCAAGATTTTTGCGACCCTGCCTTTTTAATAATTTGGGATCTGAAAAAATATATTTATAAATCATGAAAGAATAAAAACAAATCAGATTGATAAACATGTTTTTAATAATTATGAAAAAAATGATACTAGACTTATTAAAAAGAAATAGATGTAACTTAAATAAAAAATAAATCAGAAAATCAGTGTTTAACAATATTTTTAAAATAGAGAATGATTAGAAATTCTGCGTAGGGTACTATTCCATAAAACAAATAAAATATCATCTAAAGACAGAATAATCTACAGTTTTAAAAAAATAAATAAATGAGATTTAACTTAACTTTCTTTAAAAAAATGAGTTTTAAACTAATAAAAAAGATTTAAGAAAAAACAAGTGACATAAGTGTCAAAATAATAAAAGACAAATATATAGTATAGATAAATGAGATTTCTAACCTAAGAAATAAATATTTTTAACTGAAAAATCACAATTATAATGAAAAATCACAATACAAATTTAATAGAAAAAAATTATAGAGATGAGAAAAGTTATAAATCTTGCTTGTCAAATTTTTCTGTGTTTCACTAGAATATATTTCAATGTTTACAACATATTTCAGGGGTGTAGGAAAAAGCTTTATCTGGACAAATTCATTAACATAAAGTAAACCTTAAATAAGAGCAAAATCATTATTTTTTTGTGTAGATATTTTAAGTTGCTTATTTGATTTTTAAATTTTATATGTAAGGTGTCAACATATTCTAGATACTATTAAAATTGTGGTAGTTGCTAGTGATGCCTTGCTCCAGAGAAGCAGTGTATTATGAGGGAGAAAAAAAATAAACAAGTTATTTACAACTGATGTGAGATTTTTTGTTATGCAGAACTGAGTACACTTCAATGATATAAATTTACTGTATTCAGTTATCCAAAAAAAGTTGATGATATATATATACACACACACACATATATATATTAAATATATATATCAAATATATATACACATATATATAATATATATAGTGGCATCATGTATATATTATTATATAGTTATTAGGTAATTCTGTTTGAGCAAGAGAATTAAAGAATATCTGAACTGCTTTATTTTCATGAGAATACAAATTGTGTGTGTGTGTGTGTGTGTGTATTTGGAGATGGGAAAAGAATCCAGCTGAAAGTGTTTCTGCCTGCACTGAAAGTTAGAGCAGAAAAAGTAAAAAGAAATGAAGATTCATTTGTGAATACCCTTAGGGTCCTAACGATGCAAAAAACAAAAAACAAAAAAAAAAAACGTGGTTTAAGAGCTATAAGGAGTACTAGGACACACACACACACCTATCAACACGGGTCAATTGATTGTTGCCTTCTTTCCCGCAGTACAAAACAAGGGAGCTAGATCCTTCAATTCACAAAGAAATGTGAATATTTAGATGCGTTTAATTAAATATAATATCAATCCCTTCCTGGGTAGTTCGTGTAGTTTACTGTAGTTAAAGATATAGGTATGCAAAATATAAGAAACATTTTAGAAAGGAAATAATTATAAAACTGTCAAGGTGGTACTGTACAAATATTGAGTTATAAGCGAGGTGGCTTGCAGTAAAGAACTTAAGGCAAGCCTGAAACCTATTTCTTTTGCTTTGGTTAAGTTGCCTTCATTTCCTCTTGAGCAAAAGGCAAACTTACCTATAGGATGTGCTGTGATTAAAGGCTTGAGAAGGTTACCTGAACGCAGTGTACTGATCTGTCCTCTGCCTAGTCTGCATAGCTTCTGTTGTACAGAAAGGTTTTAAAAAAGCCTTTACCTTAAAGGAATGTCTAGTCTTTCATTGTTTTTGTTGGTTTCCTAAAATTAAATGCTATCATTCTTAAGAAAAAAATTGCTATCAAGAAAATAAAACAGAATGACTTTTTAAATATTGACTGGCATGGCAAAGGGAGACAGTACTTTAGGTTGGAGAGTAAGAGGAAGTGTAATTGGAGCTAAGACCTGATACAATTGACTCCCCACACAAAGATCAAGTGGAAAATTCCAGGTTGAAGGATCAGGGGAAAGAACCTAGAGTTGGCAGAAAAGAAAGATCAGTGGGAGGAAGCAGGAGGAGAAAGAAAGAGACCAGATCATAGGACAAATTTTAAGCCACAAGAGCAATTTGAGTAAGGCTTTGAGGTTTGTGCAGTGGAATGGTGTCACTCACGTGACTGTTTGGAAAAAAGCACGATAAGGTCCGTGATAGGACTTTAAATTGGCTTTCTCAGAACTTTGTCACGTCTGCTGTCTTTTGGCCAGAATTGAAAAGCTACGTTCATATTCTTTATAGATTTACTTAAAAGTCATGACCTAGACATGTGGCAGCTTCTGTCAACGAGACACTTTATACAAAGAGAGGAAGTGAAGTGGACACTATCCCCTGTGGTTCCTGGATTTTCTGATCCACAAGTTCTGGAATTTTTGAAAAAAGGCTCGAAACATGAGGTCTCCTGGGTTTCAAGAAAAATAGCAGCAGAAATAACCTTCTGATCTGACATCAAATCCCTGAATCAGAGGTTCCATGCGTGCTCTCCTGCTTCTGGTGTCAGAGGCTTCTGGAGGCAGAGATAATTCCAGACCTCGAAAAGCAAAGTGCACTCATGACCTCAGTGATTATAGCTCCAATAGGAGAGGGGTTTACTATCTTTCTGGTAGGGCACATGAGAAGCACAAGCTAATATCGGCTGTCAGGGTAAATGCAGTGGAAGGTCGAACAAAGTTGCATTCTCAGATAAAGTTTAACCTTGACCCGTCTACACAGGTAAGGCTCTAGAGCATAAATCAGTTCACAGTATTTCCTAGATTGAGATAACTGGGCCGGACATTTTTGCTTCATTTTCATCATCATTAGCTGTAGTTGCCTCCTAGAAGAGGAAGGCATATCCTTGCAGGTACTAATTTTGCTGTCAGTCAAAAATAATTCTTTAGCGAAGTGGGAGAGGAAAGGAGGGGCTGTTGAGTTGTTAGTATCCAAATATCCAAAACTCACAGCAACAGAGAAATAAATGCCAGAAAGGTAAAGAGTATCTGGGCAGGAATCTATATATCATCTATTATATCTATCTATCTATCTATCTATCTATCTATCTATCTACCTACCTACCTATATAAGTGTGTATATATATATATATATATATATATATATATATATATATACACACTTATGTATATATACCTTATATATATGTGTATATATATACCATATATATACTTATATATATGTGTGTGCATATATATATATATATATATATATATATATACCTTATATATCTATAGATATATATCTATATCTATCCATGTGGAGTGAGTGACCCAAGTCTAGAATTGATACAGTATGTTTCTATTTATATAAAGCTAAACATAATCATAATGAAGCTGCATCTGGTTTTGAGATCATCCATGACTCAAATATCTGTATAGAAAGTAAGAAACTAATTAACCCAACATTTACATTAATTATTATTTCTTGTTTGTTGTAGGTGAGGGAGGGCAATTCTGAAAATATTCGCTTTATTAACACCTACGGGACATACGGAGGTATTTATTTTATCATAATCCTTTAAACTATATGAATATTTCACACACAAAAGTACATCTTTACTCTCCTGAACTGAAATTCATTGTGTCACAAGTGTCAGGAGAAATGAATCAACTGTGATTTCTTGACAAATCAGAGAGTAGAACCCGGTTATCTTTCTACAGAGACACGAAAGACACTAAAATTCATTTCTGGACTAGAAAGCAAATTCAAAAACAAGGAATTGAGTAAACAAATTTCATTGAGATACTTACAAAGCAACAAGAGCAACACCAGCATCAAAAAACTATTGTCTCAATTTCTCACTTAATTGGAAAGTTTAAAAGCATAGACATGGTATGTAAAATTTCATTTAAAACAATTTTGTTAGATAGCTAGCGTGGCTATAATTGTAAATGATTTGCTGAATAAATTATATTATTTATCTCATGGTTGTGTATCTAAGTTTTCTGTTACAGAATGAACTTTTATATTTGGAATGCCCATGTAGGTAAGTAGCTTTAAATGACTTTCATTTGTTTTTCATTGTTCTTACAATTCCAGTCACAACTATGTATTCTCTTTTCAAGTTAACATGGATTTTTATATCTCCCATTCAATGAATTCTAAAGCTTCTGCTTAGAATTTCAGCCAAAGTTAAAAGATGTAAAATTAATGTGTATTTGTGAAAATTAGGTACTATTTCATATTGATCTTTTGAAACTGTTTCATTTAATGTTCAAATTCAGTGTCTTTTAAATTTAAAAAATATACATCTTATAAGAAATGCAATTTGCATTGCAACCTAGTATATTTAAATATATAGAAAGACACAGAAATAGTTGAAACACAAGCTTTCTAAAGCATTTTTGGCTCTATTACATGTGACACACTCCGATATTTATTGGTGATTTTTTGTTTTATAATCTTTTATACTGGGGAAAAACTAAATAATATATGTCAAATTTACAGTTTGAAAAACACAAATTTAACAAATGCCCCAAATGAGAACATTTTTAAGTAAAATGGATTTATGAACTGTTTTTGTACTTTTATTATCAACTGCCATTGCTCATCCAAAAGGTGTGACAATTGCTGTTTCTTTGGAAGAAAGAGGTCTTTGTTCTTGGATCATAATGTTGCCATTCTCAGTGGAGTGACATACTGGGCCTTAACTAATGAGTAGATAATGGTTAATTCTAATACATATAAATGGGCTTTAGTGAGATTCATTTTGAACAATAAACAAAGATTACATAAAATATTTCTTATTCTTTTCAAAATAATAACAACAAAAACTATCTTCTGGATCAACTTGTAGAACATAGAGGCAAATTTTGTGTCATCACATTAGAATCCTATTCTCATCTGAAAAATAGAAGCCCCTACTATAGTACCTTACTCAATTCATTAACTTTTAATGCCTTTGATCATGTTGACATATCAAATCATATCACCAAGAATACATTTTTACATTAATTCATATTTAACATAAGGGTATTAAGAAAAAAAAAGATCGTAGACTCTCAACCGAGCTCAAGAAAACCAGTTTTGAACATGGTAGACTCTATTACAACAGTATTAAAATAAGTGGATTATCTTTCAAATGATTTTATGGGACATTATACTGGCTTAAATATCACATGCTGATACATACCATGCTTGCTATGCCTAAACAGACATTAGAACAGACATTCCCTCTGATCTGTGACTTTCTTTTTGTCTTTTTCTTAGCAACTGGCAAATACTATATACTCACTAAATAGTTTTAATTAACTGAATAGCACTATAATAGTCTTATATAATCATATTTTCATAAATGATAACATGCACTAAATGATATAATGACCAAGAGGAAATAGCCTTGCAAGCAAGTAAAAATTTTAAGAAAGAAACAGTGCTATTTTAATGAGTTATTGATGAATTGCTCCAGGATAGCAGAAAAGCATTTATATACTGTAGCTAGTTTAAAGACAGGTGACCTTTCAAGAGATTAGTTAACCTTTCAGCAATTTTGGAGAGTTACTGTTTTGAAAGATAAAGGTCAGAGTAGAACTGAGAATGTTGTTATTGTCTTTTCTGTTTGTTGCTATGCCTTTAATTTCCAATAAATTAATTCCAACTGTAGAGTCTGTTAAGAAGTAGACTTATTTTTTAAAAAATGAGAGAATGATATTGGTTTCAAGTATTTTTCAAGTAATAGATATGAATAACCCAAACACGAAAACTCAAAATCATAACTTATTTGTAAATTTCACCTTTAATCTTCTTTTGTGCTAAGATAAAATGTATTCAATTAAAGAAAAATATGTGATGATTATGGTTATTTGCTCTTTAAGAAAAGTTCATTTTATTTTTTATTTCATCCCCAAAATTTTTTGTATATTTCATCATTCTAATTATCTTTCTCTAAGCCCTTGGAGTCATAAAACCTGTGTTTATATAACTCCTTGGATGTGTTAACACCAAAAGAAAAATTGGGCTTAGTGTTTAGAAAACAGTAGTATAAAATAGCATTTCTATGTCAAGCTTTCAAATGCTTGAAATGTGTGCAGAGAAAATAACCTAAAAATATTTTAACATTTATAGATTTCAGTCAGGGCGTGAGAGGCAAAGGACCATTAACCTGACCTACATGCTCTCTTTAGTCTTTGCAGTTTCCTATATTCATTTTTTAAAATGCATACAAATTGCTTCTTGACCTGTTCATTTCAAAAGAAACCACCCTCTAGTTTGGAAATAAAGAAAATGTGTATTTCTGCTAGATTTGATGATATTTACAAAGAGGTCAAGCCAATTTTACATTACCTGGATATATAACTTAGTTTCTAATGTTTTATTCATAGTCAACTGTAAAACAAATATAGATAATACAGTGTCCAGACTTAGAAAAGCATTAAAAAAATCGAGGGATAAAAATCATATCATAACAACCATAGTTCAATTGGAATGAACTGGCACTATTTTGGAGATGACAATGAAAATACTGATAGAATTTTCACTTATTCAAAAATCTGTCAAGGGTTTTACAATAAGTTTAACTTTACATGATAATTATTATTCACCCGTTCTCATCATTTTGACATTAGTGTAATCTTAAAAGTGAACAGATAAAATCTTTGATTTACATTTGAATTTTCTGCTCATTCATTAGATCACAAAGAGGAAAGAAAAAGGAAATTGAAGCCAAGCAAAGAATATTTTTAATAAATAAGACAGGTTATTCTTTTTTAGTGTAATTTAGTATTGACTTTATCATTTCTTTGGGTGGCAGAATGGCATTAAAAACACGGACATAATCCTTATTGGTACAAAATTCTCTTTTGCCGTAAGGAAGAATGCTAGTGTCCTCTCAGTCTTTATGACATCTATACTCAAAAACTTACTTAATACAAAGAGTTTTATTATATTTATTTTTTGTGTATGTGCATTTACTATCAAATATTTTTTTTTAAATTTTACTTTCTAATTAGAGTTCACATTCAATACTATTTTATCTTAGTATATTATATCATATATATTTTAAATTAATTTTTGAGAAGTTATCTTTTTCCTACTCCTTTATTTTTACTTTACTGCACATTTATAAAATGACTTTAAAAAATTCAAAGGGTCCATCAAATGCAGATGGTAAATGGTGATCAACTCTTTCCTGGAATAGTGAAGGTGAAGAATTTTTTTCCAGTAGTAGGGAAGGGTAGATATCAAGGTAGATACATATGGTCTCTGCCAAAAGATCTATTCACACTTTTCTTCTCCAATTTTGGATTAGAACCTTTTTTTTTTTTTTAATTTAAACTGCAACGAGATCCAAATTTTAGCAATCTTTACTTACATGGAGAGAAAAAAAACTTTTTATTTTTTACACATTCTTTAAATTCCCTACTCTCAAGAATCCCTCTTCTTTTCAGTTATTGGAGTAAGAGGCTTCTTAAACTTTCCAGTTAAGGTATCTTGATCTGTTTTTAGTTGAGGCAGTTTTTCTCAGTTTTTACCAGTCTCTTTATAACCACCTCCTCCTACCTTTCCCTGTTCCAGAAGATATTAGAGTGTGAGAGGAAATTTCTGTAACCACTGGATGGACGATGAGACTCTGTAATATATCACAGAGTTTTTTATTTGTCCTTGAGTTAGAATCACCTTTAAGATTGTTGGCTTCAGTGGTCTCCGAATCACTTATACTTGTCTCTGTCAGGAGGACCACTGATGAAATTTTCCATTCTCCTGTTGGGTGAGTGCCCAGTGCTTCTCCCTGCCAAACCCAGTTTTAATCACATGGACTCAGCAGACTCTTCTTGAGTTTCAGCTATGTCCTCCACTTGAGAGTCGGGCTTACGATGTCCATCCTTCATCACTCTCGAGGGCAAGGCCATTTCTCCTCTTGCATGACAAACCTGTGGATCTCAACTCAGACTTGATGCATGCTGGAAATTTGAGGATCATTTTCCTGATAAATAGACATTGTATACCTTCCGAAATACTACTCTGGTCCTCTCTCAGCTTGCCATGTCATACTGCATTTTTAGCTTATGTTAGCCCCTCTTTGGCTTAATTTGGGAATACCTGCTTAGTGGTTGCTTCCCAAATTATTTCCAGAAGTGGACCAGAATGCAATCTCTTGCCTTTCTATGCAAATTGCATAACATCTCAGTTCCTTCATGGATGATGGGATTTTGTCTGATTATATGACTTCCCAACAACTATCCTAATTTATTCCTCTCCCTCTAGAAATGTGTTCTATTTTACTCTTCTTTTGCATCTAATGCAGACATCCTCTATTCCATCACAGCCTTCTTCCCCCAGTTGAATTCATGTTTCTCATTCCTTGCAATTAAAAACAATATATTGAGCAGGTATATGGTAAAATCTTAGTTAGAAAACGAAAATGCTCACTTGAGGATATTTTATTCCCACTAGGAAATCACCTATAATTTTACCTAGAAGATTGCAAACAACTAAAAAAAAGGAAGGTTTTTATTAGAGGATCTGTATTCTAGGCAATTGCTAGATATTCTTCAGTATACAAAAGGTTTAAGACACAGTCCCTAACTTCAAGTATCAAATAGCATGGCCATACAGTAACAGAAAGGATAAACATGAAGACCTTAGATGGCACGAGGCAGGTCAAGTGAAGTCTACAGGAGCTGAGGAGAAGAGCTGACTGACACATAGCAGGCAGTACAAAGAGAATGAGACTGAAAGGGGTCTTAAATAAGTGCCCATTGAGTTAAATAGAGTAGAATTGAGGGTTATTTGGATTTGATTAAGACTATAATTAACAACCAGTGTTTATTCCATTGAAGGATACGTTGGATGTCTATCTCTCATCAGGAACATATGAGAAAGTGGTATGTAAATTATCTCATTTGGTACAGAAGATTTTTCAGAATAGGTGACACTTTTCAGTGATGTGAAGGACTATGATATGATGGGGATCTGCAGGAGGGACTGAAGCAAGGAGAGGCTTGAGGCAGACGGCATACTTAAGGGAATATCCAAAGGTTAAGTAAAAAGAACTTGAATTAGAGCAGTGGTAGAGGACTATAGCAATACATTTGAGAAGTATTTGAAGGTTTAGTTGACAAAATGTAAAGAACAAGGGCCATAACATTGGTCATAGCTGTGACCAAAGCTCAAGCACACTTACTACTTATGTGACTCTGGGAAATGTCTTTAACCTTCTTTCTGTGTGTGTGTTTTTAAAATGAGACTAAAAATAAGTAACAGATCCAGTGTAACGATTAAAAACAAGATAATGAGACCATGTAAGTATAATATTCAGAAAATTATCAAAACCCCAAATGTTTTCAGTATTGATAATATATAATTTATTGGGGAAAATGGAAATGAATATGTGGATCTAAACTTAAGGCATTGGGAGAATATTGATATCATCATGAGTCATGAGATGGATGTGGGCAAACCAACAGCCTAAATAGCCACTCCCACTCTGGGCTAAATCCCAGACCAGAAATGGATTTTTGAGTCATTATGCCCTGGTGAGCCTTTTCATTTGCTTTCACGCTCATGTAGAACGGGAATGGGCATGGCCTTCTGCTGTTCGATTGTAACTCCCCTATGAACGCCAGAAAGGAGATTTGCCAAAGCAGAGTAGTTTGCTGTCAAGTAACGAAAACTCAGACAGTTGCAAGAGAACAAGAAGGAAAGTAGTTTCATAAAAAGCTTTCAATGGATGTATTGACTAATTCTATCTAATTTTAGATCGCTTCACAGAGGAGTAGCCTTGGTTCTTCCCTTGATCTATTGACATGGCTCTGCACCTCAGGAAAAATATCATAAGTTTATCTTTGTCTCTTTTATTTCCTATATAATCCAGAACACCTCATTGAAAGTCCATTCATAGGTTTTTTTTCCCCCTGACAAAAACAGCACCACTTAAACCTGGAAAATTTTCCTACTTAACTGGGAGCTTTTTCCATCTTAGCATCTTCCATCCTGGAAGTGAGTATTTGACCTAAGCTGAGAGAGTCATTATTCTCTCCCAAATCTCAGCTGCTTCGCCCAGGCATGGCCATCTAACTCAAAATGGACATACCAGTACCCTCCCCCAGGGTAGCAACCAGTGCTTTTTTTTGGTAGTAAAGGAACAAGGTGCTAGGGAGTTTTGTAGTTCTGGTCCTTGCCATGTTGAAAAAGCTGGTCTGCATTAAAAAAGAAGGAACATCCAGAAATGACAGACAAAGGAGAGTAATAAGAGAAAAAGAGAATGGGAGAGGGGAAGAGTGATGAGGAAGAAATGAAGGATTACCACAGTGATGGATGGAGAGAGGGCAGGAGAGAAGCAGAAGGTGAGAGAGAGATGTTTCTGCAGAATTCTCAATTTGCTTAAGAACATGTCAGGTTTGTTTTATCTCACTTGAAGATGAATAAAAAAGTGTTCACTATTACATCTCAGTTTTCCAGAATTTATATCTCTATTTCCATAGTGTCCATGATGATTTTTAAATGAAAGTTTTGCCTAATATGTTGATTTTTAAGAGATTTATTTACTATTTTCTTCTCAAGTTAAATTCACACATTAATCACAGAGAATTACTAAGCACTGATATCAAATATCTTTCACCTTTATACTAATTCAATATTTATTATGTGAATAGAGAATTATTCAACTCAAACAACTGGCCTGAAATCTAAATTTGAAAACAAATTGGAATAAGAATATTGCTGGAAATTTTCTCTGCAATTATAAATTACGACCCGTCGATATTTTCTAACTCTAGCTTTCCTGTACTTTGTGTCTTATGTTCTAACTTCTAAATTTTATATTAGCAAAGTAATTTAACTTACATGTTTATATAGACTATCATTACTTTATCTAAAGATTTTCAAATTAGTGTTCTGTTATAATGAATTATGCAGTAAATTAAAAACCTACTTATCAATCTCATTGAATTACTAAAAGTATTGAACAAATGAGCAAACATATTACATGTTTTAATATTTTATCAGCTCTGTTCAATTAAATACTTGACTACACTTAAAATAAAGTTTTAAAATGTTAAACGGTTGTAGCATTACTAAGGAAAATATATTATAGATTATTTTCTATTTTTCTATTATAAGTATAATTTTATCATCTGGTATGTTTTTTTTTTCTCTCCCAATGAATTGTGTCTAACTTAACACATCTTAAGAATTAAGAATAAAAAAGAGTAGAAACCTGCTTATAACTTTTACATGTTGAAAAATGTCATTGGTGGTCATTCCCAGCATGCCATATTGAGAAAGGTAAAACTACGTTTATTTTATTAAAGATGATACTGTTGCTATTAGGGATGGATTAATCCTACAAATGAAGCACAGCTTAATAGCTCAGTGAAATACTTATTTGATTAAAACACCACTTTCTTACTTGTCTTCTTCCTGTAGTCATTCTTTTTATTTAACGTCCTCCTTTTCTCATTTTCTGACTTCCTTCCTGGCTTCATCCATTCCTTCTTTTCTCTCCTGAATGTTACTGTTCACACTGTGTTAAAGACTCTGGAGAAGAGGAAAAGTAAATAAGAAATTGCCAAACAAGGCAAGTTCTCTTTTAGAAATATAGACTTGGTCCTAAGATTACATAAATTTACACATGAAATATTCCAAACTGAGTGTACTGGGGGTCCCAAAAAGGTGATCCCAAGAAAGGAAAATTTAAACTGATGGATGGTTACTGAACAGGAGGCGAGTGTGAAGAGAAAATAGCTTTCTTAAGGTAAAGAGGTAAGTTAGATCATAATGAACATGGCACTTTAATCATCATGAAAATACTCCAGAAATGTACCTAACCTGGTTCTTGATCATGAAAAACTTGTAAATCCATGGTAAGAAGCGTTGACTGAAATGGAAACAATTTAAGGGCTTAAACAAAAATATTAGGATGGTCAGACTTACAGTTTATAATTACTTGGACAACTAGGTAAAGGACAGTTCGAATGGTGGGTTTGAGATAACCACTAGGTCCAGGCAGACCAGTGTGTGGCTATTGCTGTAATATAGGTGACATAGTAGCTAGAACAGGATAGCAACAACAATCCCTAAGAAC
Source organism: Macroglossus sobrinus (assembly GCA_004027375.1). Classification (NCBI taxonomy): domain Eukaryota; kingdom Metazoa; phylum Chordata; class Mammalia; order Chiroptera; family Pteropodidae; genus Macroglossus; species Macroglossus sobrinus. The sequence continues at coordinate 222,624 of PVKZ01001207.1, read as the reverse complement.
GTTAAATGACATGGGGAGAAATTTTGGAAGTAAAATTTATAGAAATTAATAACTGTTAAATGTTAAAGGCATTGGAGACGATTTCGAAGGTTATAACTTAAGTAGCACTGAATACAGGAACACAGATTTTAAAGATAAACTGATCCATATGTGAAATGCATATGGGGACTGACAATAGACATTTAATAATTTAGACAGAATTTTGTACATTTTGTAGAGCGTAAACGGACACTCTATGCATGGATGGTCACATAGTGTACAGAATATCTAAGGGCTAAGGTCGAGGAAAGAGAGGAAGGTTCAGCGATGTCCTCACTAAAGATTTCATCACATTTTTCTTTTCTCTATATATAACACATTTATGTTGGCTTGATTCTAGAATTAAGGTCAGAGTTCATTGCCTATTATTAATTTGTGTTATGTAAACAAGTGGAATTCAAAACCATTTTAGGACATGAGTGGAAAAATGGAAAATCTCAGAGCTAACCACTCATACCGAAGTGATGTCATTGAACAAGAAGGATTGGCCTTGTCCTAGTACAGAGTGAAACCAATGCGTAACACTGAGAAAAGTCGTATAACATTCAGGTTGAAGGAGGACATGCTGGGGAATCCATTGACTTTTCTATCCACTCCCAGAATCCACACAGAATCCGGCGAATGGCTGGCCGATTTGTTTGTGTTTTATTTCTAGAAAATGAGCTCTTTTACATTCAAAACTTCTTCCTCATTATAAAGTAGAAACTCATCTAAAAATAAAGTAAAAGCAATTTGGTGAAACTAGTTTTTGATAAGCTCATGTTGACTATTGAATCAACTATGGACGTATGATAATTATTATGAAACAGAAAAGAGAGAACATATAAATTCTCAACACTTAATATGGACTTCTCTTGAGAATACAAACATGGTTCCAGCAATATATATATTTTTTAAGTTGGGTAATGCAATCATAGATTTTGTTTTTACTTTTAACCTAATTCACATAGAATATTGAATATTATGTTAAATATATCATAGAATATTGAATACTTGATCATTACCAAATGCTACATAATATTTAAGAAGTCCATAATATGCCTAAATTTGTGTTAATATATGCACATTTAAATGTATTCAGAAACTGGAAACTTTCAAAAAACTGGACGGTAATCTAATTCAATATAAAATAATATTAAGCGATATTCAAGGGGATTTGCTTATTAAATTATAAAATATCATTATAAAATATGCCTTTCATAGAAGGCAATTTTCTTAATCTTTAGATGGTACTATAAGTCTTCATAAACAAATACATTTTAGTGTAATATATTTAAGAAACAAGTGTTTTCAACCTGTCTCCAGTTGTTATATTTCATATATATTTGGCTCTTTGGGGCTGGAAATATACAGCCATGTGCTATACAATAGAGTTTTGGTCAACACCACACCACATACACTCAGTATTAGGACCAAGTCCATACTTTTAAAAAGGAACTTGCCTTGTTTGGCAATTACTTTTTAGCTCCGTTATACTTATACAAGAGTATAACGGAGCTAAAAAGTTCCCATCGCCTAGTAACCTCATAGCTGACGAGATGTCCTTGGCTTCCTACATTGTAGCTGCCCTGAAGTCAGGAAGTCGTAGCGGTCCTGATGTCCTAGCCACTGTGATGTCAGCCGAGGCTTTCCCGAAATCACAGGCATCTTATGGTCACACTGTGACGCATTTTTCACATGTTCATGGTGATGCTGAAGTAAACAAGCTCACTGTGCCAGACCTATTATGGTATATATCACGTACAATTGCGGGCGTCGGCTGCCCGCTCCAGGCTTATGTCCATACTCTCTATGATGGTCCCACAAGGACAAAGTCACCAAACAACACATTACTCAATGTAAATTCCTGTCATTAAATTTGCGTGACTGTACAGTTGAAGTGTTGAAATCCATCGCTTCCCATATTTTTAAAGTCTTGGCCATAAACACGAAAGCTTACAAGTCATATATTAATATTAAAGTGGTAAATGTGTAAAAAAAGTCATCATTACAAAGGTATGTACTTTAATTTGTTCATAGTTTGCAGTTTAATAGATATATACTATAACTTATTGGTCACTATAAGCGATATCATATAGGAAACAAAAAAATACTTAAAAATTTTTTTACTAGTTTGCCTTAGCTCTCCTAGCTCACTTGCATCAATATTTCAACCTCATTTCTCTTATCTAGATTTTACAGACTATAACAGAATGCACTGGCTGGGGTAAAAAACAGGGGAATCTCTGGGTTCAATTAAGGATGCTAGTGTATAATTTAAGTGATTAAGTTAAAGCAATTTGCTCTAGCAATCCTGAGAAATGATCAGATAGTAAAAAATTTAAACCGAAATAACTTCTCATTTTGATAGAGAGTCACACTTGATGGCAATCGTGTCAATGGCTACGATCATGTTTTTAAGTAGTGTTTAATTTGGATCAGCCGTATATAATAATACATTTATGGCATACGTAGGTTGTTTGAATAAATTAATTATATTTATATTTTATATATACTTTGTATTAATGCAATAGAAATTAGAGCAATATATTTAATAGCAGGTTGCCCTGCTTTTACCTTCTATATGGCTGGAATCTTATTAAATTCAATGGTTTTTAAACGTTTCGGTTTTAATGTACTCAGATGTTACAGGATTTTCACTTAACAAATATCTATTTCCTACTTAAACTTTATAAAATATATGTTATTTTTGTATCTTTATTTTATGTTTGAACTAAACATCAGAGAGCTTATCTGAGGCCAGAGAGCTATAAAATGGAACACAAGACTCCAAGTGTTAATTCTTCTAAATTTATATCCATTACTATTTCCATAATCACTCAGCTGCCTTGGTGAAGTAATTAATTTTTGTCAAAGTCATAGTATATTAAGAATGCCAAATTATTATTTTTTAAATCATAATATTATCAAATTAAAAAATGTTGGTAGCTAATAAGTTATTTCTTGTTTTGGTAAAGGCCCACATTTTCTTTTTCCTTTTAATGACTCTGGAGTATTAAGTTTCAAGAAATGTTTTCATGAGACTCAGTAACATAAAATTTCATTTATTCATTAAGAGATATAAGTTCCAAGTCAGGCCCATATATTGTGTACTATGGTAAATAAATTGGTACGATGTTTTAGGTGGCTTAAATAGCTCTTCAAATGATTATTTTTTGATTAATGCTTGCATATTGGTCAAAATTCATTCTTCTCTCGGTCTCTGTAGAACTCTAAAAAACACAGTTTGAGTTAAGATTATTACCTAACTGTGATAATTAATTTCAAGTCAATATGACTGGGTTAAGGGACGTCCAGAGAGCTGATGAAACATTATTTCTGAGTGTGTCTGTGAGGCATTCTAGGGGTGATCATTTGAATCAGTAGACTAGTAAACAATATCACCCTTATCAGTGCAGCTTGACATTATCCAATCTGTTAATGGTCTGAATAGAACAAAAATATGGAGAAAGGGTGAATTTTCTGTCTGGTTGAGCTGAAACACCTATATTCTCCTGTCTTTAGACTTGGATTCTCCTGACTCTCAAGCCTTCAGACTGAGACTAAATTTACAACACTGAGTTTCCTGTTCCTCTATTTTGCAGAGAGTAAATCATGGAAATTTTCAGCTTCCATAATTTTGAGTCAATTTTTATAATAAATTTCTCTATGTATGTATGTATGTATGTATGTATGTATGTATGTATGTATCATCTATCTATCCTACTGGCTATGTTTCTCTGGAGAACCCTGGTTAATACACCACCTCTAACAATTGTGTTCTTTCTTAATTGTAAACTTTTTCATTGTTCTCAGATGTATTGGTGTTTAATAATACTTGATAGGGTGGTTAGTCTTTCAAGAATTAGATTTTGTTGTTTAGCTCTTCTATGCTTTGAACTTAAGACTATTAAAATCTTCCAATCAGATAAAAAGATTTACTAGCAATTTTTAAATAAAGTTCAAAAAGCTATTGAAAAATTTGTATATCCCACTTGTGGAAACTAAAAACAACTTTTATAGTATGTATTAAAATAGTGCTAAAAAAAATTGAGATTCCCTTTCTTTCTTTAATTGTGCAATGATATATAAATTTTAATAGTGTATAGTTAATAACAGAACAAAAATGCCACAGAAATATTTTTGAATATTTATTTTAACATGTTTTAAATATTTTATATAGTTTCCATTATTAAAATCAGTAATTTTTTTTATCAGTGAAATTAACATTTTATAATAATATTGCTAAAATATTTCATAAAGGTACGTTACCTTGATATATTTGTTTGAATATTCCAAATTGATACTATAGACAATTATATTAAATTTCTAATTAATCAGAAGTTAGATTCATACTTTTTAAAATTCTATCTTGTACTCATTAAAATTTATTCTCAATCACATCTTTAGATCAAACATATTTCCTGAAATCTGGACAAGAAAAAGATTAAGCAAGTACTAGCTAAAAGTCTAATTAGTGTATTTCACCTTCATCATTAAAGATAAGTAGAGAAACGATCAAAACCTTTTAATGGTCAGAAATGAGCAAGTTCGTGGGCATTATCTTTTCATCTAAAATAACACTTCTCTGTATTATTTCTGAAGGTCAGTTTTTTGGCCTTGTTTGGGAGAGGTTCAGACATTTTAGATATAAAAGAAAATTATGGAATGATATTTTAAAAGCCTTATTTCATGCATACATTATTCATGATCTGAAGTATATGAGAAAACTTTAAAGTGGGAGAAATTCTACAAAATTATTTAAAAGAAATAATCTAAATCTAATTGCAAAATTAATTATAATTGTGTCTACATGGTTAGTAATTATTTAATTTTTGTTAACACATTGCTTTTTAACATTTTTTGAAGTAGAATATTTTAAATTAGTATTGATTAAGAGAATTCATTAAGGCACTTTATATCAATTAACTCACATAATTGTCATAGTAGTAGTATTTTCTATATTTACAAATGAGAAAATTGAGGCAAAGTATTATTTATGGCACTAGTCCAAGGTAACTGTCAAAGCCAAGATTTAAACATAGGCTGGTATAAAAACTTTCGATCACTACATGATGAGGTGGCTACCTCATGTTGAACTTGATTGCATAGAAAAGAGAAACACCATGCTCTTCTAGGGAGTGAGTTAATTCATAGGATTTACTCACAATTGGTGATTGGTCAAACAAGTCTATTTCTTTAGAGTGATAACTTGGAGCAAGTATATGAAACCATTATTCTTGAATTGACACACTCACATAAACACATATCTACATTTTGTTCATCTATTTCAATCAGGTTTATGTTTATAAGTGTATATGTGTGTATTTATATGTGTATATATATTTTATACCTAGGAGTTGGAATTGCTTGGTTCTAAAGAAGGCATATTCTGCCTGTGTAGATACTTTAAAAAATTTCCTAAGACATGTTCCAGTTTCCACTTTCACCAACAGTGTATGTGGTTTCTTTATATGTCACCAACACTTGGTATTTTTCACCTTTTCCATTTTAGCTATTTTGGTGTGGTGGGTTGTGTCGTATTTGGTTTTCATTTGCTCCCCATGACAAACATGGTTGAGCATCTTTTGCTCACTGTCCATGTGTTTATATTCTGCTATTAAGTGTCTTTTTAAGAATTTTGTCTATTTAGTCAATTTATTTCTATTAGGTATGTGCCTTTTTCTTGAGTGTTTTCTGCATATTCTTGATACATGTCCTTTAAAAAATATACGAATAGAAAATTATCAAACTGACTTTTAAGATCTCCTAATTTTCTTTTTTATTCTTTTGGGAAATTGCCACATGTGTGAGAAAATGTCCAGTTGACAACCTAAATTTAGTGGGCATAAAATAACTATTTTATCATGCTCACAGGGTGGATCAAGAATTCAGGGAGGGCACAGCTGAGGTCGCTTCTCTCTGCTCCAAAATGTTTGGGACCTTCGCAGGGAAGACTTGAACAGCTGGGGCCTGGAATGATGGAGGCTTGTCATCTTAAGTGAATCATCTTCACATAAATGTCTGATGACACTAAGGCGAGGCTCAGAGCACTTGCATGTGGCTGCAACTTCACACAGCATCAGGCTGAATGCAGAGAGGGAGATAGATTTCTGAGAGGAAGCTGCCCAAGGGCAAGCGTTTGAAATGAGGAGGAAGCCATGTGACTTCTGACGAAACTGCAAAACTCAAGTAGCAGCATCTCCACGTTCTGTGGTTTACAGACAAGTCCCAAGGCCAACTCAGGTTCAAGGGGAAAGGCATTCAGTTTCTCCTCTTGATGAGAAAGTGGTGGTTACATGACAAAAAAACATTTGGAGTATAAGACATGTAGCAGTCATTATGTAAAAGTACAAACTTTGCTAGTAAAAAATATTTTTATATGTGTTCTGCTTGGGATATGTTGTATTTCCCAAATAAGAAGATTCTCATTTAAGAAACAAACAAACAAACAAACAAAAACATTTCTGGGTCACTCTTGTTTATTATATTTTTTAACATAGGCCTGCTCTTCATTTTGTCTTTTTCTTCTTTTTAAAATTTAATAAGGTAAATTTAGCACCATCTCATTTTATCATGGATTATTTGTATAATCTCTTGTTTCTACTTCTTGTAAATTATGCTGCAAATCTGAGTAATTTCTTTAGATCTGCATCATCAATATCTACTTGACTGTTTAACTTAGTTCTGAATTCTTATTATTAAGGATTATATTTGTCAAGACTAGAAGGTATGTTTATTTTGTTATCAAAATACTTAGACTTGTCTGATAATATTCCTAAATCATGGATGTGACTTTACCTTTCATTTTTTTAAACATCTATATATACCTATTTATATTTTATATTTGATTACTTAATACCTTAATTCTCTCATCAGATTAATTGTGTTGTGTGTGGTTTCTACTAATTTCACACACATTTGCTTCCTCATGGGTTTGATGATTTAGAATTACGAACTTTATTGCCAGGACGTTATCTGTAGAAGTTCTGTGAAACCTTTAATGTTTTAGTGTGTCTTTTTGGAGAGAAGTTCTATATTTAGTGAACTGAGATGCTACTATCTCAATACCAGTTTAGGTTCATTTCTTAGTTTAGGGTTTCCCATAATATACTCATATTTTAAACTCAAACTCCAAAGCCACGTGAAGTTTAGGGCAGAGTTTTAAGATTTTCATGGGCTATATTTTTCTCATCTAGTGTCAGGACAGACAGAAGAGCCTCTAGTCATATCTTTTTATAAGTGAGCACATTTTTTCTGTTACCCTTGCTGCTAACATCTTTGTTTTTTTTTTTTTTTTTTTTTTTGCAGGGGGAGCTCAGTTTTAACCTCTCAATTTTTCTAGACCTAAGGTATTATTTTTAGTTCCTAAAAAGGTAGTTAAACTGGATGAAAGCACTTTGATTCTGATATCAGAAAATACTCCCAAGATCACTGTAATTCAGCTATATTTTACTACTCTGTTTTTCTTTTGGAGGTTCAAATGAGATGTTCGTTGTTTGTTTCAGGATATTGTGAATCAGAGTCATTTTCAAGATGTGAAATCTTAATATCAGAAATGGAAATCTCCACGGGGTATATGTTTTTCTGAAAACTATAACTATACAGTTTATCTACATTGTCTACGTGGGATCAAGGCTGTGTGATTCTGGAAAGGCCATTTAAGCTGAAGCACAAGGTTTTCTTGAGAATTAATTTTGTATATAACCTTTAATCATTAATTTAAACATTTTGAGATAAAAAGAATCTTAAAAATATGAGCATGTTTTGAATTTCTCTGAGGACTATTTTAATACACTCCAATATGAGTCATTATGCAATTCTAGGTTATTCATTAAAAAAAGATGGAATTCAATTATGATAATCCTCATGGTTCTTATGTAACTAGTATAGGTGATACTGCTCTGTTACCCTGTGTACTGGACCTACTCAAATAGCCTTCAGCAGGACCCACAGTCGTGTCTAGTGATGATAGCTTATATTGCAATACCTGTGGCTTGACCCTTTCGTAGAAGATTTATAAACATGGCGTTGTGAGCACCCTGCAGATTTGCGTTTCTTAGAACCAGAGAGGGCATTTTTAATGGTGGACGCTTGTTTCACGAAATCTTTCACCTTCCTCCTTTAAGAAATCCTTGACCTTTACACCTGGAGCAGTACCAATCCATTTGATCTAATTTCTCTTAGCACGAATTCATTACAATTTCTTCTTTCTGTATAATCTTAGTAGATACGATTATCAGAAATGTGAATCTTGTATTCTGTGTGTGTATGCAAATGTTCTAGAAGTATGAATACCTAAAAGAAATCTAACAGTTTGCTTCTTACACGTGTGAGGGGATGTCCTATTTAGGAATTATCTTCTTCTGTGTACTGCTAAAATGAAAAACTAGGAAAAGTAAGTGAAAATTATGGAGTTAACTTTTTAATAGAAGGATAACAAATTCAATAACTAAGATCTGTTAGAAAAAAATGGAATAAACACAAAAGTAAAAAAATAATATCCCTGACATTTAATATATTTGTAATATATACATATTAAATATATATATATATATAAAATATATATATGTGTGTATACACACACACACACACACACACACACACACACACAGACTTTGTAAACAAGGTCTTTGCAGTTAGCCAAACATAAGACAGTTACACTCTGAGTCAGGGTCTAACATCTAATAGACAGTAAGTCAGTATCTACCATTGTGTGACAAAATACCATAATCCTTAGCAGCTTAAAACAATAAGTATGCATTATCTCACCCAGAAATAATTTGCCTTCTCTCAATCATTCCCACACTTCTGAATTTTAAGTTTATCCTATATTTTACTATTATTTAAACAGAATCATATAGTATATACTCTTTCACGTGTGTCTTGAACCATCTAAATTACTTGTTTCCAGATTCTGTCATGTTTTATATATATACACTAGTTCCTTCATTTTAATTCTGAATAGTAATGAGTATGGGAATTTACTACAATTTATTTATCAATTCTAGCATGGAGGGACATTTGGGTTATTTTCCATTTTACACTGATAGAGTTGTGCTGCTTCAAATATTCTTGGGCTTTTGATTGGATACACATTGATATGCATCATTTTTTACTATGCACACCTTTTGTACATACTATTAAATGGAATTTATTGTAACTAATAACATCTCCAGTAATATACTGTATTCTCTCTGATATTACTATAATGCACCACTCTTTTCACTCTGATTAGTGTTGGCTAATGTATATTTTTTAAACTTCTACTTTGCAAGTTTTGGCATGTATCTATTTGATATATGTCTCATAAGTACAGCTGTCTCTTGGGATCCTTGGGGTGTCATTTCTGGACCCCTGAGGACACCAAACCGATGAATGTTCATATAAAATATAAAATATCATAGTTTTAGCATATAATGCACACATATTCTCATCTAGTTTAAATCATTTCTAGATTATTTATAATACCGAATACAATTTTGAAATTATTAAGTCAAAATATGAAATAAGCTAATGTTGGTACACATGAATTTTAAATTAAGGTTTGAGAGCAGATCTCTCTCTCTCTCTTTCAAATATGTCATTTTCCAGGTTAGGAAGGTTTTCCAAATGAGACATTATAAATAGCTTATCTGATAAAGGATTTGTCATTGGTAGACATAGTACTGGATTTTAGTTCATTTACATAAATAGTTGATTATATTATAAAAATGTCAATATTTACTCTAATTCATTTTTGTGCCTCAGTTGGACCCTAGATTTCTCTATAATAAATAAGAGGAGAATATTATTACTTATTCCATTGTTTTGTTGTAAGTGGACATATATAAAGTTACCTAGTAATATTGAAATTTCTGGTTAGCAGTATTCTTATAAATATTATCATTAAAATGTATATAGATATATTTATAGAAATAGAAATATAACTATAACTGTATAGAAATATGAGTATATAGAAATATACCAAGAACTTTACTTCAATAATTTATGTAACATAAATTTCTCAGAGTTGATAGAAACTTCCAAAAACTTTCAAATTGTTTTATTTGTGACCAAAGCAAAGCACTCATGTAATCTAATATACTACTTTCTTATTGCCATTCTAATACTTAGGAGGTCATGGCTATAAATTTCTCTTGGAAGCATAATAAAATATGATACAACAAAAATCATGTAGTACAAACCCAAAATTATATATGGCAGACACCACAGCCAAATCCATGAATAGAAATCTCTGGAAAATCAAAGGTAACAATTGATGCATATTCTATTTCCTGGGTCATATACAAAGATTTTGCAGTTAATTTGAGGTTGTGCCTACTGATTTCAAAAGGCGAGAATTAGAGCTTAGTTATTTTCTGTTTGAGAGTTTCACTTTCTTATGTGTCCTTTTGTATGGGAGAGGGGAATCTCTTTTAAGTGATGTTATAATTTATGCTTATTTCCACTGCAGATTCAAAAGTAATATTTTTCATGACTAAGGTCAAGAAAAAAAATCCAAGCTCTGTGATATATTTTAGTATACTAGTTTTTCTGGTGAATATTCTTTATGTTTATAAAGGGTAATTTACCTGTCAATTCAGCACTGCACTGGCATACAAATTACTGCCTGTAAAGAAAATATTTAAGTATAGAAACAGCAGGAGAACTGAAGAAAAGTAAGAAGTTTCTAGAAATGATAGCTTTGTACTTTCTCATTAAATGGAAACATTTATTCAGAGTCAAATTATACCATGATGCATAATATCCTTTTTCTTGAAATATTTACTAAAATATTTGTGGCCCCTGAATATTGATTTCACTGATACGGTATAGAATGCTATCCAGATGATTAAAGTTAAAACAATAATCTTTTACTTCATAAACATGACTGAATTTCGTAAATGTTGATGCTTTATCTTCTCAATAAGGCCAAGTTAACCAGCTCAAAAATATAAACACCAATTGTATCTAGATATTCAGTGATCTCCTATCCTAGTTCTACAAGGTGCTACTCTCTTTTATACTGATATAAATCTATTTCAGCTTCATTCTGAAACCAATCTAAGTGTGGTCTAGCTATCATCCAAGTAGAAAATCAGGATAATTAGAAGATCACGGCTTTTAGGCCCCATTTAATGACCAAAAGTACTGTGTTTTCACTTGACCATAATTACATATAACTCTAAAAACATCTGGTAAAGTGTAAGTAAGATTTGATTAATTAGGAAGAAAATTCTAATTTGAATGTGTTCACTCATTTCTCTTCTTTTTGTTGGGAATTCAAATAAAATAATATTTCAAATTAAAATGTACATATATTTTTAGAAAGAAGAATTCATTAGTGATATATTATGCCATTAGCAGCTGGTGGTGAATTTATCTATGCATATTATCTTAATGAAATAATGAAAAAAAATACTAACAACTAAATATCCAACAGCCACAATATCAAGTATTGTTTATCTATGTAGATTCTAATAGGTTCATGGAAACGAAATCATTCCTGTGCCATATCTAGTCCAAATCACTGAAGATGCATTTTTTTTCACTACATAGTCCATGTGGATTCTTCAGTAGCTACCCTTTGACCTGTTAGTTTGTCATCACAGTTGTGTCTTCACAGGACGACACGTAAAGAATGCATTGCAACCCTAAGGCCTCTAAAAGGACCTTCTTTCCCCCAATGGATAATCACTAGCATTTTGGAAGGTTGAGCAGACATTCATCCCATGTGCAGTACAAAAAAATTTTTCAGAAATTCACTTGGAGCTGAAACAATTACACAGTGGCACGGAGAGATGCGACAATAGAGATAATCAGTCCCTCAAGGCGATAATACGTTCTTTGTATGCACGGTTACAAGTCAGGGCGCCGGAGGAGAACACTAGGGCTAATGCACAGGGCACCTGCCATCACAAACACATAAAAGGATGTGGAAACGTTTCAACATGATCCAGTAAATGGATGGCACAGCTATTTCATCAAGTTTTAATCTAATTGCTTTAGCCCTTGTCACACTAATGGCAATGCTGCCCCTGTTGCTGCTGACTCAGAACCAACGCTGCTGTGTCTATTGTGGCAGCTCTTCAATCTGAAAGGAAACACTGTGCTTTTATAAAATTCGTATGCAAAGTGCCGCCAGTTAGAAAACACACGTGAATCTTTCTCTCTGTTTTAAAGCCCATCTGAAGTGCTAATAAGCCTTGAAACTCAATGAAACACGCACAACATGTATTGAATCGGGAAGGTAGCAAACATGTTAAAGGAAATGACATTCAACATGCAGCATTATCTTAGAAAATATTTGGGATTTGTTGTTAGTTAATGGAAAGAGCCTTCTCTCTGTGGTCCATTTTAACCAACAAATAATAGGCTCTTGGCAAATGTATTGACTTAAAGAAACTAGCAAATAAGTTTCTGATTTAACAATATTTAATTTTCTATCAAAAGGAACATACGATTGTAGTTTGTCCCTACTCTTTTCATGCAATTATTCATTAATTAAGCCAAGTATGTATGCATCCAGAAACATATACTTATTAAGAGCCTATTCTGTGCTAGGTAATGTGATAGATGCTGTGTTTATAGTCAGGAGCTATACAACCAACATTGTCTCCACCTTCACATGACTTGGAGTTCACTGGAAATTACTGTCAACTACTTTTTGCAAAACATGGGGCAGGGATTGCCACAAATACATCCTTTCGTTCACAGATGTGTATAGAAGTTCTAGGAACCGTTTTTGTGGTGAAAATAACAGAGTTAATAAGTTACTGGACACTCGAAGTACTTACCACAAAAGATGAATCCCTATCTATGTGGCTGCTAAGAAAATTAACACCTGGGGTGGAAATGGGGTGGGAAAATGCAGTCTTAATATTCAAATAGTATCATCCAGTTCTTCTCCCTCTGCATGTTTGTGGAGATACTTTTATCAATTTGTTTAGGTATAATTGAATCTATACTGTTTATATTTACTGGGCATTAGTAAGATTTTATTAGTTGGCATCAGGATACACCCCTTCTTCAGTTTTAAGCTTCTTTAGTTCTAAACAGACGGGACCACAGTCTCGTCTGTAAGCTATTATCTGCTTCATTACCAATGGTGAAGAACTTATCTTAAAAAATCATAAAATTATATGAAAGGGGATTCAACTCTTCTATAGAAAGAAAGATTATTGGCATTCTATGACATATAATATGATATTTTATTAATATTAAAGCATATAATGACTTTTATAGAAAACTAATAAAATTGCAATGAAATTTCATATTGTAATGTATTAAACTAGAAATTAATGTAAGCATGTCTCTCTCCACCATTCAACACACTCAGAATAAGTGTATTTTAACACTATTCTAGTCCTGGCCTACCCGTCCCCACACTGGGGCAGGATTTCTATTTGTTCTCGCTTCACCAATGTCCAATTTATCTCCTCTACATCCTTGATTCTGGACTCCAGTACCTCTCACTCAGATAATTATGTCTGTTAGGCCTTTAGCTACTTCACTCATATTTGATTAATATGATCTGTCAAAAATGGCCTACAGAGAATTTCCATTTCTGTTCAAAACTTTGTCCATCTTCCTTATATCGCTTATTTTCAGTTGGGCCTTTCTTGATTTTAGAACGTATTATGACTGACAAATTCTGGTTACAGGTTGCAAAGTTACACATAAAGTCTAGGTAATATGATATTGGAGTTCAGAAAAAGGAGAGATAGGGTTTGAATCTTTATAATTGAAGATTTCTTTCTATATAAAAGAAAATATATAGGTATAGGTAGATAGATAGATATAGATATAGGTAATATAGATAGAGAAAGAGATAGAGATATATAGATATAGATATACATAGATATGTAAACATATAAATATATCATCTCTTACTGCAAATAAGATTAAGAAGTGCTTTAAATGGCAGCCTTGCAGAGCAGTGAAGAGGACATTCATGATAATAGAACGATACAAACTGCATAGATTTGCTCCACACATTTGAGCATACAGAGCGCTAACTTCTATTTTTCAAGCAGCAGATGAGTGTCTGCCCATTATTTTTTGTGCAGGGGAACAGTGTGCATCCTTCTGAGGCTTCTAACTTCCAATTTGTCCAAACCCCTCTGACTCAAGTATAGAGGGAGCAGGGGAACCTAATTCAACGGTCCCCAAAGCTCCGAATGCGTAAAGATTCTGTGGGGCTCTTGTTAAATACCCTCAGGCCCTTCCTTCAAAGTGTGACTCAGACTTCGATTATGATGCACATGGTTCATAGATCACAACGTACTGGGTGTCCTGGACCCTTTGGCCTCTTTTGAGTGCCATTGGAGCTCATTCCTGCACCATCCCAAAAACTTCTTCACCCTGCATTGATGTCTGTGCTTTCAAGGTTTAAATATGTTCACTCTGGGCTGTGTGGTCTTTCTCTTGGGGTCTAAACCATTGTTAGCATACCTGTAGAAATGTTCAGGTTCAACATGCTGTTCCTCAAAGCACCGCATTGCTGGGCTCCAAAGGGCATCCAGCCAAGTCCTTTCACTGACACGGCCCCTCCTGTGTACCCTGAGATCTTAATCTTTGAGTTGTTGCTGTCTCAAATCGAAAAACTTCTCGCCTCCTGGTGAATGTCTTTTTCAGGGACCTGCCTTACTCATGCAATATTTTCTCCCTTTACTCAGTAATCTATTCTGTGTCTGAAAGTGTGAGGGGGATGGGCTAAGTCACCGAAAACAACTAAATACCAAAGCTGCTATTAACCATCATAACTACACCATGAAGTTCACATTACAACCTTCTTTCTGACGATAAATATCGACTGTGCTATATTAACCTAATTAATAAGACCATTCAAGTAGCTGCAGGACCAAGAACGTCAGCTCTAGATATTTTTTTAAACCCGTACCACATATTATATGTGTGTGGGAATATTAGTAACTCTTTTCTCATCAGACTCATTTTATTCTGCAAAGGAGACAACAGTAATAGGCAAATAAGGAATAGAGAACCATCTTTCCTTTTTCTTTAATGTTTAATTTTCACTGACAGATGTTTATGATAGGTATTTATGATGATTTAGGGAAACTATAAACTTGAAATATAAATCCTAATAATGTTTTATTTTGTTTCTGATTATTACCAGGATTTTTTTATGTAATTAGGAATTATGAAGGAGTAAGGATGCTAGAACCAGGCCCTACCAACCCTTTACCGTGTTTATCAGGAAGAAGTTGAAACCCGCATGGCACAAAAGAGGAGTTTCCTAAAACTACTGCAAAGAACTGCATCCCTGAAATAAAGTCTATATTATATGAAAGATAATTTTATTGTTATTGAAATTTAACTTTCAAATTCATAGTTCAACTGAAAATCTTTATGTGCAATTTTTAAAATATTTTGGGAGTGTTGTAGTCCTCAAGAAAAAAGCTAGAAGATTATGAATTTTTTGGGGGGGCGAGGGATGTATATGTGATTCACTTATTAAATACAGTTCTTTATATCACTTGTTTCTCTAGTAAGTAAATAAGGGACTACATTCTAAAAAAGCTTTTAAGGTAATTTCATGACAGTTTCATGATTTTCAATAAATAAAATACCAAGCTTGTCTTTTACATGCTATAAATGATGTGTTCATTTGTGAACATATCCCATGGCTACCCTTTACTAAAAGGTAAATTATTTAAGGATTTAGAGTTACCTTCTCAGGAAAAGACCTTTTAAAGTCCCAGTGCATTGCTTTTTTTTTTTTTTTTTAAGAAAACACTTTTATTAGTGTCTAAAAGAGCATCTTAGGATTTACAGAAACTTAAACAAACATATGGCTTTGAACACCAACTAAATCTATTCTTTTGTGTCCTTGAGGAGTTTTTCCCCTACCTTAATGTAGTAGTTGTGATCTTAAAAGAATGTAGTAAAAATAAAGAGAGTCTTTTTCTAACTACAAGTCTTATACTCCATTATATCCACTTGCCATCTCTTTATCACATTCCAGAACTGAAATCTTTCTAAGCCACCACAAGATTTTCCATGTTTCCGAGGAAATATGATAACTCAAAAGGAAGCAAGAAAAATCCACCTAGAAAAATCTATTTTGGAAGTTTACAAAATGAAAGAGTAAACACATCTTAAAGAGACGAACCTTTTCATTTCCCTAGGAAGTTAAAAGTTAAACCAAGTAAATGGTAATTTTCACGAAACTTCTTTACCACTTTCATTCCTGATTGGCACGTTTAAATAACTTATTTCATGGTGGGGGGAAAACACCTCCATTGCCAGGAGTGTGATTCACTCAAACTAAAATAATGGCTGAGGAAAGACAGTTGCATGAGCCCATCACCTGATCCAGTAGCTATAGCACATTGAAGTATTTCTCACGGGTAAACCAACATGTGAGAGAGTCTTTGGCGGTTGGTATTCAGTTTTCCACTGAAACCTCTAGGAGTAAAAACAAACAAAAAAATATAACCCTGCAAGGTCTAACAATAAAACGAATAATAAGTCCATTGCTAAAACAGGCATGCAAGACAAAACCTGCTGTGATGCATAGAAAGCACAGTTTAGTGGTTTAGGCTTTCTATGTTTTATAAAACAAGACAGAAACCTGCCAACCTGAGGGAAGTTGAAAGATTCTTGTAATGCTGCTCACTGTCTCTGAAATCAGAGTTTCTGCCAATCAAAAGTCTTAGCTATTATTCTTTTACAGCTAAGGCATTGCCTTTTGAAGTAGAGAGAAAACTCTTGGACCATTTGAGGACACCTTCATTACAATTGGATGAAAGAAGCATTTGCTAAGGTCTTTGTAATTAAAGTTTTGATGATAGAGAAAAAAAATGTTTAGTGACGGGCACATTAGATATTGTAAATTTTAGTTTAATCCCTTTTTAATAATAAGATAAAGAATAAGGGGTAAAAGAAGGTCCTATGCTATTCAAGTTAGGTGAAATTCCTATATGACTGAGGGCACAAGAAATAGATTTGAAAGTGTGGATCAAATAACCCTACAGCTCCAAACATGGGAATCCGTTTGCTTTTGTGTTTTTTGTACCTTTATTTTCTCAGTTCTTTCATGAAAATGAGGAAGTCCAAGGAAAAAATCTATGCCTGCTGTCTGTTAGCAAACATGTGGGCAGAAAAATTTTCTTCTAGTCAAAAGACAGTCATCCTGGAGATAAAATATTTTTTTCCAAAGTATTTTATTTATTTTTATTATTTTTTATTATTTTTTAAATTTTACTTTATTACTTTCAGATAAAATGTTTTTTTTTTAACATTGTGAGGGAAGGTAAAACAATATCAAGTAATTTTAAAAAAAAAAATAAAAAAACACACAAGAAAAGAAGCTGAAAATACACAGGAACCGAAATATACAAACAATACATTGGGATAAAAAGTGAATCATAGGGGGAAAAAAGAAGGACTCACATTAAAATAGGTATTCAGAGTAGAGTTAGAAAAGGTTAAAAATAATTCAGGAAAATTACATTAGTCAGGAGGTGAAAAACATTTCTTAGAATGTAGATGAAAACAAACAAACATATAGAAATGATAATAGGAGACTCTACGTATTGAAGTTAAATAGCAGAGCTGCAACAAGTCATCTCTAAGAAAAGTAGAAAAGAATTGTTGAAAAAAAACAATGTTATGTGTCCAGGCCCTTTTTAATACCATACCTTTATACAAACTAATTTAATTCTCACAAAATTCTGATGTCATGATAACTTACTTTATAAATCAAGGCATTACAAGAATCCAAAGGGGTTAAGTAATGCAACGTTAATTAGCACAGTCAGGATTTTAAGTCTGGTTCAAGCACTACCCTCCTTCAAGAGTGTTCTGCTGGTAAAGATGTATTTTGGAATCTTGTAAATGAACAAAGAATAGGAAAGTGTTGGTAAAGACTTAAAAAGTGCACAATGAAATCTGTGTGGTGTAAAAAACACTTATGAATTCTCACTTTTAAGTTTTCTGAGGTTTTTATTTTCCATGTGTTATTTTTAGCCAGGTGCACATACATGTGTAAGCACACCTATGCGTACATGTGTGTGAATGTGTGAGTATATCCATGTTCATATACCATGCCAGAGGCTGTAGCTGTGCTCTTATGAACATATAAATTGTTAACTAGGCAGTTCCTCCAACTTTTAACAACGTTCCTGATTCCTTGAGGCTCACAGCAGGATGTTTAATTCACACTAAGACTGTGTTTTTTCTATTTAGCATATTATAATATTTTTAGTATTAATTTATGGGATTTGGTTTATTAGCTACTTAGATTTTTTGTCACTGAACAAGTTTGACATACATTCTCACATACTTTCAGCCTAGCCACTGATAAAAAACAGAGCAGGGTAAGTGACAGAAATTTGTGACCAATTATTAGGGCAAGCACTCTAGATTAACATAAATATATTAATTATCAAACTGTAGGGTCAGATTTTAAATCACTAATAAATCCATGTCATTTCATTGTTTTTTCTTATACTTGTCTAAAATATTATAAACATTTTTGACAAATTTTATATATAAATAAAATATTTCATTGGTCAGATTAGTAATCTTCTTTTGAAAATAAAATGAAAATAAATTAGATTTTTTAATTAGTTTCTAATGATGAACTTGGTGAAAACAGGAGTCTCACAAACTCTTTTAATGTTTTGTATATCCACTTTATTAAGATTTAGTTCATATCTCACACTATCCACCGATTTAAAATGTAAAAGGTGGTGATTTTTAGTATATTCCCAGGGTTGTGCAACCACATAAATTTCAGTGCATTTGTATTACCTCAGTAAGAAATCTGTTCCCATCAGCAGTCACTACCTATTCATCTTCAATCTTCCCAAGCCCTCAGCAACCACTAATTTATTTTCTGTCTCTACTGATGTGCCTTTTCTAGCCATTTTACAAAATGGAATCATATAATATGTGGCTTTTCGGGACTGACTTCTTTTACTTAGCATGCTATTTTTAAGGTTCATTCACACCATAGCAATGTAGAAGAGATGGATTCAACATTGCACAAATTGTAAATCTGGGTCAGTCCCTAAATCCTTGAAACTTAATATCTTTTTCTATTAAAAAAAAGGGGGTCATGTTTATCATGGACTGCACACAAGATTTCTCTGTGCAGATCAATGAACTAATGTATGTGTTAGGTACGTGTAAGGGAATACAGCTAGCACCCCTGAAAGCCCAGGAGTGAAAGACGAGGCATTTGTCCTCAAAAGATATTGAAATGCGTGTGCCCTTTTGCAGGTGCTAAGAAAATGTCAAACTCTTTAATTCTTTCTCTTTTACTTCTGCCCTCCTTTAGAAGTAAATTCATATGTACAGAGTGAGGTTAACGTCACTGCGATGCCTGCAGTAGAGGAAGAAAATAAGATACTGAAATGAAAGGCTATTGAGTTCTGAAGGAAAAAAGGAAAGTGGTAACTAATAGTTTTAAAACCTGTTTCATGATATATTAATAACATACTATTTTAATGTCAAATATGATATTGTGAAAAAGTAGAGCAGATAGGCGCTACTGATCAATAATGATGAGGGCAGAAATTGTCGATACAGCATGATAAACCCATTATATAGTAAAATAAAGCAGCATGTAAACTTTTTGTAAAGTGTGTCTTGGAGATGCGCTATTGGAGAAATAATGTTTAATTACACCTTGATGGCAGAGGAGGGCGGGCTACTGCTTTGCAGCTAAGTAATAAAGTGGGTATGCAGAGGACAGGGTCAGGAAGCAATTTGTTATTGTAACTGACAACAGACATTTTAAATTTAAAAATTCTCTATTTTACAAATTCTTGCTTTCTGTGCTAAGAAACAGAGACATATGTACGTATCTCCTTTTTGAGAAGAAGTGAGCGGACTAGAATTTACCTAACTTAAGAAAGGCGCTGTGAAGGTGTATGGATAAGAATGTGGATCGAGCTTAAGAGTCAAGGTCATGTTGTCCCCAGTCCAAAGGGGCCATAAGTCAAAGGTCTGACACAACCACGCTGCTCTTTAGGTGAGGGCTGTCTTAGTTTAGTTTAGTTTTGTATTGCTTTAATTAATTAGTTAATTTCTTTTATGGTGACATTGGTTAACCAAAATCTATCAAATGTCAGCTGTATATTTTAATAGTAAGGCTTATATATATTTAAACTGTGTATTCACTCCCCATAGTTAGATTTCTTTCTATCATCATATATTTGATCCCCTTTATCCCATCTATTTGCCCCCTCCCCTCAGCCCCTACCCTCTGGTAACCACTAGTCTATAGTCCCTGTCCGTGAGTCTCTGTTTGTTTGTCCTGTTCATTTGTTGCTTTTAGGTTTATATCCCATGTATAAGTGATATTGTGTGATTTTCAACTTTTTCAGTCTGGCTTATTTCGCTTAACATGATTATCTTGAGGTCCATCCAGGTTGTTGCAAATGACAGTATTTCATCTCTTCTTATCGCTGGGTAATATTTCACTGCATAGATGTACCACAACTTCTTTATCCAATCATCTTCCTAGGATACTTTGGATGCTTTCATCTCCTGGTCATTCTGAATGATGCTGCTATGAACATTGGTGCGCAAATATCTTTTCGGATATGGGTTTTCAAGTTTTTGAGGTAAACACTCTGTAGAGGGATTGCTGGATCACATGGGCTGTCTAACTTTGGCACAGAAATCTAACATGTCAGTTAAACCACAGGGTCCGGAGTTAGAATACATTTGAATTCTTTTCCTAAAGTTACATACTCAGTGATCTCAGTCAAGACTTTTTATATTTGTTTTTCCTCCATCATATCTAAGAGAGTTGTAGATACATTTACTTTAAATTGTGTATACAAAATGTTTGGCACAATACCAGTATAAATTGAATTTTTAATAAAGAGCACATTATTTCTACTGCAGTTTTATTACAATTTTAATGTCCCTATAATGACTATTTCTTTTAAACTATATCTGATTCATCTATATTTTTAACAAGTACTTAAAAATATCCATTGAATGAATGAATAAATACATGTATGCATGGGTAGATGGAACTTACTTTAATATATATTGTAAGTATAAAAGATGCATAACATTATATACCTAAAACTGAAGTTCCCATTTTTTTCAGAGTTTGTACCTCTACTTCAGAATTCCAAAAGTATATAGTCTTTTGCTACTTGAGACCCCAAACAGTTCAGGAATTAACTGGTAAGTCTGAAATTCTACAAATAGCAGGGTACTTTCAATGGGATAAAATCGACTCAATAATTACCCCTTTACATATATATGATAGTAAAACTATATTAGCCCTCCTTTTTCAGTCTTCTATTATTTTAAACTTGCTACTGTTTGATTATTCTGTAGAACTTTTTCCAAACAATAAAAAAATAAAAAGATTTAGTTTGTGTTATAGGGATAGACTATTTGGAAGAAGATAAATTGACACATGCACCAACCTCCTTATAGCATCTTCTTTTTTGCATTTTTTAACCGAGACTGATGTTCATTTGGATAAATTTAGAAAGCTAGTGCCTCATTTTATGCAAGAGAGGTGTAAGATTAAGTAGAATAGAAACCTTGCTAATTGTCACTTCTCTGATCTACACACCTGATTCTTCTCGCAAGAAGGTTTTAGCAAATATTAACAAGAGATCATATGTCGAGGATTATTTTTATATTGTCAACACTTAAATAGAAATTTGAAAATATATATGCCCACTTAGCATTTTAGTTAATACCTTTGGTGTGTGTGTGTGTGTGTGTGTGTGTGTGTGGGTGGGTGTGTGTCTGTGTCTGTGTGTGTGTGTATAATACAATGTTACTGATTAAATATAGTGTCATCAAACAAATTGCTAGGAAATATTTACATGATTTCACTCTAGTCTTACTCCTTTCCAAAAAGAAATGTAAGTGTACCAATTCACATTTCCTTATTTATTCCCCAAATTTTCTGTAGGGTTTTCTGGATGTCTGTCTCCTAGGAAGCCCTCCCAACATAACTTCCAAGAAACTTGGCATGAGAATTGCTCCAAAGCAGCTCTGCCTTGGGTTTTATCTTGGGAAACAACGTTTTTAAAAATGAAAGTATACTCAAGTAATAGATATTCATCTGATAGTGGGAGAAGCATACAGATCTGAAGAGCGCAAAGCTCTCCTTTGTTTTCCAATGTAAGTAGTTTTGTTTGTTTAATTTGCCTGGATAACTATCTCAACATTTAATATACACATGTACACAAACATTTTATTGTGAAATATAATACACATAGAGAAAAGTGATTAAAATATAAATTTCATCTCAGTGAGTTATCACAAAGTAAATATAAAGGCAAGGTAAGCTTCATGGGTATTGTAATACCCTTAGAAAGGTCCTATACTTTGTTTAATGTTTTGTTGTCAGTCTTAAAATTCATAATAGTTATTGAACAATATTTTCATTTTGCAATGGGCCCACAAATTAAAATACTGCCAACAACTCAGAAGCCCACTTAGAGTTTCCATCATTATCAAAATCATAATGTTTTCCAATTTCCATTGTGATATCTTTTTGACCTAGTGCTAATTTAGAAGTTTATATTCAAATGTTTGATTATTTCTAATTATATTTTCTTATGATATTCCAGTTGGTGGTAGAAATGTACAATTTTACTGTTTTATATTAATTGAGACTTCCTTTCTGTGAAAGCATACAGCCAATTTTAGTAATTTTTTTTAGTGCATATTGTGAATGTGTAATCAACAGTTGTTAGATGTCATTTTCTACACGTATCAGTATATCCAATTTTGTTAACCATGACTTCAAAGTTTTATATGCTTTCTTAATTTTAATCTCCTATCAATTCCTGAGATACTATGTTAAAATCTACCATTGTGATTTGACTTTTTCCTTCTTTTATTTTTAGTTTTAACAATATTGCTTTATATTTTTGTGAATGTATTATTAGGTTATAAATGTAAAATCATTATATCTTTCATTAAAATTGTTGTATCTTGCATTATCTTCTTTAACTCTTTAATAATATTTGTTTTAAAATTCACACTATTTGATATTAATAGAACTACCTGAGTTTTGTTTGGTTTGGTTATAGTTTGAAATGATTTAATTTCTTCCTTTTACAATCAAACTATATATATTCTTATATTTTTATGTGAATCTTTTAAGCATAATATAAATTGATTTTATTTGTATCTACTCTAATGATCTTTATCTTAAAATTGAATTGAAAAGTTCATTTACTTTTGATATAGTTACAATTTTGCTTTCTACTTCTGTTATCATATTCTCTCTCCTTTTTCACATTATTTTTGATCACTGAATTATCATCATCACTCCCTTCCTCTTAGCCTAGTAGTTATACCCTCTTTCACTTTTCTTCAGTGATTGCCTAGTGACAAAAACATTAATTATTAACCCATCAACTTCTAAGTTACAGGTACTTAGCTCCTTTCATTCAATGCAAGGATTTATAAGAGCACTCCTTACTTAGAACCTAGTGTTAACATATTTTTTGGCTTATTTTATTAATGTTAGTGGGTGTACATCCACAAATTTATCCTTTTACCTTTATTCATTCAGATTTAGAACCTTTACATGGAAATATTTTCGTTGCTTTAAAGTATATGGTGAAACATTTTCTCACATATTGTTGGTTTGAAAAAAAATCCTATGTCATTTTTTAAAGTATATTTAGTAGGAATAAAATTTTAATTTAGTTTCTGTATTGATTTGTGATGTTTGCTGTTTAAATTGAGTCTAGCTATATGTATAGTCACTGTTTCTTTGAGAAAAATCTGCTGTTTTCCTGCCTGTTTTTTGGCCATTTATTTTATTTTGGTTTTTAGTTATTTTACCTTGATATGTTGTTTTGTTTTCTGTTTGGACAATGAGAATATTGAACTTTCCATATATATATATATATATATATATATATATATATATGTTATAAATTTTCTATAAGTGAAGATATTTACACCATTATAATTCAAATAATAAAGCGTGAATATAAAAGTCTAACATTTTATTCTTCTTTTTGAATCATTCCCTGTCATTGAAATAAACATGGTGAACAATTTGATATTTATACTTCCGGGATGTTTTCTTGTTTTCTATTACTTTGTGTGTGTGTGTGTGTGTGTGTGTGTGCGTGCGTGCACACGTGTGCATTTGCACATGGATATTATTGATTTGTTAGAGAGAATTATATGTAATGCATCTTAGTTCTTTGGCTGTTATTTATGATTTAAATATTTTATCAAATTCTGATATTTATTTTTTTGAAATCTTTAGATATTTATAAAGATTCACTTTTTATATAGCATTTTGCAAGTTACTTGTTAAGGTTAATCCTAAATATTTTATAGTTATTGCCCTTGTAAATGTGTTCATTTATTTTCATGATACTGTGTTTTATTCCCATCATTTTGTTTATTCTCATGTTACTGTTGACATTTGGAGAGCAAAATTATTTTTCTATTTCCTTAGTGGATTCTGTTTTTAGATTTAAGAGTGTCTTGGTTGTCTATTTT
Source organism: Macroglossus sobrinus (assembly GCA_004027375.1). Classification (NCBI taxonomy): domain Eukaryota; kingdom Metazoa; phylum Chordata; class Mammalia; order Chiroptera; family Pteropodidae; genus Macroglossus; species Macroglossus sobrinus. Next base: position 198,132 of record PVKZ01001207.1, on the reverse strand, counting down.
ATCAATCTTTTCACAGAAAAAACTTATGAATGCTATTGATTAAATAAGTGCATTCTTTGGTCATAGTTTTCATTAATTTATTTTTTTATCTTTATTAATTCCCTTCTGTGTGTTTTTAATGTATTTTTCTTTGATGTACTTGAGTTAAATATTTGACTGATTTATTTTCAGTTTTCTTATTTTTTAAATAATAAAAATCTAGGGAGACAGAAATATTTTAAAGATTCAGTAGATTAGGCTCCATAAATTTGGTTCAATTTTAAATTGAACTGAGAAATGGAAGCAGCTGAGTGTGCCACGCAGTTATAAAAAATGAAATCTTTGTTTTATTTGTTTTGGTTGCTGTACTAGGCAAAGTTTGTTTGGTAGCAGTTTAAAAAATACTGCTAACATTTGATAAAGTAGCAATGGTTGATAAATCAGTGGAAAAGAGGGTCTACATCATAATCATTGCACCCCAAGAAGACCCTAATCAAAGAAGCTAAGCACCTGTTATATGAATATGTGATCATGTGTCTGTGTCTTCACACATACACCTTGTATAGGTGAAATCTTGCATACATATTACAATGTAAATGGTTAAATATTAATACAAATAACGTGCTGCAATCTAGCTTGTTTTTTTCAAATGGCAAGAAATCTGGTTGTGCCACAATTTTGATGTTAAACTGCTTTTTCTTCCTGTTTACTCTTCACAAGAACAAGAAGTCTCAGCTGGAAAATTGGCCCTTAATCACAACCTATTAAGCTTTTCTGATATTGCAATAGAAATAATGGTTTTTTAATGAGCTTATCCATTTTAACATTTATATAATTTATTAACTTTTTTAAATTTTTCATATTTTGTGTATTAACTAAAACCTTGGGTTTAATAATTTTCTTTAGTGAACTTTTGAATCCTCAGAATTCACTAATAGCACTATTTCAAGTTATCATTGATAATTTTATTAATTACAAGCCATAACTTGGGTGTTATTCTAGGGGTAGATGTACTGTGAAGGACAGCTCATGTTGAAAATGTGTATCTCACCTGTGGCATGGTACCTGCCTTACACAGATCTGGCATAGAAGCGATATCAACATTCATATAGCAATAAAGGTGGGATTACCGTCTTCAGGAAAGTAAATTTAAAATATTGCATTAATTTGCCCTTAAATCCACTGTTAACACAGTTAGTGGATAAACTGTCAGGTTAAGAATCTCCATTGGGGCATAAAACGTGACACTAAAGACTGGGTAGATGTTCTGACTGTGCCGGAGACAGAAAACCTAGCACAAAAGCCACGGAGTTGCAAGTCCACCTAATGGGGCAGCTGGAAAGAATGCTTTAACGATACGTGAGAATAGGGTGGAAAACTTGGCAAAGGAGGTGAACCTAATCTTTTTCTACAATGCATTTTATTCCGATGGATTTAACTTATCAGAGCTAAAAATAATCATTTAAGAAACTTTTAGTAGTAGTTTACCCAGTCATTTGAGAAATAAATGATTGAACTTTCAGAAATTATTATTTTAAGGGAGTCATAACCAAATAGCAATGGGCATACTTGTAAATTACTCTTTTTAATTGCCTTTATAATTTCTGTTTTGTGTGTGTGTGTGTTTTTTTAAGAAATACCAATCATGAAACTAATTCCATATGTAAAGTTATAAAGTTATCTTGGTGAACAAAGGTGTCAAATATTGCATATGGTAAATGAAACACATATTGAACTTTCGCTGAAACTAATAAACTCATATTTATAGTAGTACTGCCTTAAAAACAATTTTTATTTTAAATTGTCATTACAAACACCAAAATAGCATCTTTGCTTTTCTTAAAGACCCTGGAAAAATATTCAATGATTTTAGCATGTCTAAATGCAACAATCTGCATGATATTATAGTATTGTTATTTGCATCTTATATATTAAGATATAGACATTCAAATCCGTCTTCGGATCATACCAAGAATCAGAACTAAGTAACTTCAGAAAGATGTCTGTCTTTAATTCTAATATTTTATGTATTTTATCCTGAGGGCACACACTCGTACACAAGCACGTATTCAACAAGAATTCTGTTAGTTAAAGTAACTGTAAAATAACAGATCGTATTTGGGGATAATTCAGAATTTTCAAAATGCCGTTTGAGGAAATTTTCAGCTCATTCCTAAACAGAAAAATGTAACCTACTTTAATGAACCGAATGAAAATTCCTAATAACTTGTTCATACTACAGCATAAAAGAATTTGTGTGAGGTGGCAGAGTGCAAGAGTGAACCAATTTAGCCCGACTTCTGATTTTACAAGCTGAACTCTGGTCCAGGTGCTGAATCGCTCTGCAGTCGAACTTGATCGGCCAGCACAGTTCTTCTATTCATTAGGCCTCTTACACCATTTCTTGGCGGCTGCCCAGCGGCAGCGTGAGTCATTAGCACGAGTCCAAAAGGGTGTGAAGAGAGATCTATGCTTTTGTCCTGGAGAAAGTCTTTCCAGTACAATCAAATTTGCTTCACGGTGTAATCTCACAGCTTGTGCAGTAGTCACTGACAGCTCACAGCACTGTTGCTATTCGAGGCTAAGCAGATGAGACACACACACACACACACACACACACACACACACACACACACACACGATTAATAACATGCAGGAAGTTCTGTCTTGACAGAGCAGCCTAATTGTTCATCTTCATTTAGTGAACAGTTCAAAACAAATTAAAATTTCCTGACCACTGGAGGCAAAAGCAGTGCCAGGTGAATCTGGCATAGCAAATTCTTATAGGGTGGAAACGTCCTTAATAAAATGTCACGGGAGAAAAGGTAATAATGAGGATAATACAATGGACTGGAATATACAATCAAATATCAACCTCAGTAGTAAGCAAATAAATATAAATTTAAACGATAATAGATATAAATAAGTTTGACTTTGCCTAAAATATGGCAAAAATAAAAGACTAATATTAGTGTTGATAAAAGCATAGGACATGGACAATCTTGTTTACTTTGGGTTAAGTGTAAATTTCCCAATAAATGTGTTAAAAAATACTCTGTTTGGCTCACTGACTCCAATTATTCAATTGGAGCAATAAGCAATGGTAAGAGGCACACGTATATTTTGTAACATGATATAATACTATTTCAAAGCAATAGAAAATATATTGTGACTTATTTTTTTAATATTCAAATAAGAGAATTGACTTTTTCCCCCCATATGGAGTGAGGTTCTGCAAATGTTAACACATGCATAACACCTGTGACCGCCACTATAATCAGGATGCGGAATAATTTCATGACCCAAAAAGACTCCCTCATGATTTCCTTTTATATTCTCTCCCTCCCTTTACCCATAATCTCTGGCGACAACTATTGTGTTCTCCATCACTATGATTTTGTATTTTCCAGATTGGCAAAAAAATGAAGCATTGAGTAAGAAATCTTTTGAGACACACTTTTTTCCCCTTCATATAATGCATATGGAATTTATCCAAGTTATTGTGTGTATCAAAAGTTTGTTCCTTTTTACTACTGAGTATTATTAAATTATTTGGATATGCTACACTTTGTTAATCTATTCACTTGTTGAAGGACATCTGGGCTATTTCCAGTTTTCATCAAGTATAATCAAGGGTGTTATAAATATTTTTTGTGCAGGGCTTTGTGTGGACGTGTTTTCACTTCCATAGAATAGCACACAAGACTGAGATCCTGGGTCATAAAGTAAGTGAAGGTGTAATTTTTAAAAAAACAGACAAATTTCCAGAGTGGCTCTTGCACCTTTGTATGCCGACCAGCAACACATAAGCAATCCAGCTCCTCATATGTCAGCACTTGATACTGTCAGGATGTTTTTTATGCAGCCATTCTAACAGGTATGTAGTGGACACTAATCACGGTTTTAATTTTTACGTGCCCAGTGGCTAATTACGTTGAACATATTTTCAAGGTCTTATTTGGCATCCTGGTCTCCTCTTGGTAATGTGTCCAAAACTCTTATGTCATGTTGAGTTGCATTCTTAGTGTAGATTTTAAGAGAGCTTTGGATATTCTAGATACTCAGATGTGTGATCCGAAAATATTTTCTCATAATCTCTGTAGCTTGCCCATTTTATTACATTAGCAGTGTCTTTCCCAGAACAAAAAGTTTTAATTTCAATAAAGTTCAATTCATCATTCTTAATGAACTATGTTTCTTGTGTCATGTATAAAGTTTTGATAAGAAATTTTATTGCGTAATTTTATAAAGGACTGAAACAAACTAAAAAATCTAACAGAAAGAAATAGGTTATAGTACTCACATGTGACTATATGCATTATAGTATCCACTATAACCCAAAATTTAGGAGAGTATTTAGAGACATAGAACAATTTCATTATACATTATGGAAAAACCAGTGGTTACAAAGTTTTATAAAAATGTCATCTTTTAAAATCATATAGTTGCATTTGCATGTGTGTTCATGCAAGTAGTATATATTTGTGGGAAAATATGTACCATAATATTAATGATTCTCCAAGTATTGAGAATAACCACCTTAATATTTTTTAATTTTCTTTTTTACAAAGTAAAAGTATTTGTTGAAATTAGTAAGCAGAATCACTTTATAGAAAATAAAAATTTCATGAATCCATATTTGTACTTCAAGAAATCCATACTTTTAAATGTATTTGAATACACAATGATTTTAGTCATTACAATTTAAACTATGTGATTTATTTGACATATTTTAAGTGTTCACTGTAGGTTAGATGTATGTGTGCTAGAATCATTTAAACGTGAACAGAAGTAGTTTACCCACTTTCGTATATGATTAATATTTCTAATACTCTTAAGACTAATATAACACATGCTTTTTAATTTTACAGTGAAAATTTTTCTGATCTTGCATATATAAATTTCCTTGAAAACATGTTTTAATGTAGAGCAAAATATATATTTTATGCAAACAAAATAACAATTTTAAAATAAATTTTTAAATAGTTAAAGATTATTCCCATTTTAACCTAATATGCATATTAGGTTATGCATATTACCTAATATTACTTTAAATCCAGTCTAACTTGAGATTTTTTAGTTTAGAAAAATGATTTTTTGAATGCTTCAGGTAAAAATGGGTAATGACGTTATAACTAATTAATACTTCCCTGTTCTGAGACTCTTATTTTGTGTGTGTGAAATGTATACCCTAATTATTTAAAAATAATTCTTACTTTCTTCCCTAATGTTCTGCATTGATTGTAGCAGTAGTGTTCGTCCAAAGGCATTTATGCTCTGCTTCTGAAACAACAAAGGTTCAGATCACAATCTCAGCTCTAAGAATATGGCGTGTAACTCTACCCTCTCACTCGTGCAAGCCACACCAATCACGTTTGTCTTGACAGCCACTAGAGGGCAGAGCACCAAAGTGCAGCTGAGATGAGACACTGAAAGGCCTGTCTTAATTGTAGATGAGGCTCTGCCATGCCGGGATTGCTGGCTCAGTGTCCTACTGCCTTCAAACTATAAATCATCAATAGCCTTAGAAGGAAGCTCTTCTACAGAATTGCCTTAAACTACTTAAGTGAATCTGTTCAATTTCACATAAATAATATATCAGGGCTTCTACACTGCAGTTTGGAAGATGGATATATAAAAACTAGTCTCCCAAATTTTCATGTTCTGAAAATGTAGATTTCAGACTTCCTGGGCTAACTGAGTCTTAAGCAAGATTTTTAAAAAAATTTCTTAAGGATTTGTAAAAACTAAAAGGCTCTATTCAGAGGCTTAAATTAATTGAGAAATAAATAAAATCAGTGAATTATTACAAATGTGGATTGAGTATAGTCGTATGCGTGATGATTTGCGTAATAATTTAAAATCTTATAAATGTAACTTCTGTAATTTAGATGATAAAATGTAAGTGCAAAACTTGCCGAGGCTTATGACACGTGTCGAGAATGTTGAGCAATAATGCCTTTTGTTTAAATAATTTCAATTAAAAAAAATATATATATATAATAGCAAAAAAATAATAATGTCTTTTGTTAAAGATGTGACATAAAGACTGGGATAAGGACCCAGTTGCATCGTTATATGACAGATTCTTAAAAAAACTCTACTAAGTGGATGTGTTTAGTCAAATCATCAAAGTACATAAATCATCTCTTATGACAACATCTACAGTGCTGTTAATTTCCTAGGCTAGTAGAAGTTCTTTGTTAAAAGAATACATATTGAGTTATTTTAATGCTCGTTATTAGATTAATATCATGAAACACAAGTGCTGTTTACAAAGCGCTTTTTACAGACTTATTATTAAATAGTATTTTCTTTTGAGATCATTGGTAATAAAGGGCCAAGGTAGGAATATAGCTGAAAAGATGAACAATTCCAGAGATATTTTGTGTATTATTTACTTAACTGATGCTTACAGGAAATCAAGCATGTTCTTACAGAAAGCATACTACAACAAGAAGAAATGAGAAGATGATTTAAGAGAACAGATGACTTATGAAACACAATTCTGGATGAAGGTGGAGAGAAGGGATCTGAATGAATTAGAAGAAGGCACCAGAACAGCTTGTGGGGCAAAGAGTAGTTGACGTCGCATAATTTCAACATGAGAGTAATGATGAAATTATGAGAGTAATGATAGAATTATTCCTCCTCCCCTTCCAGAGTATAATTTTAAGTGGGGAAGGTTGTGGGTGGGCACAAATTCTGTTAAGAAATGTTTTCCAATTTAGAAGGCTGTGGGAAAAATGGCGTTATTTGGTAATATATCTGGTACTGGGACTCACTTGTTATTTGAACATGTGTTTATTGAGTGCATTGCATGAGAAAACACTGAGAAAATATACGCACGGGCTCTCATGCGGGCCAGAAGACAGTGCGAGAATAGAACTTCAGGAAGTACTCAAGACCTGACTTGTGTGCATTTATGTTAAATTCAGATGTCAGCTGAAGTCTTCCTGCCCCCTGAGATGCAGGTTGGCTCAGGTGCCCTCACCTAGGCCATGCGCCTTTCCTGAAAGTGTCGTAACTTCCTGAGGGATTCCCTTCTCTGGGGGTTTATGACCCAGCTTTCGGTGAACTCCCTTTCTGAAGCGTTTCTCACACATCTGGTCATTACATTTCACAGTACCTCACTGAGTGGGACCAGAAACCGAACCTGATCTTTCATGTTTACTCTCTAAAATAATAACACGAGATAACTGTATGTGTGGCAGATAACTGAAGTTTTAAGAAGCTGGAGTTTTAAGAAGCTGGAGAGGATTTCCCACGCAGGAACCCAAACAATGTAAAAATAAACGTCCTTTTCCTAAAAATGTCTTTTTACTATCCTGACCAAATTTCCTCGCAGATTCCGACTCCTTCTTTGATATTAGGAAACAGCACTCTTTCTCCCTCTTACACTCTCGTCTTATCCACTCCCATTCCTTCCCTTACTTCCAAGATTTATTCATCTTTATGAACATTTTTCTACCCAGGTCTCCTAAAAGAGCCTGTCTTGTGTCTAAGGTGATGCTGAAGAGCTATGTTTTGTTTTGTTTTTTTGTTTTCTCATTTCATTCAACAGCTTCATGAGCCCTGTGAATACAGCCGGTGGAGATCATCATTCCTTGCACCAAACTCACAATGTACTTTCTGCAGTGCCATACCTGACATTCAATCTGAGACAGTCCCTGGAAAGAGAGACCACCCTCCCGATTTATCACTAGTTCATGCATTGGTCAGAGTCCCAGTAAGAAACAAATGGCATCTTTCCAATCCGGAATCCTTCAGGCCTTCCTTATGTTGTGCTGAGTGACATTAAAATTCTTAATAATGATCAGAAGACCTGGGATAATTTGTAACAACTAAGGCTCCTTTTAGTTTCTACAAAGTAACCAAGTTGTTTTGTTATTCACTGGTTTTGTTCCCTTTGTTTAAACACTGTCATAATGCTTTTTTCTTTCAAAAAACTATGGTAAAATACACGTAACATAAAATTTAGCATCCGAACCATTTTTAACTGTACAGTTCCGCAGTGTTAAGTATATTCACCATGTTGCGCAGAAGATCTCCAGAATTTTTTCATTTTGCAAAACTGAAACTCTATATCTAAAGAATGAGCTCTCAGAACCCCGCCCCAGCCACTGGCAACCCCCATTCTGCTTCCTGTTTCTATGTCTCTGACTACTCTAGAGGCCTCATATAAGTGCAGTCATGTAGTATTTTCCATTCTGTGACTGGCTTATTACACTTAGTATAATGTTCTCAAGGTCCATCCACACTGTAGTATGTGTTAGAATTTTCTTCCTTTTTAAAACTGAATAATATTCCATTGTATGTATGTATAATTATTGGTTCCTTTATGTTTTTTGTTGTCTGCTTTTCCCCCGACAAACTATTAGCTTAATGAGCACATGATTTTGGAAGTGTAATTTTTTCCCTTTTGCCACTTTCTGACCCATGATAATTCTTAAAAGACACTAATGAATTTTCTTATATACTATTCATCATGTGCACCCTTAGAGAGTCTCAATAGCAATAATAACGGTCACGATTTTTGGCAAATACATTTTAGTGAGCTAAGCACTTTATTATGAGTCTGTAATCTCTACAATATTGAAAGTGATGCATTTTATTTCTACTTTATTGTTGAAGAAACTGAGCTTCTAAGCATCAAGGCACATGGAAAGTCAGTGGCAAAACTGATACTGAGAACAATGTCTCATCCATCAGGGTCAAATTGTTAGTGCATGGTCCTCGAAGGATAAAAACATAACTGCATCTGACTCAAACACAGTGTACTTTTCTGCACCATACTACAAAAATATTTTCCCAGCAAAGGGAGTTTCTATATCCTTTACATAGTCATCCTTTTCAAATAGCTTCACCAGATGTTAACTTTTCTTCTAATATACATGTTTACTCCAGCATTGCTGTAAATAACTATTATAATATTAATTAATTTGTGTGTGCACATAAATATCATATAAATGTAAAGTTGTGTTTATTTCCTTATGAAATTATCCATCAAGTGACAATGTTTATTGAACTGGTTAAAAAAAAAATGTTAAGCAAATATATTATTTAGGAAAAAAAATAGAACAATCTGATGTAGATTGATAAATATTATAAGGAAACTAAAACCATTAAACAAATATGTTACTGTTAATTGCTTAACTTCATTTGAATTTATATATTTATCAAAAAGCACTTTCAGTTTTTGTTCTATTAAAAAGAGTTGAACATATAAAGCACCTGTGGCCTAGAATTAATACATTGCATATATTATTAATAAGGAAGTTTTTATTTCTCTGATCATTCTCATGAGTTGACTACATGACAATAATTGGAAAGAATGATGTAAAAAGCACAATAGAATGTTAAACTCTTAAATTTTAACCAGTTTTAAGTAATAAAACCTTAGGATTTCAAGATACGCATCATGAGTTCCTTCTTTTCTACATAAAAAAAATATTGTAGATGCATAGAGCTTACGTGTGTGTATCTTAATATTTACAAATAGTGGAATATGGCCATTAAATCATTAAACATATGTATTATAATATGTTATACATTATGTTTCATGTAATATTCTTTGGCAATGTGCGTTATATATTACATAAATATATAAAATTTATATATATAACCTACATTAACAAGATATTTTTCTTCTACACAGTTGAAAAAATATATAAATCTGTACAGTTCAAAATACACATATTCAACATTTTTCATGAGAAAAGTTTTTAAGGCATGTACTTAAATGACTTGGAGCCAGAGCTAAATATAATCGTATCTCTACCACATGTTATAACTATATCTATTCTATTTTTTCACACAAGCATTTCTACATGACTCTTTACCATGAAAATGAGGAGCATATACTTAAGAGAAGGGAATGGCCCTCTGAGATTGCTAAATAGGATGCAAACCTGCAAAAGTCTTAAATATATAACTCTCCAGAGATTTTTGCATTAGAAGGCTAAGGTAATGGCATGAAAATTTCACTGCCACCAACATTTTTCACTTGAGAATTAACACATAGAAAACTCTGCCTCCTGATACTATACCAGCTTTCCATCATGGCTTTACCACTTTTATTAGTGCTGAACTTATTTTGCTAAGGAAAGAAATGTTTTTGAACAAAATTTTTGTTGAAGTATAATAAAGACGCTGAAAACTACACACATCTTAAATATTTTAAATCATTCCAATGTTTGATACGTCAATCTGCATATATTTAAAGGTTATGTAGTTTTTAAAGTTGTCAAATACTTTTTAAAACATGGAAAAATAATACACTTGAAAAATAATATTATAAAATAAACTTATTAATAAGGAAAACCACGCTCCACATACACAAGGCTACCACATATTCTTATTTTAGTTGCTGTAAATGAGCAAAACAATATTTTTGTAGAGGAGAAGGTAGCTTCTGCCCGTGGTTAACAGAGTTGTAACGTCTGTGAGTTGTAAGAATACATTAAACCTCTTAAAAATGTATGTTTTTGCAAGGATTCTCTGATGCTTGTAGTTAACAATGATGTTGATAAAAGTAATAATACCAGCCAGCATTTATTGATGCTCATTGTGTGCCAGAGTTAGATCCAAGCCCACTGCTTATATTAACTCATTGAAGCAATACAGCAGCCCTGCGACCTAGTAACTGACATCTATCTGTTCTGTGCTGGCTACAGCACAGACAAATCCAATTCTAATCTAGTTCCAGAGAAACTTTCTCCTACCAACATTATACTGCTTCCTATGGTGTTAAGAAGTTCAGTTCTACCCATAATTTTTTATATTTTAATTAAAATCTTAGACGAGACACCACAATTTTAGATTACGCTCCTAATGTTTTGGGGCATGTATTTTTATATAGATATAGGTCTGTCTATATAATGTATGAGTTTAGACTTTTTGAATCAGTGAGATTACATCAGGTATTTTTAAATTAGCCTTCTCATTCTATAAATGATAACCTGTGATAACATGAGACCCAGAGCGACAAACATCCCAAGATGAGTTAATGAGCAAGGTCAAGAGTAGAACTTTTTCTGGATTTGGGTCCAGAAACTTCTTGTGTTATGGTGGCCACTAAGTCATTGTGATGTCTATTACACTTATTTATATGTAATGTATCATGTGACTCAACAATTTGAATCCACACAGAAAAGTTTCCTAAGGACTGTGGACAGCTGTTCAGATATAACTTCATTACTTTGGCAAAATATAGGGGTCTAGATCAATTTAGCAAAATCTGTGTATCACACTGTGTGATATAACAATAATAAAGTTAGAACTTTCTTGAAATCCTTTGGTTATTCTTTTTTAACATCTTGTATTGAATAACATCTATGGCAAATATAAACCTTGACTCTGTTAAATGTTCTTATTCTCCCATTAGAGCAGAGGTCCAGAAAAAAAATAAAGCTATTGCATAGAGTCTTTGCCCACATTGTGTAAAATGTTAACATAATTTTTAAAAAATCCACTTGGGCTAAATTTTTTTTTATTATGTTTATGAGACTCATTTGGTGTTCATCAAATGAAATATAACATATAATAAATATCTTCTGATTTTACTAGAGCGCTAAAACCAATGCTAATTTTCACATACTAAAGTATACATGCCTGTATTGTATTACCTCAAGTTATAATTAATATCAGACAGGTTGAGTAATTCTTAGCATTAAGCTATTGGCAAAGCTTTAATTAGTGAAAACTCATAGAACTGCAAAGCAACTACAATTTTTTAGCTGAGATAAATGAAAACAAAACAGACTTTAGGGTGCATTAATACAGTTCAAATATAATATGTAGGTGTTATCAATGCAGTGTTAACTGTGAGCTTGATGAGACTAAGACTTGTTTTGTTCACTACCTTATTGCAAATTCCTGGAATGGTGTTGGCATATAGGAGTTACTTGAGTAACAGTCCTTGAATAAATTAATAAATAAACTTACATTCTGTCATTTCAGTGTTTTTTAAAGAAGATAGATTCTGCTAGATAATTGCTAATTTATGTAAAAAAATTTTCTGGAAACTTTTAAAATATAAAATGTTACATTAGATGCTTACCCTGTATATTAGAAATGAAAATAGCACATGAGTCAAGTGTCAGAAAAGTCTACAAATATGCTAATGTAACCGGGGCATAAAACTCACTTCCTAAAAGAAGAAAAATACAATGATCTCATAAATATATGAAAATGTGTCAAATATGAAAAATAATGGAATAAAATGAGTATACATAAAAGAAAACACAAGTTTATCTATTCTATATAGTTAATATTAAAAAGGACAATAAAATTGTACATAGGTAGAATTATAAGAAAGACTAACAAGTGATTTTTCTGTAATTGGAGAAACTTTTTTCTACTATATCAAAATATGTCAGCATTTTCATATTTACTATAGGCTAGGGTACTAAAATACGGCCTTATTTTGGTCATAAAATAATTTACATTATTATATGTCAGGTACAATATAACTTAATTTGAATACTTTTTTATTTCTGCTTTTTTTATTGGCTTTTCTTACTTATTATTGGCTCAATAAACGGGATTATAAGAAAGTAACAGTCCCTTCATTCTCCAAACTATTCTCAAAAAGTGATTGAAATGGGCAAAGAAAAAATGAGGGAAACTAATGAATTAGCTATGGAAACTGGCAAAAAATAAATTTCAAATGACACACAATTAGAGGAATTATAGTAGATAAATTGCCAAAGAACCCAAATAAAAATGATATCAATAGACATTTTCTAAATTTCCTTCTTAAGAAACAGAGTAGGAACTAACAAGAAGAAGACCTAGGAGAATTCCACTTACCCATGAAAGGTAAAGGGGTGAAAGATGGAGTCAAGGCCACAGGCAAGGTAGGCATGGGCTACTCGATGAGAGGCTATTTTGTCCAAAGAGAATAAGCAGTGCTGGATATTAGAAAATACAAAGGAGAATATCTGCTAGGTATTATAACCATAAGAGCAATGTCTTAGATAATATTACTTCATTAATTTTTTAAAATTAAATGTATTGGGGTGACATTGATTAATAAAATTATACAGGTTTCAAGTGTATAATTCAATAATTCAGTCATTTGTATATTGCATTGCGTGTTCACCATCCAAAATTAAGTTTCCTTCTGTCGACATTTGACCACCTTTACTGTGATCTACCTCTTTCCCTCCCCCATCTCCCTGCGGTAACCACTAAACTGTCGTCTATGTCCATGTGTCTCTGTTTGTTTGTCTTTTCCGTTTGTTTCTTTCAGTTTATAGCCCACAAAAGAGTGAAATCATATGGTTCTCTACTTTTTCTATCTGACTTATTTTGTTTAGCATGATAATCTCAAGATCCATCCATCTTGTCACAAATGCCATTATTTCATCTTTTCATATATATATATATATATATATATATATATATATATATATATATATATATATATATAGCTAGCTAGCTATAACTATAGCTATAGATGCTATAGATGATATAGATATAGATATAGATAGATAGAGATAGAGATAGATATATAATTTATAGATAGATATAGATATAGATGCACTACATCTTCTTTATTCAATCATCTATGAAAGGACATTTTCATCTCTTGGCCACCATGAATCATATAAACTGCATAGAAGAAAACATAGGTACTAAATGCATGGACTTTAGTTTGGGAAAGGATTTTATGAATTTGACCTCAAAGGCATGGGAAGTAAAAGCAAAAATAAATGAGCATATCATGTTTTCATGGTATTATTCTTGTATGACTGTCTGTCTCTAAATGACCTCTTTGTATAAGGACCCATCATACTGGATCAGGACCCTCCCTAATGACCTTGCTTTAGCTTGCTTGCCTCTACAAACACTCTATCTACAATTAAAGTCACATTTTTAACTACCAGGGATTAAGATTTCAACATTTGAATTTTGTGGGCACACAGTCTAACCCCTAACACTCTTCATTAGTTTTTGAGCTCCATTAGGAGTTCCAAGGTAGGTTTATTTGTTAATTAATTTATTTTTTTCTTATTTTCCAGGAGCAATGTAGATGTTCAAAGCTTTTATTAAATATTATTGGAGTTTGTTACAAACTTGTTCAAGAAACAGCATATTTTGCAAATGAGTTTGATCTTTATAATAGCAAATTGGAATTGCTTGAAATTCTAAAATTAGTAATCATTTACTGCATTTATAAAACAACTCTTATTCTTTTTCATATTTTCATTATAAGCAAAAAATAAGTATCCTTTTTACCCAACTCTGGTGAATTAGAATTATAATACTCATGACTTCTTTTGACATACTGCCAATTTGGAGTTATCTGAAATAGATTTAGTACCCATTTGTGCACAACTACACTGCAGTTATTGACATGCTAACTTTGTGTCGTGTTTTTTCTAATCTCTCCAAAGTTGTATATGATTTTTAATCTGCTTTCTATTTTAGTTCTTAAATGTCAATACAGTTTCTTTGATAGGGAATAAAATTCTTCCTCAATCTCTAGTCTAGTTTGCTGGGGTCTGGCTTTAAAAACTTTTGCCAGCTTAAAGATACTTAGGGGGAAAAATCTCTTTTGTTTCAAATATTACACTTAAATTTTTTTAAAAAGACAATCTTTGTGAGAAGTTGAAGGACATATATAAAACAACTTTTTTAGCAGGTGGTAAAATGAAGGAATTAACATTGTATGGCTCTGTTTTGAAGATGGAAAACTGGCAAACAATTTCATCTTTCTGGTATCAACATATTTGGAGGGATGTTACCTTTCTCCAACCTAATTCTGAGTAATTAGCTTCAAACACCTAATTTCTAACCCTAGCTTTAACTTCAGATGATCTGTGATATTTCACACTCATTATTCTTGAAATTACTTGTTATTCTTACTTAAAAGTTGATTCAAAGCTTTAATTAAAAAAAAAAAACCTTCAAAATGGACAGATTCAAAACTTGTCTCTCTCTCTCTCACACACACACACACACACACACACACACACACACATACAACACACACACGGTGTGAGTGATTCTCAATTTACTGCCTTTAAGTTTAAAACAAAATAATTTTCTCTCTTTAGGAATTTTTTTCTCCTCACAGATTAAAAAGGGTAAATTGCAATGGAATTTGGTAAGGCAATTTAAAATCTATCAGATATATTAATTGAGAGAGATTTCTTACGTAACAAACATGGATGACGACGGTGTTAAACAGACCTATAAAAAAACAACGACTTCACTAGAGAATAATTTTTTTCTAAGGCAATCATGTATAAAGCCATCCTCACCTCTTTCCTCTAAGACTTTATTTACATTTTAGTCTCAATAATCTGACATTTCTCATTGGAAATGAAATACAGGATTCAGGTGCTGACAGTTAAGATAGATCTCATCAATTATTCAGAGGTATGTTAGAAATTCATTACAGAAAAAAATAAAATAATTAGTAGGTTCATATAGTAACAAGTCTTGGATATTGTTTTGAAATATTTGTTGAGAAATACATGTAGAAAATAACATATATTTGTATATGGTGTTGGTAAATCACACCAACTGTATTATTTTTTATTGCAAACGTGCTCAGACTTTTTTCATACATCAATCATAAATAATGTTACATTGAACACCAACAGTAATCAGATTAATTCATTGACTGTACAAGAAGTAAATAAATTATCTAAAAGTTAAATCTACCACATTGTATAAACATGTTTTTGAGGTATATTTTGATGGCATAAAAATGAAGTAAATGTAGCTTCACCATATTTACTCTTAGTAAGAAAATAACTTGGATTTTGATTAATAGTATAGTGCCACTTTGAATTCAATTGAGTTAATTTTCCATGGGGTCTCAACCTCTTTATATTAGCCAGCATGCTGACATGGCTTGGTACCTTCAATTAGCTTTGTTCAATTATATGAACTTGTGATTAGAAGAGGCTGTCAGCCAATGTTGTAATTAGATCTTCTAAAAATAAAAGAAGAATCCAGTTGCATCTGACAGTGTCAATGCATGCCAGTGATAATAATTTCAAGTACAAATGAATAGATAAAGGCATTTCAAACTTATAAAAGAGCGCATTTAAAAATAGAATTAGCAGATTATCTAAACATGTTTCTTTGCTCCTAAACATTCAAGACTGAATTGCTGCAAAAGCAAAATGCTTTTACACAATTTTGATGAAAAACTCTGTACCTTTTAATATATGCCAAAATTGTTCCTCAGCATTCAAAATACATCAGTTATATAAATAACTTTTATTATAATATGCCTTTCTTCATGCTGTTTTGTTTATGTTAATATAATTTTTCAGTCTTTTTTTTCTATGACAAATGTATTAAATTTAAAGGCTTATTCTTTGTTAATGTTATATTTATGAAGAAATTATAATTGACTCTATACCTGCTGCTTCAAAGGGAAAGATTTCATTTGCTCCAAATTATTTTAATGCTAATATGGTTTACTGATTTTTACTTGTCCTGTTCAAATTTGGAAGATATATATATGAATATATTATTGTATATATTTTATATATATGTGTATATGCATGTATTCATATATAGGAATATAAATATTTAGATAAACAAATATGATAAAGTTGTTTGCATTTATAAGGTCATATATTTAAAATAGTCTTACATACTCAATTTATATAAAAATCCAATTTTAATATTTTAAAAGAACATTTGATTAAATATATACAAGTTAAGTGATTCCAAATTAGTTTATCTTTCCTTTGATGTAAAATATATTTTGTGTACCTGGGAAACTAATAGAAATATAATTATATTAATAAAGCAACAGGGTCTAATTTATTGTATTCACTGTCTAGTATAAATGGTGATTATCTTTCATGAACAAAAGAAGTAATTACTTGCATTTTACTTGCAAAAAATTTTTTTAAAAAAGTCAGTGAATATCTCCTAGAAAATAAAGTAATATGGAAAGTTAAAATTTTGAAAATTTAGTACTTAATAGCAATTTAATAGTCATTTAATAATAATTCATATATATTGTGGTTAGCTTATTTAATTATTTCATCTGGTAACTAACCTCATATTTTAAATTAAAAAAGTAATATCATTTTTAAGTGACTTTTGAAAAAAACACTAAAAAAATCTGTTCCTTATTTTAAAATATATAGTCACTTTGTGAACACCCATTGAAAATGAGGTTGCTTATTATTTTTATACAAATAAGTTGGCAACACTATGGAGAAATTTAATGTTCTATCAAGGGTGAATAGATGGTGGACATGCAATGATCATTCGCCCTTGCAAAGAAATGTCTCTTTAGATAATGTTTTTGAAACAATCACAGGAAATTGCAATGGAAAAACATTCAGACAAATATCTGAGAGATCTGTTAATAACTATATAAAACACTTGTGACAATAATTTTAGAAATATATTACTAAAAACAAATATTTAGAGACTGCTTGATTAGGCCTATGTGTGAAAATCGGCTTATTGAACTCACTTTCCTCTAAGAAAAAATGCTACTCTAAGATTAAGATAAATCCATTGTGT
Organism: Macroglossus sobrinus; assembly: GCA_004027375.1. Lineage (NCBI taxonomy): Eukaryota > Metazoa > Chordata > Mammalia > Chiroptera > Pteropodidae > Macroglossus > Macroglossus sobrinus. Next base: position 180,639 of record PVKZ01001207.1, on the reverse strand, counting down.
GTCCCTAACTGAAATGCCAAAGTATTTGTCTTCTGTGATTTGCCTTTATTTCTACTTTAATTTGTTGTTAAAAAATAAATTTTGATATAAAATGCTTCTGCTGATACATATAAATATCGCAATAAGAACTAAAGTTTATTTAATAATAAAGAGAAAACTCTTAATTCTATCATGAAAAATACAATGCAATACAGTTAATAGTAATTTAATATGGCTTTGTTTGTAACTTCTTGAACTACCAATCATCGATAAATATGTGAAATTATTAGCTATGTGTATTCTATAAGTATAGAAATGCAAAAATGGTAAGAACTATTCTTTTTTTTGTAGTTTTTAACTTCTTACTTTGAAATGACTAATTTTAGCTTTACAGAGGAACTTCAGACATCATGTAAAGAACTCCTATCTACCCATTACTCACATACACTGATTGTTAATATTTTCCCCTAATGCGTGTGCTCGTCCTCCTCCACACCATATATAAGTTTAAAACTGCTTATATACACTAATGGCAGACATGAGATATTCTGTTAATTTATAGCCACTTCAAACAAGTCATGGAGTGATTGATGGTTGACCATACAGAAATATAAATAGCATAATACTACAGACGATGGAAAGATCTCAGTTTGGGGGAAATTACTATGCCAAGCTTTTGGTCTCTGAGAATTTCTGCCACTGGATGTGACTGGGTTGCAGTTTTGTTGTTTATCTTTTAGGCTGCATTTCAAACACATATTAACAATGAGTTAAAGACATTAAAAAGGAGATTTGAATAACAGCGAATAAAACAGAGTTTGATGCTTCATTTATTGCTAAAATTTGAGCAAACAAGAATTACTATAGTTTTAGAAATTTAAAAAAATCCTAAACTATAATAATTGAATAAAAATGGTATGTGCAACTGTAACAGAAATAAGAAGTTTTGGAAATTTAGAATGTTGCTTATTGTAGAGTTTAAGACAGGTGATTTCCTACATCTTTTTTGTCATTTGATTTTGATTTTCTGTCAATGAGATATTTATAACATTTATTTGTTTTCATTTGGATTGCACACTTGTTAGCTTTACCAAGTGTATTTAAATTTTTTTTGTATCTACCATTTTCTAGTGATGTCAACACATCTTTTTCAAAAATATTTTTAGGAAAGTGTACTTTTTTAAATTGTTATTTATCAATTTCCAGTCTTAATTAAGAAAAGCTTTCCATTATATCATTTGTATAGGTTTTTCAATTTTCTTTTAAAATATTATTTTTGCTTTATCACTTTAAGACTTTAATGCATACAAAATATATATGAATTTATTACACATATCAGAAACATTAAAATACATTATTTTCTTAGGTATCTATATAACTATCCTTTGAAATAATGTATTGTTTACTATAATTTTTTTACATTTAAATTTATATTTAAATAAGTTAATCTAAACCAGTCTTCTCTCTCATTTTTAATATATGTAAATATAAAGTCTTTAATATATTTAAATATTTAGTTTTCATTAACATTTGGATTTTTAAATCCAATTCCAAATCAAACTGTGTAAGGGTCAGAACTGAATTTATTATGATTTCTTAATCGATCCATTTTGGCTATTATATTTTTGGATTTACACTAAAAACAAAAGAAAGAAAAGCAAAAACAAACAAATGAATTTGCATCTATCTGAAAAGTTTCTACACAGCAAAGCAAACCTGAACAAAATAAAAAAGCAACTGAATGAGTGAAAATACTTGAAAATCATATATCAGATAAGAGGTTAATATCCAAAATAAATAACTCATACAACTCAGAAAAAAATCTGATTAAAAGATGGGCAGAGGAATGGAATAGACATTTTTCCAAAAAAGACATACAAATGACCAACAGGTACACAAGAAGGTTCTCAACAGCACTAATCAGTAGAGAAATGCAAATAAAAACCACAAAGAGGTACCACCTCACACCTGTTAGAATGACTATCATCAAAAAGACAAGAGACAAAAAGCGCTGGCGAGGATGTGAAGAAAAGTGAACACCTGCATACTCTTGGTAGGACTATAAATTGCTTATCTACTACAGAAAAACAGTAGGAAGTACCTCAAAAAATTAAAAATAGAACCAAAGCAGATCCAGCAATCCCACTTCTGGATATATATCCAAAGAAAATTTTAAAAATAGAATATATAAGAGATATCTGTGCACCCATGTTCATTGCAGCATTATTTATAATTGCCAAAATACGGAAACAACCTAAGTGTCCACCAACAGATGAATGTATAAAGACAACCTGGTATGCACACACAGTGGAATGTTATTCACCTATGAGAATAGAGGAAATTCTGCCATTTGCAACAATATGGATGGACCTAGAGCACATTCAGTGAAATATGTTAGAGAAAAACAAAGACAGCATGGTATCGCTTATATGAGGAATATTTAAGAAAATTTTATAAACATAAAGTCAAAGTCATAGAGACTGAGAGTATAGAAGTGATTGCCAAGGTTGGTGGGATGGAAGGGAAGAAGCAGGAAGAGGTTGGTAAAGGGTACAGACTTTCAGTTAGAAGATGAATAAAGTCTGAGGACCTCATGTAAAACATGGTGAACGGTGACTATATATGATAACACAGTAGTAAATAATTGAAATTTGTTGAGAGTAAAACTTAATGTTCTCACTCAAAAAAAAAAAGAAGGGGGAGAAGGGAGAAGGGGAGGGGAGAACGAGGGGGAGGAGGATGGAAATAGGTGAGGTGATGGATGTATAGTAAATACATTTTTAAAGGGGTAATAAAAATATTTAGCATTTAATGAGGATTCTACGCAACATGGGAAATTCTTCAGAATAGCAATACAGGTATTGCTGCAATGAAGTGTACTGGATGAATATTAACTAGTAATTTGTAAATATTTACAATAATTCTGGCCTTTGAAGGAAAAGGTTTGGAAGAGTGAAACATTGGCATTGTCTAAGAGCTCTTGTTTTTAACCAGGAATGTTCCAGAGTGAGTGGCTAACTTTAAGGCAGGCATTTAGTTCCCTATTTAGAAGTTGGTACAAAGCCAAAGCGATTTCAAAGGAAAAGACAAAAGTCTTTTCATTAGGATCTACAGGCAAAATTTATTTATAAAATCAAAAAAAAAAAGAAGGAAAAAAGCAATGGTCTCACAAAGAGAGAAAGTTGCTGCTTTAAAAGTCATTCTTGTCTGAGTCGAATGTAGAACTACTATTTACTTTAAAAATCAATCACAATTCCACTTTATATCATAAAGTAAACTGTTTTGCAGAATTTAATAGGATTATGTTATTGATCTCATCTGCACACTGTGAGCCGGTGTTGCATACCTATGAACTGTGGCCTATTGCATTACTGAGCACAAGAGAAAAGGGATTATTCCGTGAAAGAACAAGCAGATTTCATGGCTCCGTACAATGTTCACATACCTGCTAACTCAATAGTCATATTACGTTAGTAAATGTCAACCAATAAAATAAAACACAATGCAGAACAGTCCTGTCTAATCCTTGAAGCATTTGGCTAAACATTATTTTTTTAAATAATTCAGTTTTGGTATCTATTCAAAATCCAAGCTACAGATATGAAGCGATAGTTTTTGTTCATTTTCTTCACAGCGATGAACATACTATTGAATCATAGATTTCAGCTGCATAGCATTTCAGTAACTTCTGTAGTGTCTTCTTGGTAACATTGCAACAGACCTGATACTAATAGCTAGCTAGTCTAGTTTATTTTCAGTTTAAATCAGGGATAAAGGAAGGAGTGTGAGTGTGGGAGAGGAAGGAGACTGTAATTATCACTAAAATATCCTCTGCTTTCAACAGTTCTGTGTATGGGGAAGTGATTTACTAGAGATTTATTTTTACATATTCAAATTACCTGGTGATTTTTTTCCAGCTATCTTATCTGGATATTTCTTTAGAGCACAACATAAGCACAACTGGCACACAGGTAATTTTTCTATTATTACTAATATTTATTAAACTAATATGTTGTATTTAGCTTGATTTCAGTTTATTGAAAATAAATTACATAAAATAATCTTTCCATCAAAATTATATCTAATGATAAAATTAGGATTTATCTAATTGGAGAATGCTTCCACGGAGGCTTAAGTAGAGTAATCTGTTTGGTAGTATTTAAATGCAATTATTTTAAATTCATAGGAAGTTAAACTATGAGGTTTGTCACCTCTTCTGTCCTTATTAACAAGTAATTCAGGAGTTCAGAGCAGAGAAGGATGGGGAGTATTGTGTCAATATTTATTTACTTATTTATTTGAAAAAAAAGATTTAAATTTTTTCTTTTTCCCCTCATCTACCTCCCCACTTTGTGTGAATATTTAGCTTATTGCTGTCTACAAGCAAAACCAACGCTTGTCAGTCATAAACAATATATGCCATTAAATTACACTTTTATTGTGTGTATTATGCATTAGGTTCAAATGTACTTGTGAACTATCGTATATAAAGAAGGCTTCAAACTCGACACAGAAATGGAAATGCCAAATAGTTTGTATTTCTAGATAAAAACTAATACACTTCCAAATAGTTCTGAAAAATAGAAAAGGAGAAAGGGAAGAGTAGTGAATCAATTGGCCCGAATCTTTAGCTCTCTGTGACACACCCCTTATGAATATTATCTGATTGTTCTATCATGACTGGGGCTGCCAAGTACAAACTATTCATCTTAAGATGTGATACAATGGTGATTATGGTAGTTATAACAAGTTTTTATTTATATTTTAAAGTGACATCTTCTTAAATTTAGCCTTTAGGACTACTAGTATAATTATTCTCCATAGAATTCTTAGACATACCTGAATTGATTTTGTTTTACTTTTTAACTACAAAATAAAATGTAACTTCTAACAAGTGACTAAGCACTTCTTTGAACTTCATCAGGGTAATATAAAATGCCTTAAAATAAGTAACCTCTTCAATGCACAAATTATTATGTATGAAAATACAAACACATAGTTTAATATAACAAGGTATAGTATGATTAACACCAAAGGAAATAAAATGATGTTAATTGGTTGTAGTTTGTTAGCCAGAGCCAGAAATCCATTCTTTCCTTTTTTTTTTTTTTAGAGAAACTCAAGTAATTGCTATTTAAACTAAAGAAAGTTATATAGGTATATTTTATTTATCTAACTGGTGCTTTGGGGGTTCAAATAATTGCAGTTTTGGTATCCAATAGCTGATATTTATGTAATACTCTGCTTCTCACCAAATATTGAGTAAACAGGATATCTTAGTAGCAAATGTAATGTTGAAAAAAAATAGTAATTATTGCTTCAGAGTCTGGTTGGAGACACTACTTAATAGCCATCATGAAATATGCTGCTTTGTATGTGATTTTTTACTGCAAGTTGAATTCGTTGATAGGTTGTTTCTAAAGTAAAAGGCACTCACAAGATTTGTAGCAGAAGCATTCATAGTGGATGTTAGGAGAGGTTCTGTTGAGCTCATGGCATCCTTTGATTAACCACCATGAGAGACATAGTTTGCAACAGGGCTGTGTCACGGCTCTGTGTCACCATGTTTCCTGAAGTTCCTGGTAAGCCTTGAGGGAGGCTAAGTGTATAAACATTGACTTAACAAGAGATGTATGGACAAGCTGTGAAGGGAATGACTAATTGACTGCCATTCGGGATTTATTTGGAAATCTTTTGACTCCGGCTCTAACTCACGTAATGATGAATGATGCTTCTCTCATAGAGGGGAGCGGTGAGCTGGGGCCCGGAGCCAGCCCTCTGAGATGTGACGTGACTAGAAGTCACACTGATTCAGTCAGTGGAAACGAACAAACAGAGTCAGGGTCTGTAAGGTTCTCCGTGTAATTTTTTGGTAAAATTCTTTGGTGAAATTTACAAATTAGGTATACAAAATATAATAATCTATTTTTCTTGCAGAGTTAAAATAGCAACTCAGATCAAAGCAACTATGGATGAATTTCAAACATTCTAATTCTAGAGGTGCTTATCGTTGGTTGTCACAAGAAAGTATAGTTTCTGTTTTCTGTGGGGTATAGTTTATATTTTATTCTTTCTCCTAAAGTGTAGAAGGGCCAAATGTGCACTTTTTGTTGTTGTTGTTCATCTTCACAGTTTTGTTAAAAAGGAGTAAAGTTTACTACAATTATCTTAATAACCATACCTATCTCGTCAAGGAATCAAATCCCCTCTCTCACCTTTCAGTTCTTTCTCACCTGAAAAAGAGGGTGAAGAGTAACTGGAGAGAGAAGAAAAATGCCTGGAGTAAGTATGGTCGGGATTAGTAAGAGAAACTTTTAACTTGTAAAAACAAAAACACAAAAAAAAATGAAATCAATTTTCCTATTTACTTATTTAGAATTTTTGGACTGTGTTTCTTTAAATATAAAACAATCACAGGGCACTGAACTGATAGTTCACACTTAATGTTATGAGTATTCCATTGGATAGAACTCAGGTTCTATCCAACAATGACGCTGGTTAGAGAAAATGTAGCTGACAGCATGACGGGCCTGTAACACCTGCGTTGTGGTCTTGCCCTTCTCCTCTGTGCTAGCTTCTTGAGCTTATTTGGGATCCAAGAAAAGAAGGAATGAAGTCTTTAAAACTCTGTTTCAGTGTGTCACCTCCGCTTCATGACATGAGTGGCACTATGATTTAGGTGTATAAGTAGTAGGAGAGAAGGATCTCGTGCTACTTGGTGGCTTAAATAAAGAATATTAGTTTATCATCTTTTCCGTCACTTCTTGGGTCTCATCAGTTTTAAGAATTCAGTAGTATACCTCCCAGTATTCACATTTCAGAAAGTCTCCAAAATCATCTTCAGGCTAAATGTGGTTTGAGACACCCTCCACCCCCGATGTGTCCCTCGCCAACATTACATGGAGAAATTGTTCTATTAGCAAAAATCGGACGTTTCTAGTCATAAATCTGGGATGAATACAAAGAGGAGATAAAGATGGAAGATTGTTATAAAATGTTATATGTGCTGACAAAGAAAAAAATATATAAATTGGAGAAGAATGAAGAGATAAAAAGGAAAGAATAAACTCATCAATTGCCTACAAGTGGGAAGTAAAAGATATTTATGAGATGACACACTGAATAGAAGTAATGTAAAGACGAATGAAACCTAATAAATATATTAACGTCAAAAGCTATGAAAGACGTGACATTTTATCCTCCTTACAAGGTAACAAGCTCGCCTGCCACTGTTTCATAGAAGCTGGCAGGGGACGAGAGGCTCCTGAGTGAGAGACAAAAGAAAAGTATTGTGGCCACGGGCAGAAGGAGTTTCTCATTTCTTTCGTGTCCCCAGGACTCAACAGGTGATGCTGAGAACGGCACAGGTGGTGGCCGCACACACAGCAGATTCATGTCAAAGCTCAGGAACCCACAGTTTAGGAAATCCCAATCTTTTCAGGTGGGCTGATGGAAAACCTGCCCAAACTTTAATGCATATAGAGACACTGTTTTCATTATCCTGGTCAGGCAACAAATATGCCCCCTTCCCTGAAGGAAGTCGCTATCTCCATCTTCCAAAACTGTAATACGAATATCCTGAAAAGATACTCAGGAACAAAAGCTTAACCAGACGTGCAGAAACACCCAACAAACAAGATAACGGTGACCACTAAAAACAATGACAAAGTTTCCAAAATACCAGAACAATTGCTAAGGAAAATAAGGCAAATAAAATTATCGATAAAAACAGACTGGCACGTTGGAAATACTGTATAAATACGACACAAAGGAAATGTGAACTATGAGACTGAATGTATAAGTTAAGCCCCTGAATGTCATGGGATTCTTCCTGCTTTAAAAGATAAATATTTAGAGAATGGCTTGCAAGGAAAAGTTCTCCTGTAGATCTACAGAAGATACATACCTAAAAGAAAAAAAAATACTTAAACAAAGGCGAGACAAAGATATCCCAGGTGAATACAAGCCAAAGAGAAATAGGGATTGATATCTGAAAAGATAAAATTCACAGCAAAAAAATCAGCATGACAAAAGACACTGCACGATATCTTAGTACTATTTTCATGATGAAGATATAACAATCATAAATATCCACACAAAAAATAACACAGCAGTTTTTTTCAAAACCGACCAGAATGATAAGAATTTAACAGAAACACAATAATAATAGCTGACTTGAACATATCACTCTTGGCCTAAGATAAGTTAAATGATTAAACTGTAAGAATTTATAATCTTATAATACATCAATTATATGTTCAATAAGTTAAATTCTATGGATGTATAATGAACTGTATATTTAGTTTATAAACTGTATAGCTTCTTTTCAAATGCACATAAAGAATTCAAAAGAAGTAGTAGAGTGAGGATAAAATAATTTTGTTTATTAATTAAAATATTTTATTAAAATGAAACATTTAAGAATGAATTCATAGCCTAACTTTGTAACAAGTATGAATAATGCACCTTCTTCCTTTCAAGCAATGTTTTAAGCACTGCTGTGGCTACATTAAGTTCATGTATCTTCTATTCTACTTAATTTCTCTGTCCTAACCCTCCGTATTCATTAACGTAACAATTTTATATAGTTTTGATTCAGTTGCTAGATCCAAGATATATACTAAAACATATTCAAGAGAAAAGAACCCATATTAAAGACTATTTTAATAAATTCTTTTTTTCATTTACAACCATCCAAGCAAAAAAAGAAAAATAGATTGTTGAAGAACTGCTTCATGTACTTTCATAATTGTAAATAACTTCAGAAAAATCGATCATGCGAAATAAAATGTAAAGGAAAAGTACTCAGGTGAGATTTTGGTTACAACTGAAATAAATGGCGGAATAAATAAAAGAAAAGGAAAGCACTATTGATTGTGCATAAAAGAGAAAAATGAGGAGGTAATGAAAGTTGATTGTCGATTGCTCTGGTTCCTGTGTATTGCCATCTGTAATGCATCTTCATGTCTTTTTCTGCTTTTATGATTTTAATTTCATTTATATTCAGTACTGCTGAAGCAGAGGCTATATCAATATCAATGAACTATTAGTATGCCTCTTTTGAATTATATTTTTCAGCAAGCCTTTTCTGAACAGAAACAAGCTGTCTTTTGAATGTTCCAAAAGAAATCTTAAGCAGTTACCAGAAAGCTGTACTTCTGCAGATTTCCAAAATTAAAGAAAAAGTATATTTTAATTTAATTCAATGAATGTCTATTTAACTAGGATAATTTATTAGGATAAAGAAATAGCAAGGCTAAAAGCAGTTGAAAGACATTCAGAAACAAGGCTATATTCATATATATTTTATGCATTTAGAAGAGAAAAGAGTTGCCTGTTAATTTATAGCAATTTCTAAGTTAGAAAAATATATATATAAGCAATAAATCAGTATAAATATCCAAGTAGTTCCAATACAATACTGAAATAAAAGTTCAAGTAAATTTAACCATCTGAAGCAACAAATATTGACAAGAGCAAATAAGAATGAAGCATAAATTACTTTTTTGTCAGAATTTTAGTTTTTCATTTCAAATCATTCAGAAAAAGGGTTCTACACACTCACTGATATAAGATGTGCACCTTATACTTCTATTATTTCTCTGAATGAATGTATTTATCCAAAAGAAATATCAAAAATATTATTTAATTCCATTCATTACAAAATAACATCATGTTAATTTGGAATTTGCTTATGGAAAGCATAGCTGTTTAGTTGATCAGATATGTGCCGTGTGTTACCAGTAGGTGAATTCAAATTGCATAACTTACCTTTTCTGTACTGCTCATGACCTTTTCTGTTATTCCTATGTCCTTGGTTGAACACCACTGACCTTCACCTGAAATATAATGGAGAAGAAAGGTCAAGATACAAGTAAACTCATCAAAGAAAGAGCAGATCAACGATTGCCTAGGGCTGAGATGTGAGTGACTGCTAATGGGATTTTTTTTGGGCGGGGGGGGGCGGGTGATGAAACATAGTAAACTAAGATTGTTATATGGTTCCCCAACACTGTGAATATAATACAACCATCATGTTGTACAATTTTTATTGGTTAACTTTATGGATATAATTTATAGATGTTTAAATGTGTTTTTTTAAAAAAACTATAGTAATAATGCCACCTAGTAGTTTTGGGACAAAAAAAGGAAAGTACTTTTTGGGGTAGATCGTGGCCCTTTACACTTGCTGTCTTTATTTAAAATAAAATTTTGAGTTGAAAAAAGGTCTTTGAAATAATTTACTGTGATTTAATAAGAAGAAAACTGAGGCCCAGAGGAGTTAAGTAACTTGCACAAACTATTAGAGGCAATTTAATAGCTAAACCCATCTCACGTTGTTCTGTAGATTAAATTTGGCAAAGACATTTGAAATCTATAAAGTGCTATGTCAATATATTATATATATATTAATATAATATTACAAATAATGTTATGTATATGTTATAAAATATATAATAATATTTTATTATTTATGACTTTATTACATTGAAGTCTAACTTAATTAATATTCATCATTTTTGAATGATGAACAGAATGTATTATGACATGAACTGATATTTCTGTTTTTCCTATGTCTACTCAAAAAATTTTGCTGGTATTTGGAGGATCTCTTGAAAGCAACTTTGAATATAGAGTATTATTTTGTTATTTTTAACTATATTTTTAGAAGGTAATACATTCTCTCTAGGTTTAAAATGTAGAAAAAGCAAAATCAGTGGAGAATAGGTAAGTCTGGGGCTGGTTTTAAAAGTTCTCATATGGATCAGGGGGCCAAAGCAGGGAGCTGAGTCTCTCCTCCTCCTAATGGCTTTCCCTTACGTTATTTAAAGTTCTCAAAGAGAATTCATCCTTGTTGTGGAGAACATGAAAGGAACGGATCAATTTTTCCCTCAAAGGAGTTTTCGAATAACCCATATAACCTTTGCCTTTTTGATTGTTCAAAATCCTAAGGTATCTTAGTGTGTCTCTGGGGGTTTCTTTTTTTTTTTTCTTCCTTTTCAATATTTGTTTTAGGGTTGGTTTTTGCCTGGGGCAAGAACCTAACAGAGGAGAATTAGTAATGTTTTAAAAGCCCAAGAATCTGATATGCATTTTTTAATCTACCGTTTGAAGGACTATTTTTCTTTCTTAACTAAGATGAATCTAGAAGAAAAATCTGGAGAACTGAGAATTGCAAAAATTAAACATCTACAAATATTTTTTAAACGTTTGTCTGAATTCATGTCTCTAGCCATAATAATTACTTTCCCTGATTCTCTGAAGAATTCTTTCACCAATTTTGCTTTATGTAACTGTGGAGACATACGGACATTCTTATGGCTATTGAAAGATTCCTATACATTTCTAGGACTCATAAAAGGATGCATTTTATTCAATCACCTGTCTAGGTGATTTTGCCATATGAAAAGTGGACCCATGATGATACTTTTTGTCTCCTGGTTTCAATGTCACCTTATATCCCATGTCCTTTAGTCTTAATGATATTTAAATATTCCTTTTCCTAGGGCGTAGTCACCTAAGTAGATGGTCATCACTCCTTTTGGGGAAAAGCTGGGGGATCATTACAGTGAATAGTACAGTAAATAATCCCTACAGGGACCCCACAACCACTTCAGTCAGTGGGTTTCAAAGCAGAAAACCGTCTCAGGTCCATGAATTAAGTAAGTGATGGTGACTTTTTATCAGGGAAACTACTCTCAATCTCTTGCTCTTCCATTCTTCCCTTGTGGTTGGAAATTTTATCACGTTCTTCTCAGCTTTTTCCCCACTTCCTTTATTGTCAGCCAAAGCAACAGGAATAGTGTCACACCATTTGGCCTACCCATTGCTTTCTCCTGGTTTCTAAGAGCTACCCTAGCAGAGAGTACAGCCCGCTCCTTATGGTCCTTACCAGAATGTTAACTCCTGTGACCTGAGGAAGGACCCCCCAAGCAATCATTAATTATCATCTTATGTCATATTTGACCACTTTGATCAACTACCCTCATATCCAATCCCAAGAATACATCTGCACACCTGTCTGTGCACATGGTGACTATTTCTTGTGGCTCCTTTAAGGTGTATTTATTTCCTTCCTCAGCAGGCTCAGCACACCTGAGTAGGTTATAATGGGATCTAACCATTCTTATTGGAAAAGAAGCCAAGAGAGCGAGAGGTTTCCTGAGGGTTAGCTGTTGTCATCTAGTGGAGAAGGAGTGATAGTTTCACTCCGGAGGGAAGGACCACCTCTGAATGTCCAAGGGTTAAGACAGTCTAACAGAACTCAAGTCCTTGGAGGCAGCTACTTCGATGTCTCCACCTTATATTTCAGGTTTTCTGCTTTTCCCAGTCGGGACCTTGACTTTGGGATCATAGACTAGACTAATCCTAGACTTTTCATGTCTCAGATATCTACAGTTCTATCCGAACTCCAGTTGTCTCTTCAGCTGTGTCTGCTCCCTCATTGCAGAGAGAGGCCCACTTAACAAGCTGCCAAAGAGCCCTCCAGCTCTCACACGTGGCCTTTCATGATTTATGTCGTGCCCTCGATCTGCGACGAGTCAATTCTGACTCCCCTGTTCTTGTAAGCACTGTTTTCCTCACATCTAGTAAATAAATGTCCAAGTCAGGGCATCTGCAAAGGCCATTTCCTTCCACCAGTGCGCTTCTCAAAGTCGAAAGCAGTGAAATTGTCAGCAATTAGGCCACCAGTGCCAGGCGTTGTCAATGCTGCATATAAATAAATGTCTCTAGAGGGGTCAGCCAGTTAGAGAGAGTGCCAGTCCCCAAAGGTTTGTCTTACTTCATGTCTTCTTGGAGGGCTTCAGGTATTGCCTGTGCTGGATGGGATTAGCTCTGCAAAAGATGTATTGAGGGAAATGATGGTGAGAGAGCAGAAGATAGAACAAATCTTCAGCGTGATGCAGTCTGAGACCTCTAAAAGGTGAGAATTAAAAAAAAAAAATGTTCAGACAACAGCACAATCTTGACAAATGCTTGAGCCAGTCTGATGAGGAGTCAGACTGAGCAAAAATTGGCTGTTACATGCATCCTTTGTTGGCAAGGATCGGTCAGCCAGGCTCTACTCAGAAATTAGCTAAAAACAGTGCAGAGAAAAATGCAGAATTGTAAGAAGTCAGCAAAGGACCCAGAAGGGCAAGAGTCGGTCACATTGGGCACTCACGTTAAATGTGAGTAGCACATGTCTGTCACCACCACGTTGTTCCAGAAAAAACATACTTTGGTCTTCATCAATTTTCTTTATAGTTTTTCATTTGTTTCATAAATATTTTAAAATTTTATCTTGATAATGTCCTTCTACTTATTTTGCACATAATTTGCTTTTCTTTTTTTCTTTTTTTCCTAATTTCTTAAGCCTGGAATGTGTGTCTTTGATGTTTAAATCCCATCCTTTTCTAACGTAAGCATGTAAATCTACAAGTTTCCTTCCAAGGGCTGCTTTAGCTTCATCCCACAAACTTTAAGAGGTGTTTTTTTGTTTGTTTTTTGTTTTGTTTTGTTTTTTTATCATTTAGTGTGAGAAATTTCTAATTCTTCTTGTAATTTCTTCTTTGACCCATGGATATTTTTGGAAGTGGGAGTTTTGATATTTAAATATTAAGGTTCCAAATATTTCCAAATATTATTGACTTCCAATTTAAATCAATAATGGTCAGAAAAATATTACATATTATTTTAATCTTTTAAAATGTATTAAAACCAAATATACGGCCCCTATGTAATCTATATTGTTAATATAACATTTGCTCTTGAAAGAGTACTTAGTGAACCTTTGTTTGATGTGACACATTTCCATATGAAAAAAATTAATTTTCTTATTACTGTATTATAAACTCTCACCTTTTAAAATGGTGCTTTATTTAAAATTACTTAAAGCATACATAGATACTTTCTTAGAGAGAAATTGGAATGATGATTTTCTCTAACATACATCAGTGTGAAACTAAAAATCATTTTAAAAGATAGGTTTGTTTCTTTACATGCCAAAAAATATTTTAGTGCTTTACATTCCCTTTTTCAAACATTTAGACATTGATTTATTTTATTCCTTTCAGAGAGGGGACATTTCCTGTCTAGAGCACAATATCTGTTGTCTAAGATATCTTTCCCATGAACTATAAGATCTACTATTGTAACATTTACAAATCTTATAATTTTTAAATTATAAGCTAACCTAGATTTTTGTGTAGGGGCTTACAGCATAAATGTTAAGTGTAGGTTTACGCAAATATACATGTTAGCTGGCAAGTTAAAAATGTTAAAATGATGGTCTGAGAGCAGAAAAAGACAAAATTAAGGAAACTATAATAAAAAAGATGACATTTATAAACTTAAATATCTTTAGTTTTATTATTTTTTTCAGGGTTAACCTGATAATTATTATCATGTAATTAAGATCAGCAAATTCTAAGACTTCAGAATACTTAATTTTATTAAATTTGTGCTTAGATCTTAATTAAAAATGTCTAGCCATCAATAACCACATTAATTTCTGTGTAATGGCTAAAGAAATAAAGCAATAAGGTACTGTTTTAAAATATTTACTTCCTTACAGTAATTCAGTATATCAAACAAATATCAAAGTAAAGACATTTTTTTTTTTTTAGGAATATTCTACACTGCAACTTGATAAAATAAACCATGTTCAGAAAATTATGTATACTTTTCATCAGTTTCACAAACAAGAAAGAATTAATATTCAGATAATTGAATAAATATCAAAAATAAAAATTAAATCTTAGCTATCTTTCAATCAACAAATAGTATAAACAATTATGTGATGATATCAACAAAAGTATTTCAAACTTTTGAAATCTTTGGTGCCCAAAGAGAAAGTGTTATTTATCATAAACCCTTTTAATGTTTGTCTGAGTTTTTTTTTTTCTGCTGAAAATCTGTAGATGATTGGATGTTTTATTACAAGGCAACTCCAAAGAGGAGAAAAAGGAGAACCGTATTTGACTGTATTGGAGACATATTTTAGATAAACAGAAATGAAATTTCTCACATGCCTTTAACAGCAATTTTCTCTGAAAAACTTAAATTCCAGTTTCCAAAGAAGTGTTATGGCTCTTACTGAATATAAAGAATAGCCAACTTAGCTTTTTATTGTATTATAATAGAATATAAAACCCACAATATCACACATAGGAATGTGTGAAACATCATTATATGGTACCATATGAACACCAGTACTTTTTTCTCATCAGAGATACTAGAAAAACATATCCGATTCAATTGGAATAAAGGTAAAATATCAAGATAAAGAGTGATTTATTCTATGAACTAGGTAGTAGAGACTTCTATCTGAGCTAAAAATGAACATTTAATTCTGGGCAAATAATTTGGTGGGAAAACAATATTCCATAAAAAGTGATATTCATTTGGCATTTGAAATAATATTATTTGCTAAAGTCACAATTTTTTCATGTCTGAGAGTAAGAGATATTTCTCTTACAATATGCTAATAGTATATATCATCTGCTAATATTTCATTTCCTTCAGAACCAAATTAAGCAACAGAACATTTTACATTGTAAGAAATAATATTATTCTGCTTTTTGTTGAATAGTTGAAAGGTTCTAAAATTTAATTATATTTTAAAATACATTTATTCTCCATTACTGATTACTTGGAAAAGGTAGCTTTCTATGTAAAAATATAAACTGCTTAAACTAAATTATTTTTACTTCATCAACTATAGTTCATAGTTGTTTTTTAAAATTATTTTTAACTTTGAGAAAAACTAATCACTGTTTGAATTCAGAATGCCAATGAATAATCTAAATTGCAGTGCCAGTTAATAAGTCATTTCTCACTGAAGTAGACCATGTAAAGCTTAAAATCTTGTCTTTTGCATGATACATTATCATAAGGTCACATTCACCTTTTTAAAAGATTGATGATACTACTCTGAATGACAGTTGTGGAGTTAGGTTTATTTTATGTCCAAACTTTCTGATGTGACTGTCATCCGACCAAACCCAGACACATAGAAAAATGACTTAGAAATGATACAATAGAAAGACGTTTCAAATTTGTGATCTGAAACAGTTACCGTGACGCAACTTACATCATATTTCATGTAGAGGAGTTATATGTAAAATTAGTTGGTGCTACAGAAGTCATAAATGTATCAAGAATGTAATATTCTGATCTATGTTATTCAATTAAGCTGAGCAAGTATTACCTTTCCATTTTCATGGCAAAATAAATCAGATAAATGGTTGGTAGGTGTGCCTGCTTGGCTAATCTCCCGGTATAAGTTTATTTGAATCTTCATTAGCCTTAGCAAGCTCTTTTAGTTGAAAATGTACCTTTCATAATCATAGCTAATCAGTATCCTCTTGTTTCCATATTTTAACTTTTGAAAGATGTTATCTAGGAAAAAAACATAAATATAGCTTTTAATAATCATGATAGAAATTCTATTATGCAGAGGTGTTAATGAGTAAAAGGCTGAGATAGCAATTTACTATTAAAATGGCTCACCCTTTCTGCAAATTTAATACATTCTTTTTCTCCTTGCCATGATTGAAGCTGACATATTAAAACCAATTGTGCACAGGGCCAGTCTGAATTAGCGACAGGAGGCAATTAGACTTGACCAGATCAACTGAGAATTTTTCTAGATTTTTGTCAGTTTATAATAATGAATAATTTTGTATGAGCACTCGAAGAAAAATGTTGACATAAGAAAAATGTTTACATTTTAATATGCTAGAAATCCCCAATGAAATTATTCAAAGCTTGTTTCCTCTTTTATATTTGTTTTTTTTATAAGAGACTGAAAATTTTTACAAACTAAAAATGACCATAGATGTTGTGGAAATGGGAACTAGTGATTTTAAACTCTGCTATGGCTTCGGTGAGTTATTGGCTGACTTTACCCTGTTTCTTTCTTTCAGATGAAGTAATTTTTGACCCAAGTGGAACTTATTTTATAAATGTGCAAATCAAATTAGAGGGAAATTCAAATATTATCAATATCTGAATTATTTTATTCCACGTACTTTCCAAACTCCACAATATTTATATATATAGGGAAAAAATAAATTTTTCTAGTGAGCTTTTTTTCTCTAACTATACACCTAACCCATCAGCTAGTTATGTCCTTCTACATTTAACATATATCTCAACAAAACTTTTAGCACCACCTTCACCACTAGCACCCAGCCAACGCCAGCCACCATTAGCCCTTGCCAGGCTGGACACCTCAATGCTCGCCAACTGGTCTTCTGGCTTCCTGTTTGCCAACTTGGCCTTTTAAGTGACAATAAAATGATGTTATCCTCCAAGGATCTCCATCCTTCAATGACACTTTTGCAAAGAGACTCAAAGTCTTTTACTCTGTTCTGCAAATCCGATAACCTGAATCCTGGCTCATCTTGGTCCTTTTTTCTCATCAATCTCCCTCTTCACTCCTTTTCTTTCCTCTGTGTTTCTTGAGTGTACTAAGTATACTCCTCCTCGCAGTCTCTGTGTTACTGATCATTTTACTTGCTTCTTTCTTTTTACTGGCATCAGCTCAATCACCATGGTCTCTCAAAGTGTTTCCTGTACCTATTATCTAAAATGCCAATTCCTGTAACTTTTGATTCCTTTAACTAGCTTATTTTTTTTAAAGATGTGTCTTATATCCCTCTGTATGTGTACTTTCTTATCTGCTAATTTTTAAACCCCTTTTTGACAGTGGGGTATTTTTATTCTCTTCTCTGTCTCTCCAGCACCCAGATAGTGTCTGGCATATGGTGAGTTCCCGTAATAAAAGAGAATGTATTAAATAATGTTTTGAATTATTTAGAAATGATACCTCTAAGACGATAAATCAATAAAAATTAAAACTATAATAGAAACTTTAATTCTGGCAAGTCTTTGTTATTCATTCAAAATGTGAACACTTAATCTTGCATTGCCAACTTTTTAAATTTTAAATTAAAAAGGTGCTTTCACAAAACTATGAGTGGCAACATTTTTAAATATGGTGAACTCACTGTTAATGTCTTATACTTAATAATTAAGTATTTTTAATAGTTTAATTTTTATACGCCACAAGATTTTCTTTTTTCTGCTTACCTGATTTATTTGAAGGAACACTGTTTAATGTTTAAAAGTATATTTTTATATAAGGAGAGCTTGGAAAACAATAACATATATTTTTTATAGTTTGTATTTTATTCAATTCACAATCAATTGCCTAACTGCATTTAAATTAAAAATATAAAAAGCACAATATTACTTTGTCCATAAAAAGAATATGTTTCAAGTTTTTGTATAAATATCTAAAAGCATCTATGGAAAAATAGGTCAGTATCAGAATTAGTGGAATATTTACTTAGAGTAAACAGAAAGGCTTTTAAAACATGTTATGTATTCAAAATATAAATTCCTACAGAACGATGGATCGTTAAAATGTTTCTATTTATATATTATCACTATCTCATTTAGAACTTTGAGAGAAAACTTGTTCATTTATAATCAAATATTTATCGTGTCTATATGACCTAAGATCTGTGCCAGGTACTATAGAGTCAGTGATTTAATCAAACGCACACATGTCCTCTGACTTCAGGGAGTTTGCAAAATAATGAGAAAAAAAAGATTTCAAAAAATGCATGATTACATATATTACAAATTATATCGTACCTTATCGCATCTGCTGTGAAATACAACTGAGGGTGTTTAAGAGACGCTACAACAGCAGGCTTAATTTTACGTGGAGTCAGAAAAGACATTTTCGAGGAAGTAACATTTGACCTGAAAAAAGAGTTGTTGGAATCGGGGCCAGAGGGAATGCCAAGCAAGCAAAGGGCACAGACGCGAGTTCTGAGTGGGGCTGGACAGAGCGGGAAAGAGACAAGAAGATCTCAGAGAAAAGAGGACGGAATTCAGCGGGACTGCTCTGTAAGCCTTAGGATCCAGGGGAAGAATGACAGCCGGTAAAGTTGAAGAGGTTGAAAAGGGCAGATGATGCAAAGTTTTCCAGTAAAGCAGTTTGAGCATGGGCACCACTTTACTGGTGTTAGAGGTAATTATGCAAATACAGATGACGAGGAAATTTGAGGCTATCACAAAAACCCAAGAGACATGATGGTGACTTGGACTAAGGTGTTAGTAGTGAACATGGAGGGAAGCAGAATTAAGTAAGGGTGTAAGGGTGTGTGTGTGTGTGTGTGTGTGTGTGTGTGTGTGTGTGTGTGTTCATGCCTGTGAGTGTGCACACATGCCTGTGTGTGACAGAGAGAGTAACTGATAATATCTGTTAGCTGATTATCATAGAAATAGCCACACAAATATTAAAGAGGTGTAATAAGATATCCAGCTACTATTTTATTATTCACCGTTTTAAGAACTCTGAAGGTCAACAGAAGGAAGGAAGGTTGAATGTTGTTTTGAAGGTAAAATAATGTTATGCGCCTTGAAAGTACAAAGTAACATGGATATTAAACATGTCACTTAAAAGATTTCCTTTTGAAACATTAAGTCTATTAACTCATCAATAAATTATAAATAGAGTTAACTGGAATATTTTTAAGGAGCAAACAAGGAGATAAACATTTTAGAATCAATACATGTAATTAAACATGCTATATGTTACAGTCATTAGTTTCATAGTTTAATAGATGACGGAAACTTCTATTGGAACTGAATCAAATACGCCTTTTAGTAACAATGAGAAAGAAAAAAGTACAAGGCTACATAACAGAAACAAATGAAGTGTAAAGTAACATAATAGAAGAACATGACAAGTTAATTTTTTTGTTGTTGTTGTGCAATGTTCTTAGAATAGAGTAGATCATAAAAAAAATTTACCTTTATATCTGCTACTTTCATGGACAGAAATGGAAATAATATATCAGATAACCCTCTCCTGAAGTTTTTTTAAATCAAATATCAGATTCCACAGCCTTCAGGTAGCAAGCATTTGATTCATATTATATGACATAATTAGGAAAACTAAAAAATTATCTGTTTTAAACTGAGTATTGTTGCAATTTTCTTTTATACCTCCTCTCCTTGTGTAATTATTTATTTGGTATCTTTCTAAAAATAGGGAATGCTTCCTGAAAATATGCCTGACTCTTCAATTTCTAAACAGTTTGTCATTGGTATATTTAGCAGCTTTAACTATTTAATTAAATTGATAATAGTTACAATAAAAAATGAACAAACCAATAGCACCTATGATATAAAAAATCAGCAAATATTTGAGAGACACTAAATGCTATAATGGAATCTGCTATTCAAAGAAGCAGAACTAATGAAGTAGACAGAAAAAGACTTTAACAGTAATGTAATAAATAGGATTATAAATGCTGGAAATGGCAACTTTAAACAGAAATAGATGCATGAAAAAGAAATCATCCCTGTTCTTTTAAAAGTATAATATAAGCTTCCTTCCTCTTAAAAAAGACGTATATTACTAAACTGAATGGGAACAGAGACCCTAATTAAAGCCAAATTTGTGAGTCGAAAGATAAAGTTAAAGAATTTTTCTAGCATAAAGAATTAAAAGACAGACAGACGGGAGGTAGACATGACAAGTTCAGAGGACTAGTGGAAATATCTGTCAGTTCAATATTCATTGGTTTAACAAGAGTTCCAGACGGAGATGCAGTGGAACCAGAGATGACATTCATCAAGCGGCCAGTCCACAGATATCTGTGCCTCTCTCCTGGTCCATGAATTATGCACAGGTGACAGTCATAATAAGAGAGCCCCCCCACCCCTTCCCTAGAGAGAACAGACTGACAATAATCGTAGAATAAACTAGCTAATTCAGGTATATGTAAGTATTAAAATATGTAAGTATTAAAATAGAAATTAAAAAAGAAGACAAAACCTGTCATGTGTTAGAAAAAGGTGATGTTGTGGTTGGGATTAGTTTATGCAAGGCAGGGTTGTGACTTCTGAATAAGAGAGAGAGGGAGAGAGAGAAAGGGAGAAAAGGAGGGAGGAAAAGAGGGGAAGAAGAGAGAAGGAGAGAGAGAGAGAGAGAGAGAGAAAGAGAGAGAGAGAGTCATTTATATTCTACAGCAGATTAGATGAGGAAGTATAAAAAACTCTGCAAAGGGAATGAGGTTGGCATATTTGAGAAAGTGAGAAACAGTGGGCTGGGGGAGCAGGACATTAGGGAAGGGGATCAAATCAGAGCTTGTGAGCGAGTGAGAACTGTTGGCCTGGCCTATAGAGGTAGGATTTTATTTGCCTTGCAATGAGAAGTCTTATGAGATTTTTGGTTTTAGGCTTTGAAAAGATTTGATTCTGCTTCACAAGAATCATTTCCACTGGTGGGAAAATGATTCTTATAACTCTAAGAGGGAGAAACTTAAAGAGAAGATTAGTTAACTGCTGACCTAGCCCAAGTAAGAGAAGATGGTGGCTGACAAGGGCAAGGGTAAGGACACTGTTTTGGGCCATGTGGAGATTGCTTCTTGAAGCCTGGGAGAGTCTCAGCTTCCTCCCCATCACCTCTCACCAGGGGCTCATGTCTATGGACATACACCCCACTTCTGGGAGTATTATTTAACTGATCATCCAGTGACACTAATTATTTCGACTGCATAGATTTTATTTTAGTTGGCATTTGCAAGTTACCGATTTTTCTAGGGCACAGCTCCAGATATTTGGCCTGAATGTTACACAGAAAAAAAAAAATAGTTTAATAAAAATTTAAAAGTCAAATAACTTTCTCATTCAATTTTCGCTCAGGAACAGAAGTTAGAAAATGTAAAACGAAACTTGGAGTTTAAAATGGTACATTAATCTGCAGCTAAATATTTTTAAATGAAAAATTTTACTCTTACCCAACCAATTTAAGGAGATTTCTATTTCTATTAGAAAGAGATTTCTTCAGACCTGTGTACATCATGATCAACTTTAGATTAATAAAACTTTAAGTTTGTCTAATGTCATATTTGTCATAAAGTGAACATGAAAATTCACCAAATTTTGTATGAAAGATTAATAAAATTTATTATTTTTAAATATCAGTACTAAAGAACCTGAGAAAAATACACATTTCTCTGGAGCTCATGCATGACCAGTAGCTAATTTTTCAAGTTTATTATGTCAGAGTTGTGCTTTCTGGATTTCAAAAACAATTAGGTCAAATTAAATGTTTCCCAAATTGCATTAAATTTAGGAAAAAAGTGTTTAAAGAATGTATTAAAGACCAAGAACAAGAAGACATTCAACTTCTAAGTTGGTGTGGACCTTGCTTTTACGGAAGAGGGTTAAAATCTATAAAATGCCCTTTTCTTTCTGAATTACCCAGATTTTGGCCTTAATTTAGGGAATATTCTGTCCCTCCTTTCCTTTCAGAAAACACTAACAACTATGCCTTTGTTTATGGACTTCTTAGTTAAATAGCAGGCTAATCTATTCTAAGAAAACAGTCTAAAATACTGTGATCCAAATACACAAAAATGTATTTTGTCATCATTTAGTGTTTGTGGGGAGCAGGCCACCCCAACACACTGTCCTCAATAAGTGGCTTTAGTTGGGGGAACCACTGAACTCAATATTTTTTCTTATTACATAGATTTCTGCATATCTATTTCACATTTTTTAAAAAAATTAAAATGATTCTTGGCATCTGTCCATACATTTCAGAGAAGACATAGGCTGAACAAGTCAGTACTAAGATAAACTAAAATTTTAGCATTTTTTACCTGCAGTAATCTGCAGTGCCATCATTTGCAGTGAAAAACATTCACTTTCACAAATATGTGGAAAATTATCAAATTATTACTGATTGATACTGAGTTTTTCTAGTCAAAGTTACATGTCTAATTTTTTTTTGGCTAATTTATTTAGAAATGGCTAATGTATTTATATTACCCATTGATGTTTTTATTAAAGTTGTTATAATACAATATATTCTCCTTGTAAATGAATCAAACACAGATTTACTCTAAAATAAGCAGTAAAATTCCAATTTTCTTAACTTTTAATACAGAGTTAAATTCTTTAAAAATGCCATATATGTATTGCAGTTATTTGTACATGTATACAGATACATATATAGTCTCCATTTGTTTTTATTTTATAGCAATAATATGTACTGATTAAATAACAATTAAAAGTACAGAAACAAATAAGATAAATGGCTAATAATGTTCTTTGTCATACGTCTTTCTTATTTCCTCAACCCTGAGTGAAAAGTCTTCCTCAGAGACCTTTGTAACTAACAGTTTTGTATGTATACTATTAGTATATTTATATGCCTCTAATATGTTTCTGTTTTTACATGTACAAAGAACATGGTTTTCCTTTGTGATACAACTGAATTCATAGTCTCGTATTTTTAAGGAACCTTTAAAATTTTTTTAAAGTGCTTTATGTATAAAGTGCTTTATTTTAGTATACATTATTGCATTTATTTTTGATTTATTATTTAAAATGTCTTAAAACTAACAGTTGCATATGGTAAAGAAAGAAAAATTAGTCATATAACGTCTGTGCACCACTAGCAATAGTGTTTTATGTATTGCCAGTATAAGACGATATTATATTACATTTTAACTTGACATTTGTCTTGTTCAAAGATATGTTGTGGAAGGCTTTTCGTTCTTTGCAAGACTGTGTAAGCATGTCATTAACAGGAAATGACATCGTTCTTTAAATAATTCCCTATTGATAGGATTGCACGTTGTTTTAATTTTTTTGTAATTGTAAATGGTGTTTTAATGGACACGTTTATACACCATATTTTTTAACTTAAGTGTTTTTTAAACTTTAGGTGTTTTGCAAAATCAGATTTTTTTTTTGGCTGGATGGCCTTTGGGATAGTAAAATCCAAATCTTTATACATGAGGAAAGTCTGGTTGTCCAGTGTCACACAGTGATTTCCCTGCCACCATGAAAAGCATCTTTTCTTTCTTTTTTTTTTTTTAGAATCAGTTCTCTGTTTTTCCGCTTTATAAATGCACATTTGTTAATGGGACATGAACTTAGGACTCTGTCAAGCCAATATCATGCCAAGTCTTGGCCTGCTTCATACTTGGGACGATGATTTTGCTCTGCAGATTTTCTCCTAAGTTTCCTAATTCTAAAATTACAAACTCCCCTGTACTGCACCCTCATCAATCCTTATGCTCCTCAAAGATTTATTTTTAATAGCATTTACACCTGAAATTACCTTTTTTTGTTAATTGTTTCTTTTCCTTCACTTAGAATACAAACATCATAAAAAAACTGGTATTTGTCTTTTAGGCACAGGATTAGTTCAGCTCTTGGAGATGCCTAACTTATAGCAAGCATGCAACTATTTATTGAATGCATCCTTTTCTTCCATTTTTTTGCTGATACAAGAAGAATTTTCCTTTCATTTATCATAAATGTTATATACTACATTATTGTGCACCTTTTATTCATTCATTCATTCATTCATTCATTCATTTATTGGTGTTTCTCTTGAAGTTCTGTGGCTACCTGTTCTAAAAAAAAAGCAGATTTTATTTAGATGCAGTTTGCTCTTTAGCTTCTTTCATTTTTCTCTGCTTGGCAGTAAGAGGGCTGTCTCAGTTCAAAAAATTTCAATTTTCAGGCATGGGACATTTCCTTCCATTAAACCTGTGAGCACTCCTTCCCGTTCTATATTACCATTTATATCTTTTTATTTACTTCCGAATAGACCAGCATTTTGCATTTATACTACCTATTCTTTCTACAGCTTTGTTTTTTTTTTTTTATATTTATGATCTGGGAGGTTTCTTTAGTGTTACATTCTTATTATTTTTGCTATCATTCCCTTTTCATTATAAAGAATTTTATCTTGTCTGTTGAGTATTCAGTTTTTGTAGCTATCTTTTCTTATGTTTCAAATGCCAATCTTTTCCCTGATCGATCTGAAAATACTGACTAGAATGTTCTTTAATTTCACTATTATTCCCTGTATTATTTTCTCCATGATTAATTTTTGTTGTTGTTGTTCCTTTTCTTTGATCGTTTGGTGATCCTTGGCTGTTGGTTTATGTTTGTGAAAGAGTGAGAAGATTGGTGGATATAAGCAGTTGAAAGGAATTTTATTTTCTCTCTTTTCATCAATTTGTTTCTCAGATTCCTCTGAATGAAATGACTACCTGTGTGTAGTAAATACATAACAATGGGGTCCTAGCAGGCGAGATTCACTTTAGGACACAACCCCTATAACATAACACATGCCCTACACACAGAAAGGTTTTATGTCTTAGCCAAACCAGGAGCCTGAGCTAAATTCTGGCAACTGTTTAGAATGCAAAATCTGCTTTTACTTTGAGAGACAGTAACTCTTCTGCTATTCTCCCTGGATGTGAGGGGTTAATGGTGGCCGTGGTCTATTTGGTCCAGTTGCTCCAAGAGTGGTTACTATGGTTATTGCCCCACATCTCAGTCCCACCCTCTGAATGTGCATCATGTAAGCTCGGAGCCTTTCTGAAGCTTCACAGGGAGGAAAGTTTTCCAAAGCAAGTCAGGCCTTCTCAGTGTCATAGACTGGGATTCTCTCTCCCACTCTCTCCTCTGCTTCTTTCTCAAGCTGTTTCCAGAACCTTCCTCCAGGTTACTCTGGCTACATCAGGGCTATCTCTACTCAATTATGAACAAACTGCTCCAATTCCACTGAAATTTTGGGAGAAAGACACGAACACATGTGCGCCCAGAAAATATCTTACATGTAACACATGGAATCTCTTTTATATTTTTTCCTAATGTATTCTCCCTAAAATACTTGATCAGTCAAATAACACTCAAATCAATTACCTATTTCAAATGTGACATGATTAAAAATGTGTATTACTCAAAGAAATATGGCAAATGAATTCTTCTTTAATATTAGAGGTAATCAACATATTATTTTCCATTTGATTTTTCCTGAATACTAAAAATTATGAAAATTTTATGCGGTATGTACATTCACTTTATGTCTCAATGGCCAATATTCTTTTTTTATTTCTCAATATTTTTAACATGAACCAAATATGTCTAACTATAATGAAAAATATTCTCCATTAATTAGTAATATTTATAAATAACTGTTCATAGTCTTAACTATTTCATACCATAAAATCTATTTCATATAATGATTTATTTACATGTATAAGAACAAGTGCTATTACTTTAATGCATAGATTATGGCGCTATATAAATTATAAAATGGATCCTTGGAGAGACATAACGGTAGCTATCACTTCTCCTGAGACAATTTCATGAACAAATGTTATAGTAAACTACAAATGAGATTTATGTTATGTTTTTCATTTTCAGCATTTTAGAACACTTATTTCTGTTCACTGATATCTATAAAATAGTTTGGTTCTACTTTTTTCTCTATTGGTACAAAACTTGGTAGTAATTCATTTTCTAAAGTGAATTGTCTTTAATAGTTCTGGTGATTTTCTATGGGCCTGGCTACTAGAATTTGCTAGGAAACAGGTAGAAAACATTACGCTCAGTGGTGCCACAGATTTTATGCTTCATTTGGTCCCTTAAAAAAAATGAACACAAGCTTTTCGAATAGCCGTATCTTACTCAAATGTGTTTTTATGACCCAGCTCTGAAGCTCTAACTAAACTCTAAAGCTCTTCAGTACTTTGGCTCACCATCAAGTGTAGTGCTGTGAGCAGCAATTCCATCGTATAGTATTGCTTTTGTTATTTTATGACAATCTGCAGGCACTCAGGAGAACTGAATTGGCAATTCATATAATTCTACCACATAATGCAAATTTCCTTGAACTACAAGGTAGCATTTGTCTTAGTAGTACCATAAAGGTGAACACTGAGTACTGCAGGAAAGCCAGTGATTTATGATCCATGGGAATGATTCTGCCCCACCGGCTGGTTAAGAGTGAGGCTTTAACCACTATAAAGCATAAATCTACTGTCTATGAGGCTGCTCACTTTTATTACTATTTTTCTAACTTGAGAATCTTCCTGTTGGGGATAGAACCACCTTGTCTCGTCATTTATTACTCATGCTTAAAGTTTTTGTTACAGCATGAGTCTTTGCATACAGCGGTATCAGAATTTCCTACTTGTATGTGGAATAACCTGGATCAATCCTCTCAGCCTCTCTCATTCTCTTCTTTATAGCTTTAAGCGAGGAGGTTAGTGGTAAAAGGATGTGTATCAGTACAAGATTCAGAGCCATGAAGAGTCCAATTCTGAGAGACCAGGGAAATAATGCCAAGGAAAACAGAGGTATCTTTGGGAACAAGAGAAAACATATCAAACCTTTCAAAGGTGACAGAGGAAATGCAAGGAGTTGAAAGGATTTATTGATATGATTCTTCTTAAAGGTAGAAACAGAGGGCACAGAGGGAGGAGAGACAGAAATCTGTGAAGCACTGAATGTGAAAAAAAGAAGACGAATCTGTTTCTGCTACAGTTAATGGCTCTTTTCCACTATCATTTCTATTCCTGATTCTTATTCTTCCATATTTCCTGGTGATTTCTTTATTCACGTCATGCGCCTTTATTATTATTAATTTCGTGAAAGAGAAAAACACCTTTCTCATCTTCTTAACTTTTGGTTTAACAGGTGAATGACGTGTCTGGGTGTGTGGCTGACATTTTTCAGTTTGGCATTTCAAGGTTTGTAATCTCACGTAGAGAAGTTCTAACTTAGAGGTTGCTATGTGTATCTCCACAGTAACCGTTAGCATTAACCAGAAATAACCTACCCAGATGGGTGAATTGCAAAGTGATTGCCAATGACCAATAACAGTGCGAGATGAACATTGCATTTCAGCAGGTTTAGCGGTTTTCTATGCATATATATTGTGACAGTAGCAATCTGTGGTAGAAATTCTCTTCCAGGAGTTTGGTGGCCTATATTCTACCTCAGTTTCACAACTTATAATTCTGTGACCTTGAGTATGTTCCTTTATTATCTTGGCTCACTTTTTTTCTATCTGGAAAGGACACATAATATCTCCCCAATTGCCACATATGGCTACTCTGAGTACACATAGATATCCTACTCAAAAGCATAGGCAGACTACTCAATACTGCAAGAAAATAAAGAATATATTGCACCTATGCACATAATTATATATTTTTTAAATTTTATGTAATATAAAAGAGGCTTTTCTTTGGTTATAGTGTTTTATAACAAAATTTTCTATTAGATTCTTCTGCCATTATTATAACTTCATATTAATGATTCAGGACAAACTGACTTTAAAACAAATTATCAAATTATCCCAATATACTATAAAAATAAGCATACTTTCATAGGAAAATATAGAATATGTGTCACTTGTAAACCAACCCAAAGAGTAAACAACTTGAGTAATTATTTGCCATGTTGGGATATAAATTTTTCATTTCTTAGCAATAAGAGTTATCTACTTACACTAGGGTTTTCATTACTAAAGAACAGATATAAACATAAAATATATTTTAATATAGTTATGTCAGTCTGGAAAGCTTTAATATACAACTTTAGGATTTTACACTATAGACAAGGTTTGAATGTAATTCAGTGACAGCAAAATTAAATTTGAATTATACTTATTGATACTCGATGACATGTTTCAAATTTTAATTTAGAAAAACAATATGAGTGAATCACATAATTAAATTTAATCATAACCAGTGATATATACCCAATAACATATTAATATTAACTTAAGTATACATTGCTATTATACTTTAAAATTGCAGAAAAATAAGTGTAGAAGTTTGAGGGAAAATATTTCTTAATAGAATAAAATTTTGTCATATGTCATGTTTTAAATGTTTAAAAGTTTAATAAAGAAAATCTTAAATATACATAGTAAATTATTTATTTGTAATTCTGCCTTCAGGAAAAAGATTATCAAATGCATGAAGTATTCAACTATAATAATTATATGATCTTTATTGCATCAATAGAGAGTATTTTCCAGAAATAATTATGAATCCTGAAAATGCACAGGTTACATGCATTATTCACATCATATAATTGATTTATATATATGCAGCACTACCAGTGAGGAGCCCATATAATTGAGGAAAGTATGAATTTCCACTTTATTGAATGAATTTGTTTTATTAGCGATATGTTATCACAGTTCAGCGTGGATCTATATGTCATTGATTAATCGATGAAAAAGAAAAGGTTGTTGCTCTTTCTAAACCAATTGTGTCCTGAGACATGATAAGTGAGATGATTAGACCTAACTCTGTATACCAAACATTTATCCTGCAGATGTGCGATCACATGCAGCCATCACTGAAGAATGAAAAGGTCACTTGCTTTGTTATATGCTTTAGCGCCTGGCTAACATTCAAAGTTCACACATCACACATTGAGTCGAAGTATTTATTTTCTCTACAAAAACAACAAAAACTTTTTAGAACTGTGGTCCAATGAGAAAAATTTATAATCAAAACAATTTTTAGGCTACTTTTTCATAAGCTATTACTAAATTCAACACCTAACCTAATTAATTAAGACCTGCTAAAGTAGGCCATGGCACAGACATACAATTATCTTATT
The DNA here is from genome assembly GCA_004027375.1 of Macroglossus sobrinus. Lineage (NCBI taxonomy): Eukaryota > Metazoa > Chordata > Mammalia > Chiroptera > Pteropodidae > Macroglossus > Macroglossus sobrinus. Next base: position 151,191 of record PVKZ01001207.1, on the reverse strand, counting down.
GTCGATGATTATTATGTTGGGGGTCACCCCAGGTCAGCTATCCAAATGATTTGTAAAACTGGGCAAGAGATATCGTTGCAGCATAAGTGAGAATATGTCCCAATGTAAACAAGCTTCAACATGTTGAAAGTAGAATATCCACATCTGTGTGGGCAGGGCTTGCTAATGGAATGTTTCCTTGCTAATATTATCTCCAGGGCCTGAATATTTCTAGGTGACATGTCATGTAGTCGAATAATATGTCAGAAAGAAGAACGGGTTTGTTCGAGATGAACTGGTTATGGCTTTTACGATTCAGTACGTGAAGTAAAAACACATTATTTATAAAGACAGTTGTGAATGCACACTGCACTGAATTCACTGGCAGTTTTAAATAATTTTCAATGGCATGCCGTGTTATAGTTTAAAGTCTAAATTCGTATTGGATTTCAGAGTTATTCTCCAAGATTTCCTGCAACTCTAAAACTTGGATGGGAGGAACAATTGCTACATGCAATTTTTGTGCCTTTATGTTCAAAGCATATGGAAGGTATGCTCTGCCATGTCAGGCATTCTCCAAGAAACAAAATAAAGTAACCTACTGAACACTTCTGCACTTGTACATTCAAGTGATATATCATTGGGATATAGTTTAGTGTAAATGCATCATCAGTTACTCCTATGTTTCAAATATTGTCAATTTAAACTGAAAAAGGAGCAGATTTGTTAGCAAAACTACAGATTTCTGATGCAGCTGCCAATATCATTGATAATAAAGTTCAATATTATGTAAAAATGTATTTATAAGTGCACTACTTCTAATTCTTCTTAATTTGTTTTATAATTTCAGACTCACGTTTGTTTTTGTTATACTTGTTTATTTGTTTTTTACCTTGGATAACAACATTTATTTTGCTTCACTTAGCTTCATTCAAAATTAAATAGCATTATTATTCCTTGCTCGTGCTGCACTTTTGGAATCCTGGTACTGAAATAGAAATTATGAAAGCTTTTGTTCACATGAGTGAAAGGTCAACGAACAAGTCGATTGTTGCTTTCAATTCATGATTTTTTTTTTTTAACCAATAAACACTCCTTGAAGTGATTTTGGAATTCTTTTGTTAAGAGTTCCTATCCTAGGGTAGAAAACAAAGATATTGTGTGCCCACTGTGCAAGTGAAGTGCTGTTTTTACAGTGATTGAGGGGCACTTTTTACATCAAAGTTTGGCTAAGAATAAGTTGACTATCTCAAGAGCTCAAAAAAGTTCCAGAAGGGAGCTCACGCTAGCATTCGCTACCTGCTGCATTATACATAATCTCACTTGATTTTCTCAATTGCTAAGCTTAGTTTGTTTTTCTGTTCTCTTGCCCTTGGTTAAGGATAGAAAAGAATATGGATGAGAGAGACATCATTTATTATCAGGGGATAAGAGAGAAGTAAGGCAGAACTTTGGGAACTAATAATGGAAAATGATGAGTGTACGAGATGATCAAATAGTAGAAAAAGTTTTAGGAACCACTAGGTAAAATGTGGAGCATAAGGATGTCTCAGTGTCTCATTGTTAAGGAATGAAAGTCATCAGCATCTCCATCCACCACTTACATACCCACCTACCATCCATCCATCCATCTGCCCAACCAGTCATTCATTTATTTTTACATCAAGTGGCAGCTGTTTTTTCATGTTACAGTGTTTTGTGTTGCTTTGTTTTATTCTCTAAATGCTTAGGAAATTATTCTCTACTATATTGATTAATATAATTACAATTTGAGAAATTTTTTAGAGTATTAGTGACTTTCCATGGAATCTTGATCTAACTATGGATACACTGTCATATAACTTAGATTACTTACTTACATTCATGTCTAGGAAAATAAAAAATTACTAACTAAAGGCTAATGAATTGACCATAAAAAGACGTGAATTTCAGAGTCCCATAATTTCAATGTGCTGTTTCTATTTGAGATGCAACATTCACAAACATAAAACAATCTAATGTCTATCAGAGTGTTCTGCACAAAATGTGCCTTATTTGCCATCTCATAAAAATATTTTCTACATTTTATGTTAGGGGGGAAATAACTCATATTGCTTCATAACTCACTATCCATATGCTCCTCATACTTCTTCCCCAGTATATTCTTACTCTAGCAATCCTTAAAACTGTGTTTTTTTTATTCCTACTTTTTGCCTCTGATTTCACTTAAATATCAACATTTTTTAAAATGCTGAGTGGATTTTCACTGGTCTATAGCCTATCATGACAGTGCAACTACTCTTGTTTTCTGGGCCCTGGAAAAGCCTAAAACAAACTCTTTCCTCAGTCAGGCACAGGAAGAAATGAGAAGGGGGTTTCTTAATGGCCTAAACTGTGTTGTTTTGTGGAATGTATAACGGACATACACGAGTTTGGAGTTGCCCCTCCATAACTGAACTAATGTAATCCATGAAGCAGGTACTTCTTTCGCTATTACTTACCAAAATTGTGATTACACACTACTGGTGTGTTATTTGTTGTCTGTGGCACTTTGAAGGGCAGATACTGGTTCTGCTCTGTTGAGCACCTGCCCCTGCACCTAAAAGAGTATATGACAAGTGGCAGACGCTCTTTACAGATCCTTGAATTAATGATGCGTCTTGATGATCTGGCCTTATAAGGAGCACCTGTGTCACCTTCCAGGATAAATATGATAAGAGTATCAGATTTTTAATTTTAAAAATAAAACTGATTTATTAAAATGTTTTAACGTTATTTTATAATAAATGTTACATTTTATTAACCAGAATCAACTCATGAAAGACATAAATTAATAGGGTTTTTTTCTGTTCATTTTTCAAAAAGAACTGGTGATTTAAAACATTTTATTGTATCTTTTTTATTCTGCATAAGATATACCTACTTTGGTGCTCATCTGCTTCATTCTCTATTTCCTACTATTGCGCTAATTCTAATGAATTATATTTGTGACTTAGCCATATGAAAAAATTTGAAATCTATACAAATTTAATTTAAAAGAAAATAGGTTTTACTTTAGTTTTTATTATTTCAGTTAACACTTTTAAAGTAAGTTAATTTGTTTTAACATGTAGTCTAATGACTTAAACAGATATTTTAAAATTTATCTCTCTATATATAATGACTTTTAAAAAATAATAAATTTCAGTCATTTTTATGGTAAATATTTTCATTTTAAAGCAATATATAAATTCTATTTTTAGTTATAATGTGATTCACAGATTCTTAAATGTGTCTTCTTGTATCTTCCATTCTTTGCCTTTGATATATTTATATTTCTCTTAATGTTTAGCAATGAAATAATTATGACTCATTTTACAAGTTAGATATGTTTATGGAACTGTTAAGAAGAGTTATATTGTGCCCTACAATGCATAAATTCAATGGTCTAAGGTCTTATTATGTTAATTTTATTGTAAACTTGCTGGGCCGTTTTTCCCGGATAATTGTTCAAACATTATTCAGATGTTTCTGTGAGAGTATTTTTTGGATGAGATCAACATTTAAATCGGTACACTTTGACTAAAACAAACTCCTCCTTTAATAGAAAAAGGTAACCTCCCTCCATGAGCAAGAAGTAATTCAGCCAGCAAACTGACTTTGGACTTGAACTGTAACTCTTCCCTGAACTGACCTGTTTCATTAGACTTTAGAATCCTTAAATCTTCGTAATGTCATGAGTTAGTTCCTTAAAATGATCTATTATCTATCTGTCTGTCTGTCTGCCTGTCTATCTATCTATCTATCTATCTATCTATCTATCCTCTATCAATCATCTATCTATCATCTACCAATCATCCATCTATCATCTACACACACACACACACACACACACACAGATTCTGTTGATATAATACAATAGATTTTACTCATATCATCCTCGAAACAGATACAGCTAGCAGTTTAAGAGCTCAATGCTGTTAGGCTTTAAAGTTGGTTCTAACATGTTTTTCCTGCACCTTCAATTTTATTCTTATTTTATATTCTGATCTGAACCATAAAAAAATACTGAGTTTGTTGTCAGTTTGTTGTAATTTAAGTGGGTTGTCGAGGGCACTAAATATGTAAATTTAAGAATTAGTTTTATGTGGCAACCTACTGATCAGTATTTTTGGAAAAACATTGTATTTCAGTCATTTTTCACCTTTCTCTTTAAAGCAGTACCTGATGACAAAAGTGGGGGGTGCCATAATGCTCATCACTCAGTTACATCCTTGCAGCCTGTCTCCTGGCCCTGGTATTTCCAAGGCATCTTCGCTGAACTTTTGTTGATTCTACCACCACTGTTTAAGAAGCATTCACTGGGGAATGGTTCTGTTTATTCCCTTTTTCCTTCTGTGTTGTAGCTGCTGCTGCTGCTGTTTTTAGTATGCCAAATGTAATATCATCATGTACTCTGCTTTGAGTGTCTTATTTATAAGCCTTGCAACAACAAGTGCTCCATAAATATTTTACAAAGTATTCAAGTCTAGTGAGAGTTTCAAGTAATATGTTCTATCTGCGAGGCATGTGATCAGTCCATAAAATACAAGTATATTGATCCAATTTAATGTGAGAGCAATCACAAATGGAATGAGGCGGGAGGAAGCTAGCAAAGAAAATCGGAGAAAATAAATCGGGAAAAGCTGTAAAGAAGGCAGGAGTTTTTCAGAATTTTTATTGAACATGCTAGGTAAATAGGGCTATAAATTAATATGATGCTTCAAATTAGTATAAATTATATTTATTTTCTAACATCTTTGTCTTTTAAGTTTTTGGTGCTTGACTCCTTAAATCAAATATTCTTCTTATATTTAGTAATATAGTCATTCATCTGTACCCATTTTCTGGCTGCTACAGAATGGGTGGATGTCTGTTAGCACTGATGCTGTGGGTTTAGCGACAATGGCTCCTCCGGGCACCACATAAGATAGTTTGAATCCCTCAATAATTCTGAAATGGACTATAGTTATAATTCATTTTTATTTGATACAAATACCAATGTTTGATTGAAATAATCTAACATTCCATCATTAATGATGCAGACAGAGACCACGAGTTAGAAGCAAGAGCGAATGGTTTTTAAATTGCAGAATATCGATCACGCTTCTGAGATTGAATTCTCATAATAGGTGATAGCAGCATGGCAGGGTACATTGGCATATTTTTATCTGTAGAAAGATATATGTTTTCTTGATGTAAACATTGATTTCCAGTTTAGCTTTAGTCACTATGAATATCAGAGTCAATGAATCTCGATATTGACTTGAATGGTAATCAATTCCTAGTTCACATCACTGAAACCATAAATCATAGTTATCTGGCATTCTGGTGTTACTGTTTTTTAATTTTCCACGACATTCTCAGATCAATACCTCAGTATTTACTGAAGGAAGAAAACAATTTATTCTGATAAGTCGTTTGTAGTACATAACACTTGAAAATTATGAAGCTGATATTTTAACTTTTGTAATTCCTAAAGGCATTGCAAGAAAAAAATGTGATCAAGGAAACTTATGTTCCTAATACCTTTGAATCTTAAGTAACTTGATCTATAATTGACGATTGATGCACATTTTTACTTGTAAGTGTGAAGGCTACATAAACAAATAGGGGATTACATGATTTTATTCAGAGACATGCCACTTAAAGTAGTGTTATAAATTCAAAATACTCGAAATTGAATTAAGCATTTAAGCCGAGCCATAAAATTAGTTGTTGGAATGCAGAGTTAGAAGATAATTGCCAGATTTCAGCATCAGCATGTACCATTTTCTAAAACTTCAGAAGTGTTATGACAGTAGTTAAAATATAAAAAGCTGCACCTAGATGAAATTGACTCATCAAAAGAAATATACAGCAAAGAGACTACAGAATGGGCCTGGAAAATTAACAAGGCCTGGTGCTCTCTGCCTAAATCATTGTTACACACTAATTAGTGCTGCGCTCTGATTTGAGGCTCTAAATTTGTTCCTTTGAAGATTTCCTTAAAATTGTATTCAAAGGAAAGCCTCTTCTTTAATAAGACTGTATAATTCTCTGCTCACTTGGGGAACACAGCTCCCCGGAATAACATTCCTGAAAACCAGGAGCTCGCTTCGAATAGAAGTGCTCATCATTAACATTCCAGCATCGGCCAAATGCTGCATTCTCTAAGACCAAAAATAAAATAATAGGGCACAAATATTTCCCCTCCATTTCAATAAGTACTTGAAAAACTCAATAATGTTCATTAAAGACGTAAATGTGAATATTAAAAATAAAGATTTTTCCCCTGTGATTTATTATGTACTATCTGAAAAGCAAAGCTGAAGGAAAGCATCATTATGTGGCATACAAAAGAATTCTTTGGCTGTTAATTATAATGTAAATGTATCATTATACCAGGGCAAAAGAATGACTTCATATTTAAAACCATCAAGCATGACTGGTCACTCAAAATATAGATGCATTAATCTTTAATAATCCTTACAGTACAATATGGGCAAGGATAATATAAAATGATGAGATACCTTAAAATGATTTAAAGGAAAATTTTAGTAATGGTCTGTTATAAATGGAAGCTTGACAGAAGAAAAGAGGGTATTTTACATTGTCTTCTAAAAGACAGAGTAGTTAATAGGAAAATTTACACAGGCTAAAGCTCCACGCAATCTGCAAAATACCTTATTTACTACTGTCTTTTTTCTCCACTAGTCTTGCCATGACATTTAATGTAATCTAAAGTCCCCATGCTAAATGAAAAAACTTATCATTGTCATGTTAGAACGGGAAAAACCTTGGGCTGGGGGTTAAAATAATAAACTTGTTGAAACATTAACTCTCTGTGTGTCCTTGGGAAATTAATTTATCCTCCCAGGCGCTCTGTTTCCTCTTTTGTGCAAGCAGAGAGTCAGAGAAGCTGATTTCCAAATGCTCACAATTTACGCCATTGATATCAAGGCAGCTTTCACCTTGAAACTGTGACAGCTCTACAGGGTTCGTGGGTGAGTTTGTATTGTGTCAATTGAAGCCGCAAACACATAATACTATCCGTCCTTGCATGGTTCCAGGTAAAGACTGACCACAAGAGATATTTGTGTGAGATTGGGGAGAAGAAGGTGAAATAAAAAACACCGCACTTTGGAAGACAGTGTCGTGTTAGGTAGTGAGGGACAGATGCAGAACTGCCACTTGTCCCCACTTTACTCCAAGACCGGGTCTCCTCCTAGATTTCTGGGCCTGCCAACCAACTAGCTGTTCAGCTGTTAACTCATGGCGGCAGCAGCCAGGATGAGCCAATGGCTTCACACTGACATCTACTCTGCTTATGTGCTGGTCTCTCTCTAAGCAGCTTCCTGCAAATTCTTTTTCTGCTACAGCAGGTTATTGAATGACTTTTTTTCTGATTCTTTCTGGTCCTTTAATTCTTCAGTTCCTCCAACAAGTGTGTAGGACCTAATTTCTGTAATAAGTTTCTGATTTTCTAACACCCGTAGTGTTCTTGCTTTCCTGATGGAACCCTAGCTGAGACAGGTGGTAAATGTATGTGTCACAGCTGGCATACTTAAAAGGGTTCATAGATAACACATATGTAACAGTTGAAAAGAAAGTGAATGCCTGTGTATCTTTAATTTTATAAATCCCAGGAAGTTATTAGAAAAATGCAAAATTCCTGAGTATATTTAATCTTGAAAGTTATACTAAATCCACAAAGTCTACATTTTACATCATTTCACTTTCCTAGACTTTGCCTTATCTTTGAAATTCTATTTAAATCTAACTGGTCAATATCTTGAACTAAGTTTGGAATAAAGTTAAATTTGATATTCATATAAGATAGCTAAAAATACAAATAATAAACTTAGAGAAAGTTTGCTAATGTTGAAATTACTATATTTAGAACAATATCAGAACTCCTCTGACACGTTCTCTTGGAAGAGATTAAGTTTCTCTTGGTTTCCAACCCCCTAGTGAACATTTGTGATTATGTTAAACACCATTTTCCAAAAGTATTGCTTTATGTATCCTTTCTAGGACTTGGGTTGGGAGGAGTTTAAAAGCAATTATTCAAATCCTCTGACATCTTACCTCCTGCTCCTTTCCATCAAAATGTATTTATGAAGAAATGTGATGGGGTACATTAGACATTTTTCTAAAAATACTTCTATCAGAATTAGTGCACTTATAGACACTAATAGATACAGCAGAACGACATGTATACACATTGGTTTGTATCTTTTCCTTGGTCGTATATTTTTATTTACACGTTTCAAGTTCAAAGCTGATATCTGCCTGTGAACTGGGACTTTCAGGGAAACTCAAACTCATGAATGAGAATTTCTCGGAGACAGTGTGCATATCAATAGATAATAAATTCTGGGGAAATTAAGTTCATAGTTAAGATCCTGAATTAATTGAGGGAGTCACAAAAGTATAATCAGAAGGCCCCAGGAGAGGTGATGGGAGAAGGAGAAATAGGAAGACTGCCTATCTTTTTCTCCTATAAATGAGAAGAAAGGTATACAAACAACTTGTAGGAAACAAGAAAGTTTCAGCTTGATGCTATCTTTTATAATGCTTATTTTTCATTTTACTTTTTGTGAATAAGAAATGTATCATTCCAGAAGTACTGAAAGAAGAGATAAACTAGTTCCCCTTCTCCCCAAATAATAATCTAAAACCATGTCTTAAAGATAGTGTGGCTAATAATCTAGTTCTTTACTAATGGGAACTAAAATGAGAAAAATAAACTAAATTGGGACAAAGGAAACAATATATACATTTTTTTCCCTAAGTGCTTATGACAAAATACCAATTTTGCATGATTGAGAACCAAGACAAAACAAATTATATCATATTTTCATAAAGCTAATTCTAAACTAGAAATTAGTTCCACAGCCAAGGGAGGGAGATTTTGCATAGAAATGATTCAACCCAGAGGGATTATCTGATAGACAGTTGACAAAACCACAGGGAGGAGGACTCAAGATAAGCCAGGTAAGAGGCACCAGGAGAAAACTGAAGATGCAGATGTGAAGAGCTGTTTGGGGTCATTATCTGTTCTCTGCAATAAAGGGTAGGGGAGTAAGAACTGTACTCCTTAGAATTAGCTTTGACTAGAAGATTCAAAACATAAATAGTAGCGGTATAACTTAGATACAAATTTATTGTGTAGAAGAAAGCCAGGTTTCAACAGTCCAGGGCTGTTCTCATCATTTACTCCGTGCTTTTATAAAATTGTCCGTGTGGCAGCCAGAATTCTAATGGAGGAAACTCCTTGATGACTCCTGCCCCCTGGGGTGCACACCCTACACAATCCTCTCCTGGAGGCAGAAACTCTGATGTCAGTCTAACCAATAGGATATGGAAAAGGAAATGGCACCCTGCAGATGTAATTTAGGTACCTAATCGGCTGACTTTGAATTGTCAAAGGTAACATCCTTGGAGGCTTGACTTAATTAGATGGACCATTTAGGAGAGGTCCCAAGCTTTCCTCAAGTGAGAGAATTGAAGCATGAGAGTCAGTCTCCCATTGGCCCTGATGGAGCAAACTGGCACGTGTGGAGAAGGATGCAATGTGGAGAATAGTGAGCAGCCTCTGGAGGCCGGCGGCCTCAGTCCTACAACTGCGAGGAACTGAATTCTACCAACAACTACATGCATTTGGAAGAGGACCCCAGCATCAGGGGAGACCACAGGCATCTTGGTGCTCGCCTCGTGAGGCCCTGAGCGGAGGACCAGCTTTCAGCATTCCAGAACTCCTGACCCTGAGAACTGTGAGCTCATAGATAAATGGCTTCTACCTCAGGACCCAAGACAGATCGATTACCGAGAAAGATGTGAAAATTGATAACAGGGAAAAACTGAGTCTCTCCCTCCCATAAATCTGGAATTAAAGATGTTAGCAGGAAATAGTCTATGGGGTGGATGTGCCTAGCCAGAAAGTTACTGGAAGAGAGATTCCCCACCCACTAGGAGAGATCCATATTCAATATGGTCACAAAATAATAAGACTTGGAGAAATCCAGTATCCTGAGATTATTAAACACTGAATTCCACTTCTGATAATAACACAAGACGTGTAGTTGTTTTTAACTTAAAAACACATACATCTAGGCAATAAAACATTGCTTATGCTTACTAATATTCTGTGATGTTACCTGATTTTGTTCTAAATATAATTTTGTTCTCATAAAGGAGTATCACCTTGTAGTAGAACTCGGATTTAGTTACAACCTGGACACTAAGTAACTATGACTTTCCGCAAATTCTTTAATCTCTCAGATCCTTTCTACCCTCACCTGAGGATAGAAATATCAATAGCAACACTCATGTAAAGGAGGTTTTAAAAACTGTTAGTGACATTTTAATGCAAGGGAATGAGATTGAAACTCTTGGGAACAGGATAGCACTGGATTCCAGATGTTTAGGATAGAATGTCATTGTACGGGATTATGCATAAAACCGTACTGCAGGGGAGGCGAGTCGTTGAAAAATGTTCCTGTCTTGACATTCTTATTCAGAATTTCCAGCAGTTAATTAATTGAACAAAGAGAAAGCGGAAATCCTCACCACTATTGATGCTGAGGTTTGGCTAAAATAATTACATGCATTGGGTTATTGATAAAAATTTTAAATATATAATATAATGTAGGGGTTTCTTAGCGTTGCTATTGTTTTGAAAATTGATTTGTATACAATAGCATCACTTTTGAATCTCTATTAAGTATTACTACTACAGCTTCCTTTTTCAATATTCAGTATCTCTTGTTTCAATATAGCCATATGTTAAACTCATTCAATTAAAGAATGGCATTATTTAACAATTGCAATATATATATAAAATATGATATAATATATGATATATGATATATGATATGATATAATATAATCTCATATTATAGTCAGAATATATATCATATTATATTATAATATGATATATGATATGATATAATATAATCTCATCTCATATTATAAAGTCAGAATGTATATATATACATAATATATATATATATTAAGTATATATAACATATATATACATAATATATATATTAAGTATATATAACATATATATACATAATATATATATTATATATTATATATTATATAACATATATATACATAATATATATACATAATATATATATTATGTATATATACATATTCTGACTTTATAATATGAGGTGAGATATCTTTGTAGGCATAGTGTAACTAGGTCATACAACTAATATTATATTCTTGCAATCAATGTGTAGCTTTGCACTTACATGTGAAATGTTTTATATCTTGCCAATTTAATTGTGATTATAGCAAAAACTACCATTTTTGGACTTGGACTTTAAGTTTTCACAGTGACAATTTTTCCACATCTCTAAGAAAACCATATTACAACTCCATTTCACATAAATTAGCCGTCTCAGCTGTGAAGATATATTATGTGTTGAATTTTTTCATTTAGTTGAAATACAGCAAGCAAGCTATTATAAAGCTATCAGTTTAGATCAGTCGGACTTAGTATATTGTCTCAATGGATAAAGGGGTTGGTTATTTTTCTGATGGTCTTAAGTTTATCTGAAGTTTTTCTGAGCTAAACAAACTTCATTCTCCTTGTTAAAACTGAAGGACAAAGGGTCGCAAAGATTGAACTCAATTGGAAAAAAAATTAAACTGACTTTAGTTTCAGCTAATATAATGTGGCATGGACCTGGCATTTAATTCCCATTTGTTTACAAATACCAGACAATATGGAGCTTCTGAAACCTCAGGAGGGAGCCCTCTTAGAAAAGAGAAATATATTAAAAGAAAAGTAAAAGTCTCTTTTATCTTTTTTCCACTTCTGTACTCAAACTGTGACATTCTAACTCATTTCACCTAATTCGAATTCTCTGCATTAGAAAACAAGTTTGAAAGTAAATATTTATTTGACAAAATAAGTAGCCTAAGAATTAGGGAACCCTCTAAACGGTAATATAGTATTCACCTATAATTATTAGATACATTTGGAAATTACATTATTCATATTTATTTTAGCAAGAGGCTATCATTTCTTGAAATAAATGTGCAATAATAGTATGTGGGGACATCAGTTAGGACTAGGGTATATTTTAGGTTAAAACCTCCAAACTGACATCCAAGATGACTCAGTTCTTCACAGGCTGGACAGATACAGCTAGCCTCCACACATAAGGATAAAACTTTTGTCATTGATGGGGATTCTATTGCTACCTCTTCTCCATAGTCCTATAATTTCTTTGAAATGAGTGTTTTGAACATGAAAGGTAAAAGTTTCATGCTTCCCAAGATAGAACTTTTAGATTCAAAGTTTCTGGGATGGAAAATGGCTTGAAGCTTTGTGATGGTGAAGGAACAATGCCTAGGACACTGAAATGTTCTACCTTGTAAAACACTCTATCTCTCCATCTTTGATACTTCAATCTGCTATGACAATGTCTGAAATTTTTATAAACTAGCTCCATTTATATATCATGGAATATAATTCCAACTTGTAAAGTTAAAAACAAAAGAAGTTGGCCATATCATCAGAAGTTTGTCATATAATCTTATTTTTAGCTAGAAGTCAACATTATTTTTAGGTATTTAATTTTGGGGAGTGGCCTTTCTTTTAAATTAAAAAAAATATTCTGTCTTTGACTGTATTTAAATCTTTACCCCGACCCTCTAAAGCGCTATAGTGATTGCAAAGCCTCATTAGGGGTTTTTATAAAAATGAAATATATTGAAAGTAAAGTAATTTTTAATTTTATTTATGCAATCCTAATAAAATAATATTTTTTATTACCAAACTTTTTATGTTATCATTTTAGGTATATTCAATGTACCAAACAATAAGTCCATCACTTCTATAATGTAAACAACTTGTGAAAAAACACATACATTTGATTCTGAACTCATAATATATGTCATAATTCTTTTACATTTCACATAATTATTCCATATATCTGTACTATGTTTTCAGATTACATTAAAGAGTGTTTTCAGATTACATTAAATTCTAACAATAATGGTTTATTGTGATCGTTATTCTACCTGTCTGACAGGTGAGAAAACTGCCTCTATCAGGGTAAATGATTTCATACAGGTCACATCAACAGTAGGATGATAACAGGCATTCCAAAATATAGCCCCATTTATTTTCCTGGGATAGTCTTTGTTCTACTGAAATTGCTTCAGTAGTCTCTTATTTTACAATTACTGTTTTCTTTAAGCATTAATTCAGGACCCTACTGAAAACAGTGATCTGTATGAGAATCTACTCAAAGAAGTAAACCTTATGCTGCAAAATTATAATTGCTTGTTCATGCAAGCATGCATGAAATGCATACCGATTTATTTATAAATTCCTTAACTCCCTAATTCCTAAAAGGAACTATTTTATATTAACTAAATAGCTATACAGCTGCAGAACACATGACCAGAGGAAATAAACTACTTAATATTTGTTTAATAACTAACACAAACTGCATTATCATTTTAAGGTGCGAATATAATTATGTTGTTTCCCTTGTCCAAATAATTGCTTTAGTAGCAGGAAACGCATCTTCCTGCTGATCCCACCCCTCCCATTCTATCTCTAAACCATCAGAGAACCAAGAGTTTGGATGTTAAGTCCAAGGACTGACCCATCTTTCTGACAACATCCAGTAGGCATGTAAATGATAATGAAGAACTATCTGCCTTCCAAAACCTCTGATTTGGTTGCTGCCTCGCTGCATCACTGTGAACTCCCCTCCCACCGAGTCCTGATGTGACCTTTACAGTTCTATTTTATTTCATAATTTGCAAATACGTACCATGTTCCAGAGTTAGAGCAATTTTAGTTCACCTTCCTATACTGAACCTTATTTTCAAAGCAGGGCATTTTGCCAAGTAATTAAGCCTGGAGATGCTTTTAGGCGTGTTCATGTATGGTGCCTCAGACTGAACACCCACAATACCTTAAGCCCTTGCTCTGATTGCAGATCACCAGACTGGACTGCAGTTTCTCTTAGAAAGAAAGTTTTCTTCAAGACTAAGGATGTATTTTTATGCCAGGAGATGAACCTCAATTAGAATCATCTCTAACTTTCAAAAGGTTCTGATAAAATGAATGTATTTGTCAAAACAAAATAGGTCACAGTTTTTGAGAACACATAGGTCACAGTTTGAGAACAAACTGAAATCACAAGCTATGCTCAATAATTTAATATTTTATTGTATTTTATCATTTTATTATCAAGATTTTCATAGTTCAGAGAATTTTATAGAGGTGCACTCTATACTTACCATCTAAATTCTATAATTATCACTATACTATTTTTGATTTGTCATATATTTATTCATGTATTCATTAAAAGCTCTCTAATATGTATTCAGATACATCCTCTCTTCCATATATAGACAGCAAGAGGTCAGAGAGTCATACAGCTTCCATCAAACCACCAACAATTCTGTTACACAGGACAGTAAATATCTACAGATAACATTTGTCGAAATGAGGCTTCATGCTGTGTTTTTTTGCCATTAAAAAACAAAAAATGAGCTACAGCTACAAGATGCCTTACCTGAGCAAATTACACAGCAGGTTCTATTAGTTTTGCTGTTAATTCAACATCCCCTACTCCAAACCCAATCTAATAATTCTTAAAGAAGGACAAAGTCCCAGGCTGTGAGAACAAACTAAAATCACAAGAAATGCTCAATAATTTGATATTTTATTATATTTTATCATTTCATTCTAAAGATTTTCACAGTTCAAAGAATTTTATAGAGGTGTACTCTATAACCACCATCTAAATTCTATAATTTGATTTGTCATATATTTATTTATGTTTTATCCCTCTATCCATTTATTGACCAAACTTTTTTTTTCCTGCTGCATTTCAAACTAAATTGCAGATAATTTCCCCTTAAGTTGTCAGAGAGTATATGATTGATAGACTTTAATATGTGTTTAGTTTTTTTTGTATGATGTAAAATTTATATAAAATGAAATGCACACATTTTAATGATCCTCTGAGTTTCGCCACCCACCTACATAACACAACCCCCTAGCGTTATAGAATATCATCATCACCCACAGAATGTTGCTTCTTGCCCTTTCTTAGTCAATCTCTGACCCTACCCACAAGGGAAACATCATTATGGCTATCTTTCACTATATATCCAATTAACCTGTTCTATAAGTTTATAAATATAGATTAATCATACGATACGCACCTTTTTGACAGGTTTCCTTTATTTGTGTATTTTAGAAAGCCTTTCGTATTGCTTAGTGTGTGGGCAGTTCATTCTGTATTTCTAAATAAAAATATATCACTGTACAAATACAAACTTGCTTATTAATTTTCCTGTTGTTGAACATTGAGACTCTTTCCAACTATTTGCCCTTATAAAAGATCTATTATAAACATAAAAATTTTGTAACATTTGTTTTAATTTGTTTTGGATAAATACCTAGAGTCTGAATTAGCAAGTCATAGTGTAGGTATAGATGCAATTTTATTTTTAAAAAGTAAATCTTTTTCCCAAAGTGGTTTAAGATTTTGAAATCTCACCAAGAATGCATGAAACTCTTGCTTGTTCTACATATTTGCCAATACTTGATGTGAGACTTCTAATTTTTGTCATTTTGAGTGGATGTATAGCGACAGCTCATTGTATTTTTTAATTTGTCTTTCTCTGATGTCTAATGATACAGAGCTGTTAACACTTTTTCATACATTTATTGTCCATTTCTATATCTTTCTTTGTGAAGCATCTGTTCAGCTATTGTCCAATTTTATTATTGGACTGTGTTATTTACAGTATTTTATCAAAGATACTTTCACACAGACTGTGGCTTCTTTACGTTATGAATGTTCTATTCTATAAGTTTTTAATTTTATTGAAGTCTCATTTATCATTTTTTCCCTTTACAATTATTTATTTTTGTGACTTGTCTAAAATGTTTACTACTATTTTACAAATCAACGAAATATAAGTTTTCCTCTATAAGATATAGTTTTAAGTTTCATATACAAAGGCCTTTGGTTCCCAATTAATTAATGTATTTATTTTTGTACAATGTGAAGTAGGCATCAGAGTTACTATTATATTATACACATGTCCGGTAATTCCAGTACCATTTGTTGAAAGGCTTTTCTTGACCCACTCGCTCATTTTGGAGCCTAAGTTGAGTCTATTTCTAGGCTTTCTATTTTATTTTATTAATGTGTCGATTGATTCTTATACTGCATTCTCTTGATTACTGTAGCTTTATAGTAAGGCTTGAAAACAGCTCATCTAAATTCTCCTAGTCTGTTCTTTGTAAATTTACTTTGAGTATTTTAGATCCTTTGCTTTTCTGTATACATTTTAGCATTAGATTGTCAGTTACTACGAAAACTTGCTGAAATCTTGATGTGACATTGTACTAAACCCAGAGATCAATTTGAGAGTAATTAACATCTTAAAAATGTGAAGTCTTGCAATCCATGACAATGGCTTTTCTCACTATTTAGATCTTCATTAAGTGTAGATATCTTGCTACGTATTTTGTAGAATTTATTTCTAAATTCTTTATGTTTTTGACAGTCATAAAAATAAAAATAAAACATTAATACTATATAAATATAATTGCTTTCTATATATTATTTACCCTGAGATCTTACTGAATTCACTGATTAATTCTAGTAATTATACTGCAGAGTCCTATTGATTTTATATGTAAACCATCTGAAAACAAGTTTATTTCTTACTCTCTTATCATTGAGCCTGTATGTCTATTTCTAACTTTTTGCAATGGCCCAGACTTCCATAGAGATGGTGAGAATGGGTTCCCAACTTAGAAGAAAATATCCATGTTTTCACTATAAAATGCATTGTTAGCCCTAAATTTTTCATGAATGTCCTTTATTAGGTTGAAAAAAAATGTTCTATTGCTACAAGTTTTAATTTTGAAGGTGTGTCATATTTTATCAAGTGCTTCTCATTTATTGAAATTTAATTTGTACTTTTTAAATTTTGTTAATACAGTGAACTACATCAATTGATTTTGGAAAGTTCAATCGATCTTGCATTTCTGTGAGAAAAATCTATTGGCTATGATGCATTATCCTTTTATATATTGCTGGATTTTATTTTCTAAAATAATATTAATTAATTTAGCATATAGTTTGGTTCATGGGGGCATACAAATCTCTACTATTATTTTACTTTAATGTGTGTGCGTGTGTATATATTGGAAGTGTTCCCTCCTCCTCTATATTGTGAAAAAGTTTGTGTAAGATTAATATTATTTCTTTCTTAAATGTTTGAAAGAATTTACCAGTGATATCATCTCATCCTGGAGTTTTCTTGTTTGGAAAGTTTATGATGATGGATTCAATTTATTTACTAGGCATACGGTTATTCAGATTTTGTCCTTTGTCTCCTGCCAGTAAGTTTCATTTTTCAAGAAAATTGTTTATTTGATCTAAGTTATTGGCAGAAAATTGTTCATAATATTCTCTTTATTATCCTGTTTGTGCCTCTCCTGATACTGATACTGATAACCGCCCTTTTATTATTGATAATGCACTGATAACCACCCTTTCATTGATAATGCACTGATAACCACCCTTTCATTGATAATGCACAGATAACCACCCTTTCATTACTGATAATGCACTGATAACCACCCTTTCATTGTTAGTAATTTGTGTTCTTCTTATCACTTTTCTTGATAAATCTGTTTTGAAGTTTATAAATTCTGTTGATTTTTTTTGTTTTAGTTGGCATTTAACTTCATCATTCTCAAAATGCAAGGAGGCATTACAAATCCCAGGTTAGTTCTTTTATTTCCAACTGAAGTCTGTCTCTAGCACAGGTAAGTCAGAGACTCAGCAGTTTACATACAGAACTTGGGACATCTTTACTTTGGCTCTCCTCTTAGATTCATCCTTCGTTTTATAACAACTATGATTGCCCCTAAATTCTGTCTTATGTTTTTTCAGATTGAAAATACTGCCTTTCCATCATTGTTTTAACCACTGTTTCTGTGCCACAGAGGTCTTTCTTAAAGGTAAAAGCCAGTAAATGACAGTAAAGCTACTCCACACCAGTGTAAACCTGTGTAAAGATAGGTCTAGTAGGACCTTACTCAGATATATCAGAACTGGACACCCTCAAATTTTGCTAATTAAAAAAGAGTCATTGTACCAATATTCTAATTGCGTACAAAGTTTAATTGTCATTAGAGCAAGATAGAATAAACATGGGAAGCATTTTTAATGAAAGCTTTTGCAGTCAAATTTTTAAAATATCAAAAAGAAAAAAAATATTTTTTACTCATTATTTTACATGTAATTAAATTGGTAGTTGCCATTCATATGTCATGCATTATTATTATTATTATTATTATTATTAATTATTATTATTATTATTATTTTACGATGTTATATAGCTTTATCCAGAACAGGAATTGGCCAACTGTGGTTTTCAGGTTAAATATGGTCAATGCCTGTGTTTGTAAATGAAGTTAAATTTGAATGCAGCAACATTTATGAATTTATATATTGTCTGAGCTGCCTTCTCACTATATTAGCAGAATTGAGTAGCCAAGGCAAATACCACAGAGACCGCAAAAGCTAAAATATGTATTCTTTATAGAATGCAAAAAATATTTACTCTGTCTTCAGACTTCAGAGCAAAGCTTTGCTAAACACAATCTAGAATATAGTTTAAACTTTTTAAGGTCTGTTTTTTCCTAATTTGAGGAGTCTGGAGTATGTATAAATCATTGCATCTTGTATACTGGTGGCAGATAAAGCTTCCTTCTAGTTAGAAACCAATCCTATTTAAACTTTATTTAGCTTTACTAGTCCCTTCTCAAATCTATGAATTGTGAATCATGACTTTTATTTTATCATAATGGTCATCCTATTTCACTGTAATGATTTCTAGTTTTTATAAAATAGGATTAATAATACCTTCAGTTGTCATAATATGTGTGTTAGCATGTTCTAAATGCAATTTTAAAGAAATTATCATTTTTTTCCCTTATGGTATGGAACTTGCCTATGTAATATAGGAAGGCTCTTATTTCATTAGTCCTGTGTGTCTTAATTTTATTATGTCTCTTATTTGGTGACATTTTATAGTGTATATTAAAAGCACATTACCTATGGATATAAGAAATGAAGTAATGACATTTCTCATACTGAATGATTAAACAATTCATAGGAATATATTTTTCTGGGCAAGTTTTTCTTATAATTTTCATTAGCCATTGATCAGCTCCACATTCTCTTATATGCTCCCTAGTATTTTCTTTCATGCGGATAGGTCTTTATCAGTCAGATGAGTTGAGAATTTCATGAGCAAAAAGCAAAAACACAAGGAGGAAAAAAAATATACCTTAATTATTCATTATTGTTATACTAAAATTTTAGGTCAATCAATAAAAAGAAAAATATATATGTATATATATTTTCATGAGAAATCTTAAAGTTGAGAATAAGACTTGAATGTAGGCCTTTTAAGAAGTAACACTAATGTTTGTGTTTCACACATGAAACTCAACAGAGATCGATTTTCTTCTAGACCTTTATTGAATTTGTCTATTTGTCTGTCTTCATTTGGTCAGGCCACGAGGGAATCAAGTGAAAAAGACTATCTAGTCACCTAATATAACTATTATTCATATTTTATCCCACTTTTAACCTCTAACCTTGATTCATGTAAATATTAGCATTCGTAAAATTTCATTGCTTCATATCTATTTCTTCTGACTCATTTCCTTTCTGAAAAATATTGATTTGCCTTTTACAGGGTCAGCCTAAAAGAATCACATTGTATAATAAGTCCTTTTAATTTCCCTATGTCCACATTTGGCCTTAATCTCCTTGTTCATTTTGGACACAAATATCCAGAATAAAATTTTATTTTCCTCAGAGCAGAGAAACGCATTCTGTGGCTTTCATGTTTAACAACTCAACAACCTTCTAAGCTTAAGATTAAATACTTCATTATGTCTACAGGCAGTTGCATATTTATTATGCCCAAGGCAGTGATATATGAAAGAAATGGAATTGAATGACTCTGTAAAATAGTTTCTGAAATCCATATATTGTAAGTTGCCCCATCTCAAAAGAAAATAAAATATTTCCAATCCCCACTATGAGAAGAGCTATCTCTGTGTGAAAAGAGACACACCAAGGCTGTAAAAGTGAAGGACGTTTTAATACCAGTCATTGTGGCTCAGTCTCTTTTTTGTTGTTCCTCTGAATTCTTGAAACCATAGAAATAGATCTCCATAGATTCTTTTTTTCTTTTTTTAAAACAGAAAGGATTGAATTCTCTGGGTTTTTGAGTTTATGTAATACATTTTCATAACATCTTTCAAGTCTACTAGTGAATTATCTTTGTCATTCACCAAAATAAGTTAGATATTAAACATATGTACAGAAGGTATATATAATATACATATAGCATATATGTTGATAAGTATGTGCACATTATATATTGTATATATGCATATATATATATGCATATATGTGTGTATATATATATATATATATATATATATAGAAAAACATGATAAAACATATATCATCTTGGCTCCACACCTTTCTAACTCCCACCACATGGTTACTCCTAGGCCTTTTCTTTTGTTTTTCTTCTACCTAGAATTTCTCACCATCATATATATGTGTGATTGCTTCCTTCTTTCTGAAAATCTCTGCTCAAAATTCCCTCATTAGAAAGACCACGTATGACTCATTCTTGTTTCCTATTGCCTTCCTTTATTATGTTTTCATAGTCACCGGCCACAAGCTAAGGTCTACAAAAACACAGCTTTCTTAATTGTCCTATAACTGCCCAGAGTGTATTTTGAGAAAAGAAGGAATCGAGGTAAATGCCAAAGCAGAACACTCAAGTTGAAACAGAAAGGCAGAGGGAAAGAGGTGTGAGATGAGGGCATTTCCCCCTGAACTCTCTCTGCAAGGTCCCCTGGAGCGAGCAGCGCCCCAAGTCATTGTTTCTCTCAAGGCCACACCCTTCCCTCACGCTCCCCTTCTGGTTTGCAGGAACCTTCTGGTTTGCAGGAACCGTGCCCATCCTCGGTGCTAACGGCTTGGTGTGCTAACTGGTGACTGTTCTCCCTCTTGGTGCCTTCTCCTACCTACCCCTCTGCAAATAATTAGTTCTTAAAATGTATCCACTCCTAATTATTATTCTTCAAGAGTGCCATCATTTTTCTGTTTTGAAGACAATCACTGGGGGAAAAATATATTTCTTAATATGAAAATATTCTACATCCCAGATAGACTGATACAGATACAGATAATATTATGATATTTCACACTGTGTTTTCACTTGTGAAAAAAATAATAAAACCTTCTCTAATTTTCCTTTACTTCATTCAAGATTTCTTTGCTCAGAGAATTGTTTCTCAGAGAACGGCTACTACTTTCTGGGAGTACCCAATCATGTAATCAAGGGGAAGCATCTAGTCTAATCATTCTCTAGACAAAACTCTTCTCTGCAGAGACAGCCACGGCCAGCACCAGAACGATCTTGCGCTTCTTGCATACATCACTGGATTATCTGGGATCCCACTAGGGCATCTAGTCATTGATGCATATGTGCTGCATCCTCATTTTACAAATTATTTCAAGGCAGCTCTTTTCCCTTAACCCTTTTGGTCCTCCCACGGCACAATACAGGCACTTTATTTCCTGCTACACTTACTGGGGCCTCAAGATGTTGTCCTATCCTGGGCTCTAGCCCACCAGCTGATGTCTCTCCCACCTTCTTTCAAGAAGCCACATGTGCACATTCTTTATTTGATTCTCTCCCTAACCTATCTGAATTTCTCCTTCTCCCTCCTGGACATCTCACACAGGAGTGAGTACGTTTTCCTGCACTGCTCATGTGTCTTGAACTTTACTGAGATGCTGAGAAATGTTATGCTTCCCTGAGAGCATGAAAAAGCGGTACCCTTGTGCAGTTGCCTTAGAATCATGCCCATGTTTAAGGATGGCGGAGTTCCCATTTTGGTCCTGAATTTTAAAGGTGAGCCCTGGTTCCTTATTCACTGAACTCCTGGACTGGGGGAAGCAAATGGTGTGGTACTAAAATGTTAGGACTTTAAAGAAAAAAGTGATCACTAGAGGTCAGAAGAGACAAAACAAATGTCTTGAAGGAACTAGGACTTGAGCTTGTTCCTGAAAACTAAATAATATTTCATAGGAAGGAGAAGGATATTTCTTCTGGATGATATCTACATAATTATGGAACTATTCCAAAGCCACTAGTTAAAAAAAAAAAAAATCAACAGTATCTCTGCCATCTGCAGTCATAGGTATGTAAAGTCATCCCCAGTAAAGTGATATCACCCCTTGCCACCTTAGTTATCATAAACATTTCAGGTATTGCTTTTTAAAAATAAATTAGAATATATTACAAACATAAACTTCATTACAATTGATTTAATCCTATCTCTGTCTCTTATAGCCAAATAGAGTACATTATTTATTGATCTCTTATCCACATTCTTCTACTTTACTGTTACAGAATGATTTTTGACTTATAAAGAATGACCCATAGAGTCAAATGTCATCTCCAACTCAATAGAGTGATAATTCTTGTTACTAAAATGGCCTCCTTCTTATTCCAGAATTATAACAAGCATAAGTTGCTTATTATAGAATTTCAATAAAATATTGACGTGCTCATACCTTATCCACTTAAAGGATATGAGGTCTAGGGTTCAAGAAGAAGGGAAGTCTTTTCAGAATTTCATCATAGGAAGATACTCAAAATGCAGGGGCCCTGGATAGAGAAAAGGACAATGTCCCCTGATACTTTCCGTGTATTTTGCTGTAACAAGGTTTGTGTCATATGACAGTTCTGGAAGAAACTTTGTGGAATGAAAATTTGAAGCAACATTAGTTACATTCCATTAAATGGGCCACATTAAGCTCTTTCATGTGATTATCATTTTGTGCTATTGTGTTATTATGTCTTTAATTTATTGAGTGCCTTATATTTTCATGGTGTAGAACAGAAAGTATAAAATCTGTTTAGATAGTAACTGCTAATTAACTAAGGTAACCTATGTAGGTGAGAGAAGTCTTTATTATTAGAGCCAGAGTAAATCTCTTCACCCAAATAGCTACACATAATACTAGCTGAAAGTTGTGAATTTTTATAAAAACTGCAAAATAGTTTATTGAAATGACTAAACTATTTGAAATGAGAAACACACATTTCTAGATATATTTTTAAAAATGAAAAAGACATGAAGTAGATTCTAGTACCATCATGATCCAATTTTCCTCCCTAATGTTCTGGTGTGCCTATCTGAATAATTTATTTTCTAATTTGTTCTTTTTAAGGTTGTGGGAGCCCTTTTGTTGAAGTTGCAAGTTCTGGTGCTTTGCTGTCCAGGCTGGATGTCTGCCTCAGGGGTCTCAGTCTTTGCTTATGCATTGGTTCAAAGTTGGGTCTTTAAAACACTACACCTTTTTCTATTGTCTTCTGCAGACAGCTTCCCTTCCCTCCAATATATTCTACAAAATGTTGGCTTCCTGTTTTACTATTTCATGGTGAGGCTGTATCTTTTAGCATCTGTCTTGAAACTGAACATTCTGAATCACTGTGATTGACGGAATCTATCTGCTGGGTGCATTCTTATATTCACAGCTAGTCTTCTGCTTTTTGTGAAGGTAAGAGCAATATTTTTAATCTTTTGGGCTTGAAGCAAGGTTTTATTTTTTTATGAAAAGAGTTGAAAATAATTACCCTTTTCTTATTTATCTCTATGACATGTCTTTTCTAATATATTAAATAACCCTTCATCAATAATGATGTCTCTGAATCTGTTGTTTCATAATTTCATGACCAGTTATATGTAAATTACTTTTTCACGTGCATTATTTTACTTGATCTATGTTAGAAAACGAAAAAATACATATGCATACACATGTGTGCATGTGAACACATACACACACACACACACACATTTTTTTTAATCTGTTGTTGCTTTTGGTCCCTGTAAAACTATACCTTCAGGCTAAGGTGTCTGGGACTGTTGCCTCAAATGAAGAATTATGTAGCAGGATACAGAGAATAGAGTCAAATTATACACTTCTAAGTATCTAAGCAGCCTTGAAAAGCAGGGTTTTGATTTGCAAGGACAAATCTTTTTGAGGGAGAAAAGGTTTCAGAATTCAGAAAGCCTGTTTTGCATATCAAAAGCAAACCCCAAAGGAATCAGGCTTAAGCCTTCTGCCACTTCGTTTTTTTTTTTTTAAAACCAACCTTCACCTTTCCTTACCAAGCAAACTAGAGAAAAGGTTAGGGAAAGCAATGAGTTATTTGCTGATGTGAGTTCAGAAAATGGGCTAGGTGGATCAGACACCCACTCCTCAGGCAGTAGGAAACAGTAAAATCTCAGGCAGGGTTTGGTTTGAATAGAGTTGCAAGAGCCTTCTATTTCACTTGTCATCCATGCCCTGAGAAGTGGAGAGTCTTGTAGAAACACCTCTTGAGGCAGCATCCTGTAGAAACAGGATTGGTGATGCAGTGTCAGGGCAGGTCTAGGCAGAGAGGACCTGAGAAAGCTCCCTGTCCATGTGACTTGAATTAGGAAGAATGCTCAAATGAGAAGGTGACCATTTATCATCAAAACCAGACAACTTTTAAGAATTATAGAGTACATGGTTAATTAAGTCAGCATAAATCAGCTAGTTCAGGGCAAACCAGGGTATATAGTCACTTTAGAGGAGACAAAAATTCCAAGAGAGAAAGCAAGAGGATCCAGTATAAAATCATAGATGGCATAAAATAGAGTATATGTGATGCTTGCACTAAGGATACCTCATTAGGTGCCAGAGGGAACAGACACAGGTAATGAAAAATCATAAAGAAAACATTGACATTCTAACATACAATACCATTAGGCGATGATGACTATACATACTCATAGATTCCTACATCCTAGGTAAGACCATGAAACAAAGGTGATAGAAAAAAAAAAAAAAGCAGAGAATGAGAAAATTATAAAAGTCTAAGGAAAGTACTCATTGTTTAATATTAAGTTTATACTTAGCCAATAGTTGCATGATGTCTTGAATTAGAATTCGTTATAAAAAAATAAAGTTTTTTTTCATTTATCTGTGTTTTTGCCCTAAAAATAAATTACAAGAGCTCTACCCATAAATGAAACAGATTAGAAAGTATTATTTTATTTTATTCAGCTAAAGAAACGGAGGCTCAAAGACTAACTGAGCAACCCAAAACTCAAAGCATGTAAGGTATGGTGCTGGGACAAGAACCCATATCATTTGTTTTGTGTGTGTGTGTGTGTGTGTGTGTGTGTGTGTGTGTGTGTGTGTGTGTGTGTGAAATATTTATAATAATATTTCTCCCCCTCTATTTTTGCTAATGTAGAGTTATCCCTTAATCTATACACTCATGAAGGTAATTTTTTTTTTCTCTTGAGATTGGGAGTAAATTTTGGGTAACAGGGCAGGAATCTAAATTTGTGTAATCTGACTAGTGCATTATATTTTGGGGGCTTTCAATTCTTCTTATAATAGATCTGTCTAGTAAAGGATCCTACTTTTTATTTTATAATGTTTCTTCATAACTCATTGTCTATCAAAATTTAGTTATATATGTATGTATTTATTATCTATATTTTATTCCATCTTTGAAATGTAACTTCCATGAAAGTAGGGAATTTATCTTTTTTGTTCATTTTTATAGCACAAGGTTAAACATTGCTGCACACATAATATGTACGAAGAAAGTATTTGTTTAGCCCATTCGTTAATGAAGGATCAGTGAGCCTCATCAAATATGGCACTACAATAAATAGAAAGTTGACTAATTAATTTCCAGTTTATTTTTGTGAGTACCATTAATTATACTGCATGCAAACAAATTATCATAGATATCTCTAGAAGGGTCATTCTCAAACTCTCTCAGGCTTAATAATCACTTGGTGAACTAGTTAAAAATGCAGATCCTCAAACCAATCATTAAAAATCTGCTTCAGTGGATCTGGAGCAGAATCCCAAGTCACTTAACAATCATTTAATAAGTATTCCAAAGAATATGGTCAAGTTGCCATTTCAATTTAGGCTCTATTGCTTTTATTCAGATTTCACTAGATAAAGCAAATTTTATATATCTGCCAGCATTTTCTTCCCACTATTTAGTATTGATTTTTACAAATTATAAAACTACAACATAGATACTGGTCTCATACTATATTGAAAAATTATGAAACTTGACATAATTTTGAAAAAAAGTTTTATACTTTTTTATACTTATGATTGACAATGCAATCAGACTTGTATTTTTATTTTAAACATGTTCAAATGGTAAGCTAATGAGATAGATTTAGTCATCCGTACAAACAAGTACTAGATATAGTAACCCAAAGAGGCATATTGGCAGACAATCTGGGATTGCACTTTGGAAGAAAACTAGAATTGCACTTTGGTGTGGGAAATAAAAAAGCAAAGGCTAGTAATGTTGATTTTGTATATGAAGGAGAAGGCATTACAGCCATTTGAACATTGTTCACTCAAAATAGAAATAATCTTTTTAGTGTATATTTTAATGACTTTGATAGCTTGATTAACACAGAAAATCAAAGAAAAAAATTGTGATTTTTTTCCCCCTTGCCTACTGAAACCTTGATATCATGTGAAATTTAATATGCCATTACTGTTGGCTCTATATCAAGGATGGCAGAAATACATTAGAGTAAACACGAAGTGTGTGGTCTGCAATCTGTTCTCAGGAAGACATATAGTAATGAGCTCTGAACTCTAACTATAGCATGCTTCATACATGTTCTAATACTGTATACAGTTCTAATACTGTATGAAAATATATCCTTCTTGGATTTAACCTAATAGATATTTAGTTTCCAAGAACATAAGAAGGCTATACTCATAACATAATCATAACATGAACACATTCATAAAAACTTATGGCAAAGTGGATCCTAACATAGTTTGTTGTCTGTTCTCTTCTTATTAGATCTATTAACGCCTTGTTATATAGTTAGCTTCATTACCAACTGCATACTGAAAATACCTAAATCTCCGGGTCAGACCTACCCCTCCACCAAATTCCAGACTCACATATCCAACTGCCTACTAGATATTTCCATTTGAAAGTCTAATTAGACGTTTCAACTTCAAGACACCATATCCCAAAACAAATGTCTGTTTTTCCTGCAACATAACATGTACCATCAACAGCTTTTCCCATCTCAGCTCACAACTCTCTTCATGAGCCTAGTCTCAAAACCATATTTTTATCTTTGAGCACTTTTTTCTTTCACATTTACATATAATCTTCTAAGAAACCCCATTGGCTCTACCTTAAAAATATATACTATTTCCAACTACTTTCCACTGCTTCACTATTACAAAATGAATCCAGGCCTTCCTCATCAATGCCCCTGTTTATGCCAAGACCCTCTGAAAGCATCCTTCATCTATTGTTCCACTGTTTACTGCATACTACTTCTGAACACAGAAGCCAGAGGGAGCCATAAGTTGGAATGCACCACTCTTCTTAAAGTCTGTGATGGCTTCCTACACACTCACAGTAAAAGCCCAAGTCCTGAAATTGATCGACGAGACCCCATGTGATCTGGCCCTAGTTATGTCTTCTAGTTATGTCATCCCCGAAAACTCTCTCCTTCCTTCACTTAACTCCCAGCCATACTAGTCTTCTGCCCTACCTTGAGCCTGATAGGCACAATCTCATTTTAGGGTCTTGCTCTAGGTATTCCTTCCTCTTTGTCTGTCATTTTTTTCCCACTGTCTATGCAGTTGACCCTCTCACTTCCTTCCAGACCTTGTTCAAATCTCATCTCCTTAATTGGGTTTGCCCTCTTCATCCTATTTAATAGTAACCTGCTTCACCCTCATCACTCGCCCATCATAGGCATTTCTGAGCCCTATTTGACCTCTACTTTTTCTTTTTACATAGTTATTATGTCATCTAACAAAATATACAATTTCCTTGATTAGTTATTTATTTTAATAGAAGCACATGATTATAAAGAATAGTACATATGTATACATGTATAACTCAAATAATTATCAAAAAAAATAAAAGCTGTGTAATTGTCACTGAGGTAAACAAATAAAGCATTGCTAGCAGCAAAGAAGCACACTCATACTTTCTCTAATTCTCTCCTTTCTCTAAAAATATTACTACTACCCTGATTTCTGATACCGCAATAGAATTTTGCAGATTTTGAACTTTATATATAGTTGTGTGTTTCTGTGCTTTCTTTCACTCTATAGTATTTTTTATAAAACTCATCCATATTGTTTCATCTAACTATAGTGTTTTAATTTGCATTGCTGTATAATTTTCAATGTATAATATATATGAAGATTTGATTGTTTCTTCAATCAGTGAAAGGACATTTGAGTTTATAACCTTTGTTCTTTATAGTCTATTTTACCCTCAAATTTTTAAGTTTGATGAAAATGAGATCTTTATCTGTCTTATTAATAGATTAACACCAAAAACATAGAACAGTGCCTGGATCATGGCAAGTAACTCAACAAATATTTGTTGAATTGATGAGTTGAACTAAAAATGAAGATTTTATTGACCTAATTTGAAGTCTGTTGTTGGAAAATAATGCAAATCCTTATATTTTTGTTGTCTTGAAAGTTTTTATTTACATATGATTAATATTTACATAATATTGATAAGGACTGGCTGATAAAATATTGATTTGGAGTTTGTGTGGAATACATTATAAGTGTATGTAAGCAATTTGGGAAAATAGAGCTCAAATTTTTTTTGATGACCTAAAACTGAGTGATGAGATTTGGTCAGAATTATGAAAAAGCCTGACATTAAACTTAGATAAACACAATTAAAATATCAAATGTCAACAATACAAAACTTCATATACTATATTAAAATTTGCAAATCTCTTGGCAACATCATAATCTAACACTCCAGACAAAATATGAAAAAATACATTTGCCTAGTCAGAGAAAATAGATATCACAGATATAAAACACTTAAATGTGTAAGCTTAATTTCTCTTGGCTTATATTTCATTAGTAGTATTTGATAACATCCAAGAGAGGTGAATGATCATGTTATTAATAATTTGTATGACACACATTTAATTAACTGAATTAAAAATGAACAATGGCATTACAAGGGCTATTCAGTCCATATATTATATAATAATATACTGGTTAACGCTTAAGAAAAGTGCCCAGTCACCAATGTATCATTGTGCATTGCGCTAGCATTAATCAAATCAAATTAATGTAGTGTTACTTTTATCTTAAGTGGGCATTAATGAATGCTTCATCATTTCAAAATGTTACGATGACATATCAACATATCAAATGCTTAATTTAATGTTTAGCATAAAAAGGTTCATTTGATACTCATGTTAATGAGAACTTGTTTTTTTTTTCTTTATTTACAAGTATAATTAAAGACAGGTATTATAAAGACTTTTAAACACTGTTTAAATGTAAGACAGGACCACCTTTAAAGTAGTTCTTTTGAGGAATAATAATAATACATTTAAAGCTATGGAAATTCTTTTTCACACTCCACTAGATCAGTTCATTTCCATTAAAAGACAGAAACATGACTTCATATTAATGATGGAATCAAAACAGATGGAGCTATCTAATGGTTCAGGCAGGAAATTGGAGTAGGAATTATAGCTTCTTACTTTTATATCTACCACTGATTCACTAAATAACCTTGGGCAAATTACTTAAGCTGCCAGGTCAAATTTTCTAAGTGCACGTCTTCTTTTTTTATGCCCAGAGCTCTTATTAGCAAAAAAAGGAAGCTGTGGAGCTACAGAAAAAGGAAATGATATAATATAGAGTGGAGGAAAAAGCCTTTGGCATGGAAAAGATTAAGTGGTTTACCCAAAGTTTCACAGTCAGTATGCGGACTACTGTAGATTCAAACTCCAGTTCAAGTCTGTCACTATTATATGTGATATATTGGTCAAGCCTTTAGTATCAGCATAATAATAAAACCCTGACTTTGACTATAAGGCTATGAGTTTAAGATTTTCCTAATAAATTATAGATATTTAACACATATAATTGTTTTACTTATTCTCCAACAGTAAATGCTATTGATTTTTTATTCTTAAAACAGCTTATGAATTTATATGATCATCTAATCTCGACTCCAATGCCATAATTTTTAGGCACTTGTTAATCTAGAAATTATTCTTAGTGACTTCATTGTTTGTCCAAATTTATTTCAGCTTTCACGCTTTTGAAAACAGATGGAGGATATTTAAGACCATTGGAATGGGGAGAGAGCACATAAAAAACAAAGGCTATGCCCAAGCTCTTTGAAGGCGAAAATTTATCAGTCATGTCTACCACTTACATATTATTTGACTTATCTACAAATTTCCACTTAAACTGACTTTCCTCTAATGTGAGCTTACGTCATTCCATGGGAATTTTTGACTAGGCCCTGTATTGCTAATACTTACTCCTCAAATATATTCTTCACATCACCCATATAGTATGTCCCTGTGTTCTTTTAAACATTGGTTTTAATTTACTATATTAACATCAAATAAGTCGGAACTTCTCATATCCTGACCACATAGAACTGCTTTTGCTATCTCCTTTGCTGGAATAGCAACACTCTTCTGTGTCTAATATGCATCTTTGAATACTTGCCTTAAATTTTACCTTCACAAAGCTTTTATGCTTTGTTCATATTAATTATTTGTGTTCCTGTCTGTGTCCCCATAGTATATCGTATATATCACTACAATTACATTTATTTCACTGTTTTATAACTATGAGTTTTTCATCTATTTTTTTAAATTGAATTTTGTTCTTTTAGAGGTGATTCTATACATACCTCATTCAAAATACTGAAGAAAGATCACACCAGGTGATTTTAAACAGGCAAGACAACTTTATTCAAGACTATCTCAATAGAGGTCGAGACTATTGCAATAGCGAGGCAAGGCTCTTGCAAAAGAGGAGAGAGGGTGAACTCAACTTCATTGAGAAGAAAGGTGGGATTTTTTTTTTAAGCACTGAAGCAAGCTCGTGGAAAAGTACTGAATGATCTCAGGAAGGAGTTCAGTCAACGTGATGAAGCCATTGTTTAATTGGCATTGGTGTTTACAGAGTTAGGCTTCTAACCCTCCCACAGAGACTGAGGATACCAGCCTTACCTTCCTTGATTATTCTATTTCAAAGGGATAGCTCCAGGGCCCTTTATGAAGAAAAATGTTTCTGCCTTATAAAACCGGCAAGAGACTGGGAGAAGATTTACATCTCAAAGGAACAGAGACAGAATTTACAATTGCAAGTGTTCTAAAGTAAAGGCTCTAAGAAAAGTCAGTTCAGAGGCCTGTAGTCTGGAAGAAACCTGTCTAAAGTGTAGTTGGCCTAAGGGAATGTTAAGGCCATCTCAATCAATATTTATATTCACAGTTGTGAGACAAGTTAAACACTCCAGAAACTTTACTCTGCTGCTATGGCCTCTAAAATCTAACCGGGTATTCTAGCACAAACGTTTTCTTTGAAATAGACTGGCAGGAGCACTGAGGTGGTCATTTTAAAGAATTGTTTGCTGTAGGTTTAGTGTGGACTAATGAGGGAGTAAGAAACTCTCGGGGCTGCAGTTTTATGTGAGACCCACAGTTTTGGTGATTTTTACCTCCAGGAACTCTACGAAGTTCTCACAGTGGCAATAAAAAAAGCTCCTGTTCTAATTAGATCCTGGAAGGGGAAGAGTCATCATTGTAAAATTTGCCTGGCATGTTTTGCAGAACAAAGCCCCATTCTCCAGTGGGGAAGGCTTACCCTATGTGGGGGGAGGTCCTTTGTTCCTCTCCAGTCCCCTCTATATTTCTTATCTCATTCGAGGTGGGGAAAGGGGATGAAACACTTGTCACAGTCTAGGGACAGATCCACGAAAAGACCGAAATTTAAGCATCATAATATAAAACATTCCTACTCTCCAAATCCTCACCACATCAAACAAGCTTCCCATTTGATAAAAGTGGATTAAAGCTAAAGGTATCACATTGTCTAAATGGTTTGCAAATCTGCTGTGATTCTTCCTTCTCACTCAGTTTACAAATGTGGATGTTTCTGGTAACACAACATATTCCCAAATTTGTATTACTCTCTTTGCCTTTATGAGAGGAACAGAAGAGAGGAATATCTAATATAGAGTTCTTATTTTGCATTTTACATTGCAGAGGTATTTTTCAATTTCTTCATTTATCTCATTATTATTTTCATTTTAAAAACGGAGACAGAAGCTCCATTGCTAAATATTTTGCTGAAGGTCCTATACTTGAATGAGAATTAAAAAGTAGCAGAAAAAAATAAAGTATGCTTTTTTAAAGTCAATTGCTAAAATCGGAGCCTAATGATACACACACAAAAAAAGAGAGAAGAATATAGAAAAGAAAAAGCAGAGGTAAACTAAAATAAAAAAAAAATAAAAATTGTAAGAGAAAACTACATGAAATTTTAACCAAAAATAATGGAAAATCTAATAAAATTAACAATTTTTAATCTAAATATAAATTATCAATATTTCCTTTAGAAGAAATGGAAAAGCATAATATTGTATTTATCATCTAAAATATAATGATTGAAGTTAAAAACTATAACAAAAATGCTCATAATTGAATTTAATCTACTTTTTTCAGAACATATTTTAGTTCTCTAAATTACTGAAGATATATAAGATAAAAATGTTTTCAATTAATTATATGAAGCCAACATATGATAATAGTTGAGAATAAAAAAATAACTTTTAATAAAATTTAAATGTCAATTCTAATAAGAGTTCTTAAAAAATAAGAACAGATGCTAAACTATTTAAATGTAATAGACTAACAAAATTGAACAGCAATATTATTTTAAATAGAGAAACATTAAAATAATTTAATTAAAGCAGTAAATGTTCTTTATCATCACTGTTATTTGTGGGGTTTTTTTGAAAATTCTAGCAAATTGTATAAGAAACAAAATAACGAGCAAATATTAGAAAATAGATAAAACTCTCTCAGCGGACAATATCATTTTATAATTTAAAAGCTCAAAATGCTATTTTAAAAATACTATAATTAATAATTGGATTCTTTCTGGGCATGTGAATCCATAACCCAGTCTCTGTTATAGCAAAACATCTAGAAATATAATTGAGAGAAAAAGTTACACTGAAAATTAAGGCAAATATCTTTTATGTGTATTATGTAGAAATAACCTTTTAACAAGCAAATCTTTATAGAAAGCAAACTATAATATTTTTGAATGCTGTAAAATATGATCTCAGCCAGTGGAGAGATATAATACTCTTCATTCCTCTTGACTAAAAAGGCAATAATTTGTGCACAGTTTAAAATTCACCAAGAAGAAAATAAAATTGGATGTTCATGTTACATCATACCCCAAAATAAATTCCAGACAGTTTAAGGTTTAAATTAGGACAGTATTAGCTGTCTTGGTGGAATATCTATGAAAATACTATAAAGAAAAAATATGCAAAGATTTCTGAAAAAAAAATTTTTAAGCAGTGACTAAACCTTTCTTCCTAGTTCCACCATCTCTGTGTTTGTGAGTGAGTGTGAGTGTGTATTTGGGGGGCAGTGTGGATATGGGTGTGCAACTGTATAAAGATTATTTGGGGGAAAAAAGAAAGCCAAACAACAACAAAAAAAGATAATACAAAGTGTACCCTCTCTCTCAGAAAAAAAAAATGGTTTATGAATAATCGTGTTCCTGTATGAATATAAAATGTATATATTTATGTGTGCTTTTAAGTAATTTAAGAAAAATGCAGACATTTTTGCTTTGTATATTCAACAACCTTTCAAGTTTTTGAAATGATGTATCATATTTATTTTGTTCACTCTTGATCTATCTTTTTTCCTTGTTCTGCTTCATCTAGAATATGCTGTCTACCTGTTTGTCTCCTCCTTTTTATGGTAATTGTATTGCCTACCGATAAGTAGTTTACTGACCTGGGCTCATTTTCCCCTGGAGTGAGGAGTTACCATACATGGTAATATGTATCTAAAGAGGACCAAAGTCTGGGCTCTACTTGTGTCCCTCTCAGCGACTTAAAAAAGGAAAGGATACGCCTTTGCGAAGAAAATTTCAGGCTTTCCAGAACTATCACCACGTATCTTGGTGTGCTCTTTCTCTGCCAGTGACATTGTTCTTCAAAGCTGATTTGTAAACTTTCTGAAAGGAGCAGCATGGAAGGATGAAGACACCTTAAGAATGCAACCCGTCAGCCCTGACACTTTGAAGAGAGAATCTGGAAGAGAGGATGGATGCTCAAGATAGCTCTTATCATCTTAGCTCTGCAGGATTTAGGACTGCCGTGATTACCGCTCAGTGAGCACCGGGTGGTCCACAGTGTCGGTGATGTTTTATATCCCATAGGGACCACCGGAACAGACAGCGAGGCTCCTAGATCCACGGGCAGGGGAGACAAAGTCAAAGCTACAAGCTCCTCCTCACTTCCGGTTCCTACGGCTGGGACCCTCTTCTCCATCACATGCACAGAGTTCCTGACAGCTGGGAGCTGCCTCACCACTTAGCCGCTGTTTATCTTGAACCACCCTTGCTCACCCTAGTTTATTTTTTGTCCCCTCAAGATTAATTTTGCTTTTCTAAAACAGGAACTAGATTATAAATGTTTCTGATCTTGAACATCCATTGTTTCCTAATTAGGATTAAGTGTGTTGGATAACGGTATAGTTTTGGAAAGCAGAAAATGTCTTGGTCATTCTCTTTCAAAATATTGAACATATAAAAGTCATCAATCAATTTTAATTATGCACATGTGTGTCTGAGTGCAAAGTATTATTTTGAGGTTTTGCAAAATAGCAAGCAGTAACCGCAGGTTATAATTTGAAATGGCTTTTGTTTTTATTTTTCTTGTGTTTTGCGTTTCTAGCATTTTCTGTGTGCTTGTCCCATGCTGATGCTCTTCATTTTTAGCTAGCTGTAGCTTTTTACTCAGAACTGCCCAATTGTTGTACTTCCTGCTGATATTCCTCTAGCGTTAGAAATCTAGCATTAGCCTTACAAACCACTGCAGTTCTGGCCTTTGGCTGCATTGTCTGTAGGGATGCCAGGTGCCCATGCGTTTGGCATTAATGTGTGATATAGTCCATTAGTCTCAAGTATTTACGAGATCCTCTGAGGCTGGCTGAATGTTCCAGGCAGACTTTTAAATAAAACAAATTTATTGACTTAGTGTAGAGCTTTATTGCCTGAATCATTTTTGGACTGCCCTTGAACATTTCTATTTGTTAATGCATTTATTCATTTTTACTCTTTACATGCTGTTGATTTCAGAATATTTTATTGTCTGTGAATATCATATTTGGTTACATAGTGTTTCTGGCTTGTAAAACCTCCTGTATTAAATTGGACTCTTACATACTAAATGTTGTTTTTGCTATTTTTCTTTAATGTAGAACTACATAAATTTAAGAAGTTATAGAAATTTTACTTCAAGCACAAAAAGAAGTGAAACACAAATATAATAACTATCTTCTTAGCTAGAATAATTTTACGCAAAATAGCTAGCTATAGGGCAAATGTGAAAGTTGTAAAATAGTACACTACACTAATCTATTGATTCAAAAATATTTACTTAATAATTTCAAGAAGGTGGAATAATTAGTCTTTGGTAATATGATTTTCTAAGCATTTTTTTAAACAAAGTTACATTAATGAGTCTTTAAAAACTTGATGTAACCATGTGATGAATCTATACTCATATGTCATGTGTCAAAAATTTTCCGTGATCACAGGAGAAAACTCTATTTTTAGTTGGTGACTTTTGGGGAAGAAAAATGAAACCAACTTTCAGCACCTTCTCAGATAATCTCTGCTGCCTAAATTACAGTTCAAAAACCAGACTATCAAGAGGAGAAAATAAAACCAAAACTCAGTTTGGTTCTACAGCAAAATCCAGAGACAGAATGTCCTACAAATTGTTTCTGTGTAAGTAGGAAAATCTTCTGCACCATCAGATCCATTTCTGGAGCCTAGGAATAATCATGTGGAGACTGCACAGAAAAGAACATTTGACAGGATTCTAAGCATGTGACTCACCCATAAAACCACATGGGGAATGAGTGAGTACCAACATGCCTGGGGAAATATTGGGGACAGGTCTGAGAAAAAGGTACATCCAAACACTATATACTGTGGAATTGAGTAGGAGCTTGAGAAGATGCTGGACCTGAGGTGTCAATCATAGGGAGGATTCATTCCTTGGAGAAGGAGATGGCTATGAAGGGCCAAACAACATATGTGGGTGAATGGCAAGGTGAAAAATATGAATAAAGAGATGGAAAGTAATGATCTCACAGAATCAATGGAGTTTACAAAGTTAGAAAAGCAACCTCTCTTTACTAAAAAGAGGAAAATGATGAATAAAATTGTCCCATATTATACTAAGAAAGAAAGTCACTCTCAATATTAGAAATCAAATCAGTCTCCTAGAACTGTTACTCCCGAAAATATACAATCACTTCTTATTGCTGGGGAGAGTTTCAAAATAAACAGAAAACAGCTAACATTATCTCTATAAAACCTTACAAGAAGAAAGGAGAAAAATTACCATAAATTTTTGTGATGAAAATCCCCCCTTTACATTTATACAAAGCAAACATGAAGCAAAGTGAAATATAACAAAATCTAAAACAAAATATAACAAAATCTCAAACACATCTTTAAAGAAGTATGTGTAGAAATAAGTACAAATCCACTGCATTTGGAATTAAACACAGAAGATCAGAAATGATAAAATTAGAAAGATACAAAGGAGAGCTGATAGAACTCTACAAAAATGCAAGTAAAAAAATCACTGAAGAAATGATTAAATTTCAGAGAGCTCAAAGGAGTACACTTTAGATTAAAACATTAAAGTGCATTATTAAAACAGAATAAAGTTCAATAAAGTACACATTAACAAGCATGCACTGACAAACAAAAATAAAAACAAAAATGAAATGAAAAATGAAATGTATCATAGATGAGGTAATGATCAGAGAAAGTGATGAAGGTCAAAGATAGTCCAAAAATATCAACCATTCATGTAATTTAAGTCAGTAAATAATAAGCAAAATAAATGAAACAGAACTAATTGTTAAGACAAAAATCCAAGAAAATTTCCCCCAAATGAAAGAGAACCTAAATCTGTATATCAATGGTCACCATATATGCCTCAATAGTTGATTCACAGCCATCAATTCCTAGGTGTACCAAGTAAATTAATAGAGTTTAATACTACCGAAAATCTCTTCTGAACTTTCCATCAAAGAAGTCATTACCTGAAAGAAAATTTGTATATAACTAGAATCCTTGACAGTAATATAGAAAGAAGGACAGAATGAGCAACATTTTCAAGATGCTAAAGCAAAGAAAATTCAAGTCCGGCATTTAATAACCAAACAAGCTATCAAGATAATAGAAAAGGACTTGTAAACATACAAAATGTAGGGACTTCTTCTTGATGGATATGGAAGATAATAACGTACAACAACAAAGGATTTACTAGAAAAATGTAGTAAAAGGACTAATAGTAAGCTGCAAATACTTTTAAATGTAGATCTAAGACTAAAAGTAAGAACACAGCTGATGAAATGTTATATTAAATGGTGCATGTTCTTACAAAGTATACACTAAAAAAAGATTTAGAGAGAAAAACAGGGAAGTAAAATAAAATAACTTCACTGAGTATTCCATAGTTGAAAAATTTAAAATTGCCAAAACATATTGTTGAGGCTTCAGGGGGAAAAAAAAAGGTGGGGGAGACATTATTCAAGACATGAAAGAACAAGATAATTATATATAATATAATTATTATATATAATATAATTATTATATATAATATTAATTATTATATATAATATTAATTACATATATATATATATATATATATATATATATATATATATAAACAAGATAATTAAGAAAGTTTAAAAAACCAGAAGTATGGGTACATTTCGATTAAGTTTTTTCAACTATGGGATAGCCAGTGCAGTTATACTAGGAAATGTGAAATATAAGAGCAGGGCTTGTGATTCTGGTATCAGACAAGGTAGATTTTGGGATAAAGAGTTACACATATCCTATTATTTCTCTTTGTCGCTATCTTTTGTTAATAAACAAGTTCAAGCAAAATATTTATATCTACGCTATTCGTATGCACAGCATATAGGGAAAGAGATGATTCATTCTTGTATTTCTCAAACGAAGAAAAAAACAAATTACATTATTTAGTGGGATGAAAAAGGATCATGGGAGTTTGGTGATACACAATCCTGAAGAGTGCTAATTAAATAAAATCGTCTTAATTTAAACTCTTTTTCTCCCATAGTTACTTTTGAGAATGAGAAAAAATTGGTCAATATCTTGTTAGAAATACTTCTCTATACGACAAAGCAAATTTTAAGAAGTATCCTTTCAGCCACATACGTTTAAGCTAACATATTTCAATTTTCTTAAGCATTTTTTCATAGTTCCTTTTCCTCATTTGATTCATCAGGTTTTAATGGAAAGACTACCCAGTTGGGAGCTAGGGGATGGAGCTGTTTTTTTCTGGCTCTGAAACTGATGAACTGTTATTTGACTAAACCTTGTTATTTTTCCTGCCTTGCCTATAACTGACAGAATGTGATGGAGGAGAGAATGGATGAGACCGCATGTATGTCAAATTACGGAACCCCAATTAAAGAGAAATCAGTGATTTCAAAGGAATTTAATTTTAATTTAAAGTGAATTATTTAAACAGCCTCTTCAGACAGTGCCTAAGTATCAAGTATTGAATAAAATTTTTAAAGATTTAAAAAAAAAATGTTGACATGTATTTATAGTTTTTCCATGCTCTAATATTGCAATGAATATAGAAAAGGAACTATAAAATGATTTTGGGAATGAGAGAAATGATTTATGATTATATGTGTTGATAAACTGTGGAATTTACAACAAATAATCAGTTGCAACAATAAAATAAATGATGTAAAATATATACTTTATTCAATGCAATTATTGAGCTATAAAATTTAAGGGGCTCATGATCTTATAGTTTGAATTTGTTGTAATAATAAAAATAAAAATAACGCCATACATTTCTGCTTTAGGAATTTCTGCAAGGAAACTTTCTGCCATTTAATTGCATCTTTGAAGGACTATAATCTCTTAATCACCATGAGCTTCTCTTTTATCTTAGTAATTGGTATTCATGCAGACTGCATTTATCTTAAACTTTTCATGTCAGTATGTAAGGCTGACTGCTGAATTAGAGGCTTTTCAAAAATAAAGCTTCTGCACTTCTAATTTATGATATATGAATCACACTGAATATCCCATCAAATATTGCCCTTTGCTGGGGTTAATCTATATGTTAATGGTTTCTCTATTTTCTGTGGTATCTTGGCCTTTTCATTTATTTAGTACATTGTAATTGTACAGTTTATATTGTTTCAAAAGAACATTTGCAAGTCAGTGAAGAGGACAGCATGCTCTGATGACAGGAAAATTACATTTTGTAAAACTTGTGTTTAAATGCTATTAATATATTCAAATTAGGTTAAAAAGCTCCACTGAAAGGAGGTTAGTTTATAATAAAAAGACTTCTTATAGAAATTGCAAACAGATCATGACAGGGGCACAAGGGAAGAGTAGATACTTTTAGAAAACTGTAGCATAGGAACACTATAGGGTCTGTTATATTTTAACATTTAGACTAAGAAAACAAGCTCTGAGATTTTAGGTAATGTAAGTCTGGCTAGCTGATACTACTGTAAACACAATGCTATATCCAGAATACTGAAGCTTCAGAGATTTTCCAAAATCCCCTCACAGCTGGACAGATCCAAGGAGACCATGAACGAAATTAAGTGGAAAAGAGGGTTTCTGGGCCATTAGGGAGAATCT
This sequence comes from Macroglossus sobrinus, assembly GCA_004027375.1. Taxonomy (NCBI): domain Eukaryota; kingdom Metazoa; phylum Chordata; class Mammalia; order Chiroptera; family Pteropodidae; genus Macroglossus; species Macroglossus sobrinus. The sequence goes on along the minus strand of PVKZ01001207.1, from coordinate 111,265 downwards.
TTTCTTTCTGGAAGCTTATAATAAAGGCACAGGTACTAAGAAAATGAGGTCAAAGAAAGTGAACTGAGTCACAGGGACTTTTCAGTAATCTAGTCATTGGAACTCAAGGTTGCTTTTTTGCTTCAGAAATAAACATAGACTATACAACAAAATGCCTGAGTTTAACCTACATTCCAGTCCATGCTCTCTAGGTTGAGCTGGTTTCAAACTTCCTATGGCTCATTTTCCTCTTCTGTAAAATGCGGTAATATATGACTATAAGAAGTTTTTGATACATGTGAAGATTAAGCGAGATGACGCATTTTAAGTGCTTAACAAAGGTCTTAGATGATGGATATCAGTTAATACTGTGATTATTAAGATAACTTTGGGGGCATCCATAAGCTTAATTTTATGTAAAGTATAATTAGGTGCTGATATCAGTGGCCTAGATATCTTCTTCTGTAAGCTCACAATTGGCCAAGCTAAGACTAAACAAGCAGAAGTTACAGGCTTATTTGCCAAAATTAAGCACATAAAACAGAAAATATATGGCTTTGATTTTAACAAAACTTGGAGTAAATATGCAGCATATTCATTCCATGCAGTCAACCATGTACTTCTACATCTCTGAAATGACCCAATTTTAGAATTTTACTGATGTGTAAAAATATATTTTTAAATATTATGTTATTCGCTATATTTTCCTTTTAATAAATTAAAACATATCAACCAAGGCTAAGTTTCAGCTATTTTTTTCTTATCTTCTCAAAGGATATTCACTATTAACCAGATAGACTGCTTCTTTCCAGTATTTTTACTATTTACAGTTTATATAAATGTGTGTGTGGAGGGGGGATTCTCTTCATAAAAGATATCAAAATGCTTGAATCATGCAGTTATTTTTTTCACTTAGTGACATACATTAGGAATTTATTTTTCTTAGTACATACAGACCTGCCTCCTTTGACATTGCTGCAAAATTCTTAACTCCCAGGGTCTTTCTGATGTGCAGACTAAACGTGGTATGACGTTTCTTTCTGATTCTCAAGTAGAATTCAATTAAAGAGTATCCCTAGACGAAAATTTAAGAAGGCCTTTTAAACAATGCTCATCTGTGTTCATGAAATCGGCCACTCAGATGTTTCTCCCCACTTCGTGAGTAGTTTTTGAAGATAAGGCGTGGGGAAGTGAGGAGACTGAAGAACGTATGTATGGCCCTGTGATCTCAAAGGACAGGGAAGAATTCTGTATACCCATGGAGAATTCTCAGGAACCTCTCGTTCTTCCTTCCCATCCTTCTTAGCTCACAGCCCTGAGAGAAAAGTTCTGTCTATTCTCATCTCACCCATTTTACATTTCTGCCTCTCTTGTTTCGTCTGTTCCAAATTTTCATTATCCAGATAAGATGCTATTATTCTTTTACTTGCCCCCAAGTCATAGCATTGATAATACATTAGTGTGACTTAGGTGACTTATATAGAATGAGTTTATTCTCTGAACTCCTGGAAAACTCTTTAAGCTGGCTGGGTTCTCAAAACTTTTAACTCACTATGGGAAGAGAAAAAGAGTCTGTCTTTTTTTTTTTCCTCTCAAAAACTCTAGTAGATAATCTTATTTTTTCATTCCAGAAACTATTATTACCTTTATGTTTGCAGCTTGCACTGTGTTTGAACTCTTTTCAAAGAGATAGAAACTTCATGTGTACTAAGGAAAAGAGGAACGGAAAATAAAAAAGAATAACTTAGCTTTTCAAAATCCCACTCATTTTTTTTTTACCCATTCTCTTAATAATACAAATCTTGCCCATTCCTACTTTTTCCTATTAAAAAAATGTTGGTATAAATAGCCTTGTATATGACATTTGTGTATATGTGATCAATTCTATACGGTAGACAATGAGTAATGAATTTTTAGGATCTCAGTGAATTTAAGATTTTTATTCCTACAGATAAATTGCCCTCCAAAATGACTGTACACTCCAACGAGCAACATCAGAGACTACCATTTTCCTCATGCCTTCACCAGTGGTCGGCATTAGCAAACAAACAAAAATCTGTTTTATTATGAAAATGTTATCTCATTGGAATATCATGCTTTATATTAGTAAGAATGTTTTAGGATGCAAGTAGTAAACATGAATGCTACTCAATTAGACAATAAGAAAGTTGTCCTATAGTGAGAAATTTCAAAAATATGGCGGCCACAAGCATGGGATGACTAACACTGCAGGTCCACTTCTCTGTATTTCCTTTACTTCTGCTTTGCTACCTATGTTTGCTTTGTGTTCGGACTAAATCTCATTTTAGTCACTCAATGGCAACCACGATTTTAGTTCTCTCATTCAGAGACAACAGTGTCCAAAGAACTCATTCTCTGTTCCCAAATATTTCTCAGTGAATACTGGCAAACATAGCCTCATATCTAAACCAGTCACCAGCAAGAAATTAGTTTGTACTATCTAGATTTAAAGTTGGTTTTTACCCAAGAGGAACCAGCTCCTTTGACTAGGAATGTAGCTGGACTTTCTTGAGGTGCACGGCTGTGAGGAAGAGAATAGAATTGGTACTAATAAAACATTCTGTTATTAAAAAATCCAGAAATGCTGGGTGAACGCTAGGTAGGCAGACAACAGTTTTCATCATGTGTTTGCAAGACAGAAGAGGAAAGAGGATACTAAAAATATCCCAAATAAAGATTAAAGCATATTCAAACAGAAAAATATTATAATATTTTGAGAAGTTTATAAAGAGAACCAAGAACAATCGAGGATAGAATCCATGAAATATCCTAACACAGAAATTCTATTTATAAAATATACAGTTATAAGATTGCTAATGTTCTATCAAAAAAGTACAAATACACACAGATTATTAATTTTAATGTTTCAAAATGTGAACAGAGATGGGGTTTAAAATATATCCTGTCTACAAGCCAATTACTAAACAAAATATTTCTTTTAATAAGAGAGGAAAATTAGAACAACAACATTGTAGGGATTGCTATCTGGCCACCAGTAACAAAATGACTCGTTTAATGAGATTAATCATGTTTTTGTTTGTTTGTTTGTCTTTACTGCTGAAAATATACTTGAAGGTGGGCTAAATATCAGAACTCATATTTTAGAAGCAGATACTATAAACAAACATTTAAGTAAATATGTAATGAACCAAATGGTGATAAGTACTAAAGAGAGAAAAAAAGCAAGGAGAAAAGTTTAGGGCATGCCAGATTAGAAGTGTGTGTGGAGGGCTATTATTTGCATATGGTGACAGTTTAGAATCCCTCTTAGAAGTTGACATTTGATCAGAGATCCGCAGAAAGTAAGGGGAGAAGCCATGTAGATATCAGGGCATTCTCCAATTCAGGGAGACAAAAATGTAAAAAAATTAGAAAAGAAAATTCACTGACATTCTCTAGATAAGATAAAAAGGGACTGCCAATGGCAGAATTGTTCATTTTACAAATGTTATTTTTACATTTTCTTAAATTTTTAATCGTCAAGGTCTAGTTACGGAAGCATAAAATAACATATAAAAATTTCACTACATATTGAAACATTCAGCTACATTCCTATTCTATTTCACATTCCACATTTGGAAATTATAACCAAAGGAAAGATAATGGCTACATGTGGATACATTTTATTAAACAAGGTTTCTTTCTATGTTATAATCACCACCTCTAGCACTTCTTAGGCACATCTTTCAGGCTTGCTACAAATGATACCAAATTTTCAGTGACAAGTTATGAACATTTAAATAAAGAGCTGTGAATAAAAAAGTGTCAGAGCTTGTAAAATATCTCTGAGGAAAAGGCATAGTATGTCTGCCATAATTGAGTCACTGGAAACAGAGATCCTGCAATGGGCAGAGATAATTACCCAAGTTCTGGTATAATATCTTTGGTGTAGCTTCTTATATGACTTCCTTTGCCTCAAATGATTTAAAACATTGAATCAGTAAGATAATGCCCAGAACATTTTAAAAATATAACACATGCTTAATCAATGGTGATATTTTCATTGCAGAATCTATCTATTCCACGCTCAACATGCATTTTTGAGAAAACTGGTCCCTCTGCCTGTATTGGCTTCAGTTCTCATGCAATTGAAGGTGTTGCATGTGCATATTGGAGTGTGTGTCTCGGTGTGTGTGTGTGTGTGTGTGTGTGTGTGTGTGTGTGTGTGTGTGTGTGTGTGTGTGTGTGTGTTTACAGATCTAAAAATGCTATTCTGCTGTAGATCTTACAATAAAGAGTCTGAGTCTTTTTGTTGTTGTTGTTTATTGACAGCTCTAAAGCTTCAGTCTTCCCCCTTATCTTTTGCCTCACAATTGAATATGCTGATAAGAAAGCATAGATTCTCTCTCCTTTGTGCAGATGGGAAGTTAAAATCAAGCAGCCCCTTCCCATGCAAGGGAACATTCACCCCAGCCCGCATCCTAACCACAGTGAAAACTCCAACCAGTCTCCTTTCCCTGGTCTCTTAAGCCATTTTTTTTACTATCTTGGGAGTCATCCTACTCTACTCAGAAAAGCCTCATGAGTGTGTCATCATCAGTTCTGATACTGCAACCAATGTTGAATGGGGATACGTTCTATTACTGAAGAGTAGCCAAAACATATTTCTCTGTTTCTGCCTTGTTCCTAATTTTGTAATATATATGTATATGTATATATATATATATATATATATATATATATATACATACATACATATATATATGTATGTGTGTATATATATACACACATACATATATACACACATCTTTACATATGTGCGCGCGCACACACACACACACACACACACACGTATATCTACATTGAGATTTTGCTTCCTGCTACATAATATTGACAGTTTACTTATTTGTATCCCTATTGGTTGACACTTGGTTGCCACAAATTTTCCAAATCTACAAGGGAAATTGGGACAAACATTTTTGTTTCCTCCCATGAACTTAAATAACCCTACTCTGGGATATACACCTAGGTCTGGTTTTGCATATGAATATCCTTTGTGCATCTTTGTATTTTTATTCTGTAACTTGTAGGGATTATTTGCATACGTTAAATAGTATGTTCTAATTGTGCATTTCACAAATATTGTTTTCCTGGAAATTATGTCTGTGTTAACCTAGTGCTGCTTATCTTTGTGCAAAGGCAATTTTAATTTAATGTAAATAAATCTACACCTTCCTCACCCATGATTAAGATAGTCAACATTTTGTCCTCCACTCGAAGTTCATATTTTTATTTAATGTAAAATAAGGATACAGTTTTATTTTTTCTCCAACTAGTGATCCTGTTTTCCCAAGATTATATATAAAATTTATATTCTTTCTTTATTGATTTTGATGGCTACTTTATCTTCTATTAGTTACCATATTAACATAGATCATCTCTTATTTTACCTTTACTTTATATTCTGTGGCTTCTTCTTTTGATTGGTGTTGCATTTCTCTCCTACTTTAATTAAAGGACAGAAAAATCAGTCCTTTAATCCATTAATGTTAATTTTTATTTACTTAGATTATTTTTAATAGACTACTGTGGTATTTGCTTATATAATTGATAGTTATAAAATTTCTCTAATGATGAGTATTCCTTTTTTGGTTATTTCCTAAGATACTAGAGCTTTTATTATTATTCAAGTTATATATATATATAAATATTATTTTTTATAATATGGTAAAACTCTATGGTAAATAATGCACCTAATTTAGATCTAAGACATTAGGTGGTTGACTCTCACCATACTCCTATCAATTCTCATTCACAAACAGGAGTGAGATAAAAATTATAGTTATAATTTTTTACAGGGGGTGGGGATGAAGGGGGCAAGACTATCCCTAGAGGAATGTTAAGACACTCAGGGAGGTGGACAATGCATCCCTGGGTCATCACTATTTTTCCTGAACAATTTTTCTGCCTTGGTATCATAATGTAGGTAACACCTGGGTTGATATTCCTCCAGTTGCTGTTGTGCCTTTTGGAAGGCACTGAATGCCATGATATTAAGAGGCATCTTTATCAAGGTTGAAGCTAGTGCAGAACACTGCCCCCTGGAGATGTCCCATCATTTAGACCAGGCAACTCAATCTTTCCAGCTCTGATTGGTCTGGGCATTTTATTAAATGGAAATAATGCAGCATTGAATTCTATGTGATTTCTACCCTGTTGACTATATTCTGGCAGCTCTTCCTGCATTTCTCATTGCTTATTGTTGGTACCAAAAAAAGTCATTTTCCATTCAGCCAAGTATTACCAAAATCTTTCATACAATTGAGTACCTTGTTGATTTTGTTATTTTTTTCACAGTGATGCTTGTATTATTTTCAAATGATGGGAGCTTCATCCATGCCTGCCTAATTCTCTCTTTCTTTTTTTTCTATTATTTTAGAGCATTGGGAAGCACTATTTTAAACAATAGAATTGAGATAAAATATCTCTGATTTTTCCTGATGGTAGAGTGAATATGTCGAGAATTTTTCCATTAAGTGTATGTTTACAGAATATTTGGGGGATGTAGCCAATTATCAAAATATATATATTATTTTATCTTCCAAATTTTTAAGTGATTTTCCTTATGGATTTTGAATGTTATAAAATTTCTCTGTAAATTAATTCCTTAGCATTTCAACTATAAATTATTCTCTTGTGAGACAAGTTCTTGAGTGTCACATTTCTACACTTTAATCACCTGCAAATCAAGTTCCAACAGTGCATTAGGTTTGATATGAAAATCAGCAGTTATGTTTTTAACAACCTTAACTACAACAGGTAAATCTAAATTGTTTCAGGATACATTGTTGCATATTTCATTTTGGCTCAACCCATAAGAAATTTTTTCTAAAAGTAAATATAATACTGCATTCTTTGTGCAAAACTAATATCAAACAAAAATGTGCAGAAAACTACTTTTTGATGATTTGCCACTCCTTGTGATTATTCACATATATACGACAAGTTGTATGCGTAAAATTTAAACATTAAATCATTTGATAAAAAAACATGTCTTTGATTTTAAATATTTTCATTGTAAATGCTCCTATAAATATATCTTTAAATGGCCTCATGAGACTTCTTATATCAATTGCAAATGTTCTTGTAAATGTCAATTTCTGAAGTTCATAAAAATAGCTTTGAAATGTTCTTGCAAATGTCCCTTTGATTTGGATTTACTGATAAAGAGAATGAAAATGTTAGAATTGCACTTTATCAGACTTTTATAAAATTCTAAATAATTACAAGTCCTTCTGTGAAACAAGCCCAGTGCTGTATGAGATAGAGAATTTATGTGTTTGTGTTTGTGTGTGCATGCGTGTGTGTCTGTGTGTGTGTATGCTCAGAATTGTACTGGTAAGAAGTGAATGCATAACAAACAAAATTCAAAATAATATGATTATGTACAATAAACATAAGATGAAACTGAAGAAGAGAAATATGCTTGTGAATATGAGAAAAAGATTTAGGGGTTGAGCTGAACATTCAAACTATGAAAAATTAAAGATTAGATGAAAGGTTATAATAAATGTAGATAATTTTATGCCTTCATACTGAATTAATCCAAGATTTGTAAAGGTTTATTAAGCATTTTAATTATTTTTATTATAGTTACAAGTTTTTTAATTGTTAGTATTATGGAGGACACGTGAAATCGCTCTTCTCTCTCTATAAATTATCCATTTATATAATTTCTAAATAAATTACATCAAATAGTTAATAAAATCTCAGCTTCACAGTCTTCCTCATTTTTTTTTTTCGTATTCAAAGGTAATGGGAACATAACAAAAATAACGCTAACAACCCCCCTTGTATTGACCAATATTAATAATATAAGCCTTTTATACTAATTATAACAAATGTATTTCCTGGTGGACTTCTGCTGCTCTTGTTGCCCCTGATTTATTTTTCAGATTTATAATGCATTAGCCTTGACCAGTATAGCAACAATGACAGGAGAAACATCAATATGCTTGGCATTGCCTTCAAATTGTGTAATTCTACTGATAAGAATGCAAGATAACTATGGGACAGGGATGGTCCAAAACTTTTACAAAAAACAATGGATTAAGAAATACTTTTACCAGTAACTTCTAAACAATAATGTCTGTAGTCATGGAAATGTTATGATCACTAAAAACAACAACAAAAAAAGAAAACTGAGAGAGCGACAGGGTAAATTTGTTCTATATTTATTGACAGTACATTTTACTGCTTACATTTTGGTGTAATTATATCATGTACAGCCTTAATAGTGTAATATGGATGCTTTTAGACATCACGACAAAGTAAGCAAGGTCACATCAGTGTCAGTAAATTATCTAGAATACAGAAGCATTAATTGCTTTGGTGGATTTAAAAATAAAGTGATTTATTATGTTCTCCAATTTCCTACCTGAACACAGCTCAGTTATTAGTAGGTGTGGGCATATTGTCCTTTAATCAAATTTTTTCAAGCCATCTCTATTAAGAAGTCAGTAAAACGAAGCATTGAAATGCAGATTGCATTGATTTACTCCAAGTTATTGCAAGGTAAGAGGAAACAGTTATCTTAGGGTAAATCAATATAATCTACATTAAAGTACATTGTCTCAGAGTGCCAGGAAATATTCAGTGATCTCCATTATAAAAGTGGTCATTGTGACCACCTTACTGTTGTCAGCCCTTAAATTTATGTCCCTTGTACATGAAGGAAAGCAAGATTTGCGAAATTTTTCTCAACCTAAATTTAGTTTGCACTGAGTTTCCTCTTAGTACTTCCAGTTTCTGGTTAAGTTGGGAATTGTGTCTAATTAATTAATTTCATCACAAATAAATATGAATATCCAAATTTTAATATTATAAACTCAAAAAGTATCAATCTCTTTATATCACCATGATCCAAAATTTACACCTTCCTTATAATTTCTTTAACATAAAATCATGGTTTATGAAGCATTGACAGCTCAAAAATAAATCTATAGTTTTTCTCTGATATTTTCTCTCAGTCTCTACTAGAGGTGCAGATGAATCTTACCTTTTTTTTGAAAGCCAAAGGAACTTTTAGTCAATCCCCATACAATATTAACTTCTTTGTATGAATAAAATAAAATTTGTAAACTGTTGCTAGGGAAAAATAAATGTGCAAAGCTGTTTTCCATTCGCATAAAATGAATTCTTTTACATTCAAATAGGAAGGGAACAGAAGATACAAGCAGATATGGGAACAGATGACATAAAAACACAAAGGGACACTGGGATTTTAATCTCTCATTAATCCCTTTATCATGATGTATCACAGGAAATTCTGTATTATTCAGTTAATAAAACCCCTCCAAGTCCTCAGTTATAAAAGGAAAAATGTATTTCTCTATAGAAAAAAATAAAAAGATTTTGAGCATAAAAGAGAGAGGCCTAAAAAAAGCAATGGTCTATGGGATTATGCCATTGTCTGCCTGTCCTGAGAAGAGGAACAAAAAGAGGAATTCTGGGCCTTTTAAAATATTTGAAACAGTCCAAAAATATGATGTTAAAGGCTATATGCATAAAGATTTTGTAAAACATTTATAATTAAAAATTGGGGTTATTAGAAAAGTGGCTCTAAACTGTATTTACTTGTAATTTTTTATAATATAAATATACATGCAACATTGCTTGACAATCAAACTAAGCATTCCTAATAAATGTGTTTTTATACGTGTCACTTGAAAAGACAACAATTTCTTCCATATTGAAAATCCCAGTGGTCCCTTTGTTGTTCTCTTTTAATTCATCTAGTCAACAGCATCCCCGAGTGATAATGGCCCCCTTTTGAAATACTTTCTCTCTTGGTTCATGTGACCATTTCCAGTTTTCTTCTTCAGAGTTGGCTGTTCTTTGTAAGCCCCTTTGCTCCTTAACTACTCTTGGAAATGTTAACTCCTCCCCCCTTCTTTTATTTCTCAGACTTTTCCCTAAGTGATTTCATCTATTTCTGATTTATGTGTAAATGTTTTATGACTCTAGTTCTTCTTCCAGACCGAAGCTCTCCACTGAGCTCGTAATGAATGTACTTAACTATCTTCTTGACATCTCCACTTGCTTCTTCAAAGTTGTTTTAAATTTTAAAACATACAAAATAAAAACCAAGACATTAGAAACTATAATTTTTCCTACAATGACTTTTTTAACTGGTTAATTTTCTGTCTGCTTTTTATAGCAATGGAGTAGCACAAAGTTAGACAATTCTGCTCAGTACAGGAGAATTCTCCAGACGCAAATGCTCAACTTGGAATGATTCTTTCTTCTCATGGAAGTTAGGGTGAGCCAGAACCCTGTGGCGGCAGCATGTCCAATGTCTTAGATGGAGAAGTTAAGCTCCTCTAAGTGAGTAAACACAGAAACAGAGAGAGCAACGGTTGATACTTTGCTGAGCTATTATAAAAGATGAGTTCATTTCACGTTTAGAGCTTTTGGAAATGGACACAGTTCCAGAAGGAACAGGAATCGAACCTCTGTAAATATAGCCAGTGATTATTTCTAACTGAAACTGGACATTGGCCAGATGCAGTAGATTGAATATGTTCAACGGATTGGGTAGCAGCCATAATGGAAGAAAAGGTTTTTGTGAGTTGTGTTTGAATTTTTTTTTTCTCTAATGCATGTGAATCTGAGGACAGGAAACAATCATCGGGTAATAAAGAAATAAGGTGATGAATAAAGCAAAAAGAAAAAAAGTCTAAGCACAAGTATATTCACTTGTTTAAAAAATTAGTAATGCCTTCTTATTGAGAAACATATTTACATCTCAAATATCCATGATCAATGTCTATAAGAATTGTATCATTTATGTGAGTCCAAGTTTATGATTTAGTCATTCTCAATTATTTTGTTGTCTACATAGTCCTAAGCTAAAGACTTCCTTTACGTTTCTACGAACATATAAATAACATATAAAGAATGAAATAAAAATGTCAATTCTCCTGACAATGAACTAGTAATACATTCTAAGCCAAGCATGGGTACTCATGATTAATTTACAAAAATGGTCACTTTCTAGCCAAGAGGAACTCTTTCTTAAGTTGATAAAATTGTGTGTTTCTAAAACAAAATTGTGATCACAAGAGAGAATGTATGTTACTATTTGAAATACTCATGACATAATTTTGATTGTATATTTATATTTTATGCTTTCATTTTTCACTGGGTCTCACTAATAGAGCTAATATTAGGTAGATTGATTACTCATTGTGTTTAATCTTCACTTTTCAAACAAAACTAGCGCACAGTTTTCTAAACCGATTGTATCGTTTTACATTCCTACCTGCAATAGATAAATGTTTCATTTCCTTCACATCTCATCTTTGCCCACTCTGAGGTCACAACGAGATTTGCTTATGTTTCCTTCCAGAAGATTTAGGCTTTGGGATTTTGTATTTTTAAAATATGCTCATATTACAAGTGGCTCACTTCTTTCATAAGCACAAATGTTAAGATGAGCAGTTATCTCTTACATTTTAAAGTTTTGCTTACTTTATGATTTTTAGAGATAATGATGATGAAAATAGCTTAATAATTATGGAGAATTTACCAAAATCCAGAACCCTTCTACCTGAATTATCACATTTAGCACCAAGAATAACTATAGAAGATGCATTCTAATAGTCTCTTTGATGTAATATGAACAAATAGAAAGAGATGCTTAGAGTCACTCATCTGGTAAGTGGCTCATTGGGATCTTTTCAATGGCACAGTTGCATCAGTTAACCCCATTTCATTAAACACATTCTCTCTCAAATGTATAATTGTTCTTGACAAACATTTTTTCCATTGATTTAATTTAAAATAAAACACTCTTAATTTTTAATGATTGACCTTAGACACTCCAATTAATATTTATTATTTAAAGTTTTAAAAATCCATACAAGAGTAGTATTTATCTTAAGGTTTTTGTTTATTTTGCATATCTATATTTTGTTTACATTTCTATTTGTGGAGATGCAATACGAATTTTGGGTTTTAATTTTGCTTTTAATTTCATTTTTCAGAGGTGAAGCCCTACTATGAGTAGTCAGGGACTTGCCATTTTCATAGCGAATCAGTCATTATGGGATGAGTGCTGTGTAAAGGTATAAATATATGGATTCAAGCAACCTGTTTTAATAAAAGTTTGGTTTCTTTTTTTGTAAATTCCCTAAAGATAAACTTAATGTGCTTAAAACAGTTCACTTGTCTTCGTCTCTCTTTGTGGGTAAATGTCACACATATTTCTGTAAACCCACACCATCAGCAGAATTATATAGACTCAGTCATTATTCACTCAGTTCTTCTAATTCACTCGACAGTTGACACTGGTTTGGGTTTTTCCACACATTCAAGTAAATTTACATTTATTTTTCCATTATTTGTGGACATATTTCTATACATCGAAGACAAAGATGAATGGAAGGAAAGTAAATGACTAAGATAAATGTCAAACGGATTTGAAATGATTTCCATAGTGGCATTTTATACTCAAAAATAATCTTTAAAACTTTTCTAGAAATTTAGAAAAAATGTTATAAATATTTGGAAGGTATTTACTGAATAAACATATTAAAGTAACTAAATAAATTTCACCACAGATTAATTTACATATTTGTAATAAAAATAAGTAGAAATTACCATTTGATACATTCTATTGATTAAGATTGTGGGCTCTGTATCCAGCTATGTCACTTTCTGATTGTTTAAGGGCAAATCATCCAGCCTCTAGTTGCCTAGTGTGTAAAACAGAGATAACAATGACATGGAAGTCATTGGATTACTGTGATCTTAAATAATTCATCTGCGAAGCATACTAAACATATATAAAGAGTTAATTAAATGTTAGCTGCTATTATTATTATAGATTTCACACATTGTTGGAAGGCAATAGTGAGCCCTGTGTCTTTTTTAGTTAGTAGTCATTAATGTCATATAGAGGTTTATATGATTATCTTTAACTAGCATGTAAAACACATTATCTTGAATATCTCATTTTGTATATAATATACAAATCTTTTGTATATAATATATAATCTTTTTCTATGCAGAAGAAGGCCAGAGAAGCAAACACATATAACTCAATGTGTGGATTGTTTAATTGAGTCAGATGTAGGGCCCAATCATAAACACCATGAAGTTTTCTAAGAGGTACAAGGTCTTTCATGTTTAGGCACTCAATATCTGAATGAATGGATGAGTGACTTAATGTAGACATGGTTTTAAATCTAAGCTCTTTACTTTTTATATGCATGGCAAAAATTCTATAAATGTACGTGTGTGTGTGTGTGTGTGTGTGTGTGTAGGTTTTAGAAGCTTTCTATGCCCTAAAATTGGTGTCTAAAATCAATAACTTCATCTATCATTTATCTATCATCTATCATCTATCCATAATCTTTCTCTCACTATTCATATCTCTCTTCCACATCAATGTTTCTCAAAGTATAGCCCTCAAACCACCTGCATCAAAATAATCTATAATGCATATTAAAAGAAAGATTCCAGGGCCTCACTTGCAGATATGCTAATGAACTGGATTTGTGAAAGTCTGAGGACTTCATACTTTTAATGCTTGTTCCTTGTGTCATCTGTTCACGAAAGTTTAAAATAGTTTGTTAAACTGATCTATTCATCACTTCCAAATGTACATTTCTCCTCAGTTGATAAGTGCCCTCTCTCTGGAGAAATAGGTTTTTCAGTAATTATGTCTAAGCCTCAAAGAATACCATAACTAGATGCAGCATCAGTTGATATTTCAAATCACATTCATTTTTAAAATTCTGACTCATTTCCCCTTACTTTTATGTCTACAAAAACTTCTTCGAATCCTGTAGAAACTTTTACTGTATTCTATGTTATATTTCCTTCTCCTTTTATTCTTATACATTCTTTGCAATTTAGTTTAGCTCTTGTGTCAGCCACTCTTTCAGTATAAAACCTGGTAGCTAGGAGCTACTGGCTGGGTAAATGAATGAACAAATAACTAAACTGATTAATGTTTCACAGTAAAAAACATCCTGGATACTATTTGCGAAGCGGCATTTAAGGTGGGTTTAGAGATAACGAGTTTAAAGCAGTTATGTCCTTGTTTAGATGTAAGGACTTCTTAGTCCAAGGAACCAGGAGATGCATACAAGGCCACAAATTATTTACTTTGAAGATAAAAAAAAATGACATACATATGAACACTTTTGGTCATTTATTATAACATAAACATTTTGTATAATAGAAACCAAAAATTTTAAACCAAGCAACACAATGAATTTGAGATTGTGTGTGCATTTTGAGAAAGCATGAAAAAAACATTAAAAATAGCTTTTACTCCATGTAATTATATTTAATTACATATGATCTCTAAAATGTGTCCCTACTGAAAGTAATATTCAGAAAAATCAGCAATAAATTATCAATAGTCATGTTTTTAAAATTTTGTCTAACAATTTATCTTTTTGGCAAACAATATCACTTCCATCAAATGTTGCTCACTGTGATCCTATGTCATGACTATGTAGAAAAAGAAATTTTAATTCAATAGCTAATGTTAATGACAACTGAATAGATTAATTAAACTTTGTACAAATTATTTATGAGTCAGAGAATAATGAATATAGAAAATGAATTAGAAAAAAGTAAGAGGAAGAACTATTATTCTTTTAATTGTCATAACATATTTTTTATTAGAAATCAGTATATATTAGTAAATTAAAAATCACTAAATAGTATTTACATAAGCACAGGTATCATCACTTTTTCAATAGTTAAGAATAATAAGACTATACTTGTTTAAACGATGTGGACAAAGTTATAGTTTTAGAATTTCAACAAGTTTTGCAGGTCTATGATATTTAGATCCCAATTCCTCAAGTGTTTATTGCATGTCTGTTCCATACCCTGAGCCAGATGCCCCATCCTGAGTGAGCTCCGAGAGCGAGTTTCAAACTGGCCTAAATTCTCACTGGCTCAGCACACCACCAAAAGTCTTTTTCAAAACGCACATTTCTGAATCCTTGCATACAGAGTTTTGAAAGTCCAGGCACAGAATGGTCCTTAGGTATTTAGAACATGGACTCCTGAGGTCCTTGCATATACAAAAATGTGAGATTCACTGGACTGAAAAAGAAAATAAATTTTGCTTTTGCTTATTATTTTTCACTCAATTAAAATATTGCATAATTGGTGATAAACAGCCCCTCCTCTACTTTCCAACCTCTAAAGTCTGAATAATATTAAAAAATAATTGAACCATAAACAAATTTTAAAGCTGAACCTTATCCCAGGCAACCAGCTCCACCATACTA
The DNA here is from genome assembly GCA_004027375.1 of Macroglossus sobrinus. NCBI lineage: Eukaryota > Metazoa > Chordata > Mammalia > Chiroptera > Pteropodidae > Macroglossus > Macroglossus sobrinus. The sequence goes on along the minus strand of PVKZ01001207.1, from coordinate 96,005 downwards.
CCAGTGGAGCATATATTTCCTAAATTACTTGCAAGCTACTAAAAGAGATCATTTTTTCTGCAGAATACAGACACAGTTGTCTTTCTGACTTTTTTGTACTTGAGGTACCAGAAACTTTGATACTTGTTTCTTCAATCTTATTTTGTTTCTACTGATTCTGAAAAATAAAAAAAAGCTGAAAAGAAAGAAACACAACAAAATTTAATTCTTTTAAGTCTTTGAATCTGCTGAAAGCATTATTACTATGTATCTATGCATAGTTTCTCTAAGAAAATATCAGAGAAAGCAGTTAGCTATACTTCAGGCCTAATTCTTGGTGTATTTCCAATAACATTCAATGAAAGAAATAAGAATTGTCTCTAAAAGTACTTGGAATGACTTTAAAACAAATAATTTTTCTATTTGCAGAGTTAATGTATTTGTATTGTTTTTAAAGTGTTTAAATGGAAGCAACTTATTATCTGTAATGTAATTACCAACCAAGCAATTAAACCCATTATTCTATACATGTTCATTGTGTGTATTACTTGCCTGTCTCTGCAAAGTATTGTGCTAAAATAATAGAGAATATTAATTCTGGGAACAATGGAGAATACCAAGTTAGGATTAGACATGGTTTCTGCTCCTTGGAGTTTGTAGTTAGATATAGACATCAGATATATATCGAATGAAGACATAACTCTGGGTCTATTTTATGGACTAAGGGAGACTCAGTACAAGAAGGGTCTGCTCATTTTAAAGGGTAGGGAGGGATCAAGAAGAGAAGAATCTATGTAATAGTAGAGGCACATAGAGTGGGGAAGGGTGTTCAGATTCAAGGAGATCTAGACTGAAATCTGGACACAGGGCCGTAGACTCACAGACCTAGAAGAAAAGAAGAAAGCCATAGAACAAACTCCTTCATTTTAAGAAGAGAAACTTACATTACAGCAACTTGTTCAATGATGCAGTGAGCTAAATTATCCCGATTGCCAGAGGATAATGAAAAAATCAGATAGCTTGAATGAAGTACACTATGTTAAAAATATACCTGACATGGAAAACAATCACATTTTCATATGCGTATCAGAAGGTTTTACTTAAAAATCAGTAAAAAATGCACCTAATTTCAGCTAAAACTGACTTATGTAAACTTTATCATCTGTAGATGTACATACATAGTCATTCTTTTCTTCTTACCAAATGTGTTTATGACAGCTAAAGGAGTCTATCCTGTTGTTTCTGTTAGAAAAAATGATGAAAATTTCTGAGGATAATTAAAACAGTATTGCACTAAAGTCTCTGTAAAGATTCAGAATATATGGTAAATGATTTCTCAGATGTACCACAAAAACATCTGCAGAATTTACAAAATAATTTAGTTGCTGAATTTTATTAAAAATCTTCAAATATAAGAAAACTAATATATGTTTATATTAAAGATGCTACTATTCAGAATGAAAAAAGACAGCTGTCTAGGTCAAACTAATTTAATTCTTCCTGGGTATCGTTGTGAATCTGGATCTCAGTTTATATAATAATCATATTAATAGCATCATTTCATAATTTGATTTTGAATGTCACTGCCAGATTGATCCAAAATATATATTTAAAAGCCTTATTTATTTTACTATAAACTTTTTAAATTTTAGTAAAAGTAACACTCTATTATATATTAGAGAAAAAAATTTTAGAAAAAACATTTTAAGAATTTGGAACAACCTATTTTCTAAAAAGTATTACTATCTATTTTATTATGCGGCTTCATTTATTCATCATTGTTATGCATGAATAAAGAAAATATTCATTTCATAAGGTCCAAACTGTCAAAATTTTAGTTTAGATTTTACTTCTCTGGGGTAAACCATTAGCTATTATACATTTTAAAAATGAGTCAGTTCTGCTCTATAACTTTTCAGGATAGATTGTTGGAGCATAACAATTTTATTAACCATTTAAAATATATTAAACATTTTTAACTTCTTATAAAATAATCACTGAAAATTTTCTTGCTAGTATAAATTCAAAATATAAATATGAATTCATGTAACTATAAACTGACCTAGGTATACCCAGGTTAGTTCTAGAAGATGGGGTTGTAAAATAATTTGCTTTATAAAACTTTGTTTTATTATTTTTTAATTTAATTTTTAGGTCTTTTCATCATTAATAGAATGTCTTTTGAAGTCTAATTTGAAGTTTCTAAAATATAATGGGCTTGAAAGCCAGATGAAAACAAAGAAACAAAAGAGCTTTAATAAAATGTGCAAATGAAAGAATGGGTCAGGTTGAGGAAGATCCTAAAAGTATTTTTTGTTAGAAAAAATCTGGCTACATAATGAATGGGCTATTTTGCCAGAAATCGGAGATCCTAAACAGATAATAATTGGTGTGTGTATGTATGTATGTGTATGTGTGTACTAAGCACATTTTTCTATTCATTCAATTTGAGTAATAATTGCTCCAAGGGAGAAGCTGTCCATCGGTATGAGAACAGTGAGGACTGGTCCACACAAGAATACCTATGATTCAGTCTTCTGTGGAAGACAGACTTTAGGGTGAGTTAATAAAAGAAAGACTGGGCTAGCCTGGTATATACAATACCATGTGCTGTATGCTAGATGTATTGCTACTAAACACAAAATTGAACACTCTTCTCATCCGCCATTTTACATTCCTGGAATGGAAACAGACTTCTGGATTTACTCAAAATATCCTTTAGGTTTGCTTTAGTAGCTCTCCTGTTACAAAGAGTAGCTTAGGTAGTTCTCAAGGCAAAGCCAGGATGGCATATTTGCATAATGAACATTCAAAATGACATAAATAGAATGATACGAAGGTACTGGAAAAAAATGTTTGCATCATTTAAATCGACAAATGTTAATTTTTGTGAATGAGCAATCTGTCAGTTGCTTGGGACATATTCTTACCGCTGTGGGAATCAAACTGAAATGTTACTAAAAGTCATTCCAGTAGCACCTTTTCCAGACAAAAGGATAAATTACTTTTATTCTTAGCTTATCTGAATATTATTTGAAATGTTTGAATCACTTGCCACTGATTTGGCATCTTAGTTGAGGGCAAAGAAAACGTTTATAGAATTACATAATAAAGGATAAAAGCTTCTTTAATATATTATACGGTTAGATCTAATAGTATTAGATTTTTCTGCCTTACTCTGGGAATTGTAGGCTTGACAGAGTTAGAGACTCCACATCGTGCTAGTGCAGGTTTTAGTAAAAATTTATTTTTTTAATAAGAGTAAAACAAAGATGTTTAAGAAATAAATAAAATATCTCTTGTGTTGTTTTTTTCAAAGGCAGCATTTAACAGTCTTATATTTGCTTGCAAAGGTTAATTTTAGATGATTCCTCTATAGTTAGTATATGGTTTTTACCCATATATCAAAAGTTTAATGCATTAAAATACATTTTTCTTTTTTTATATATAATATAAAAACCTGCAATTTCTCAAATGGCTTTTTATAGAGGTATATATTTTTAATTGATTTATATGATAGTAATGATACTAAACACATTTAATAATCCCCTAGACAGAAAGTTATAAAACTTTAAAACACATTTTTAAATGGAATTCAGAGATGCAGGAATCTAGGTCAGAAAGTAGATGTTTTCCAACTGTGCCTTAAAAATGAGAATCACATTTCACAACTGTTAGTAATGTAACCCCTTTCTGAAAATGTGGTCAAGTAGTTAGTATTTAATATGCGGACTAAAATAAGCAAACACAAAAGCACAACACATATATGCATAAATATACAATTTCCCAGCCTCTATCTTTAATCTTAAACATCACATATGAAAATATTTTGGTGGGTCTTTGACCTCAAAATTAATAAAATTTTGGAAAGTTACTTCATAAAATGTATCATTACCTATCTATCTGATGTATCCCAGTGGTCAAAATGACCATAATTTTTCTGCTCTAAGAAAACCTTTTATTTTGCAAAAAAAAGTACTAACTTTAAAATTATGAGGTCGTAGGTATATGTAACAAGAAAGATATAATTAAATAAATCTAACCTAATTCAGCATTAAGGAGACAATGGCAATATAAAATAAATATTATAAATGGAAGTAATCATTTATTGATGTATTTTTAAATACTTTCAAATTGTGTAATTAATACTCAATAATCATTGCAACTGAACAGAGTAGTCTTTTCTCTATATATTACAAAAATGTTTAAGAACTGTACTAAATAAATAAGACTAAATTAGTATTTAAACATTAAAACAACCAATGATTTCTAATATGATGTTTCTATCTTGGTTTTCTCCTCCAAGTCCTAAACTATCAGAACCAATGAATGACAAGAGTCCAAAGACTAGTGGTTGTCTTTTATCACTTTGATCAAATCTAATCAATTTTAACCCAAATTATCCCAGATTTTGGATTCTCCATTATTTCAAGTGCATTACTAAAACTGCCCCAAGGTGGTCTCCCTACTTTTCTCTTAGATCTCCCCACTTCTTGAACACATTCTATTGTCCACACTAAAGGTTAGAGTGATTTCTGGAGTAAAATTTTGAGACTGTTCTTCCACATGGATGACATACAAATCATGTGATTAGCCTGTTACTTCTATAATCCTCTGTCTTACCATAGGTCCTATATCTTACACTCTATAGGAAAACGATACTGATTTACTATGGCCTCTGTAGTCTTCAATCCTTTAAAGATACTCTTCTTACAGCCTGAATTATTAATCTTTTCATCACTTTAATTCTCATCCTCCATGAGACAGATAAAATAGATGTCTGAGCTGAATGATATAATTGCCAAAATGTGGTTTATGTACCCTGTCATGTTTTACTCTTAAATTAAATTAATACAAAAAAGTGGAAAATTTAAGAAATATATTTTTATGTATTAAATTATAATTTTATTTTTACTTTTGGCAATTCTAGGAGTCCCTAACTCAAAAATGGTTGTAGAGAATTATTATCAGGAATCTTTATTAATTATTAATCTTTATTTTTATTAAGACTACTTTGTATATAACAATCTATAAGTTTTTCATCTATCACAATAAAAGCATTTTTTTCAACTTTCAGAAATATAAAATGGTATAACTATTTAAAGAAATGGGTAAATTTCAATGAAAACAAAATCTAATTAATTTTGTGCTATCATCTAGTAAGTTAGGAGAAGAGGCATCTGAAGAATGCAAAGGAAAGGGCCTGCAGAAAAGACCGACTAAGCTGGTTAAAGTCCATTCCTATTTGCCACCTCTCCCCTCCAGCACTAGCATGTATTCCCATGGCTACCACCCCTATCTCAAGGACTCTCCAGCTCACATCTGTTGATTCATGACTTGCCAACTGACTAATGTTGTTACAACTGGAGCTCTGCCTTGGGGTAGGCAAGTAAGTGCTGCTTCCTGCTTATAGCCTAGGGTTCTGGTCTCTGTTCAAGAATCTTGTATAACGTTGCTGATAACATCAAGGTCACGGGTTCTACAAAATAAACAACCTGTAAGACCAGTGGTCTGGAAATTCCTCCCCTCTTACAGGCTCCCTCACCCCATCCTGAATAAGGAAGCACATGTGAAACCTCAGACAAAGGAATCACAAGCCCCTTGCATGGACACTGAAGAAGTTTATAAACTGTAATAAATCAGAGTGAGTTCTTGCATGAAGTTGTTAACCCCACATGCTCCGCCGGCCAGTAAATTCTCCCTCCTCTAACAAAATTGTCTGAGCGTCCAAATTCTTCATTGGGTGTCGCTTCCTACACACTAGCTTTCACTTTCAGGCAAGCCATCTAATCTATGAGCTTAATGGTAGTTGAGAATGAACCATGTGTCATCAGCATCACAGCAAACTCATTAAAAACATTCAAGGCAAAAATAATTCCATCAGTCTTACAGTTTGGGAAACTGACACTGATGGAGTCTGATTAATTTATCCAATGTCTAAAGAAAGTTTTGGTGACAATTTTAAACCCAATTCTTTTGAACTTCAAACCATTGTATCATTCTGCTCTTTGTGATCAATCTACACTCTTCTCAAAAAGTAAATGTTATATTATTAAATCAGGCTAATTTACTTGTGTCTCAAAAACATATGTAGATAAAGAGGCTAGAAAGAGATTTCTTCATTTCCAATTTATGATTCTAAAGAGCTACTCTTTACAGGGATGTAATCTTACAATTTTCTAATTAATAAAACAGCCACATCAATAGACAGCTTCAGAGACAATATCCACAAGGGATTAATAGAGAGAAATGTGTCTTTTTACACACTCTGTGATCCTCACAAGTATAACAAGTAATTGTGACACAACCTGGTGATAACAGCATCATTGAATGTAGACTCCTAGCAAAACCTTAGAAAGCTAAGACAGATTGCAATTGATCTGGATTAAAATGAGGACCAGGAAAGATGTCTTAGTAATGGCCAACTAAACACACAGTTATAACTAAACTAAAAATTGTACACTCAGTTCAAATACATTTTCTTTCTTTCTATGATATGAAGCATCAATCTTTTATAAGTGAATAGTAAAATACTTTTATCTCCTATTATTAAGAAGGAAACACTAACTTTCCAAAGGAGAAAAAATCCTATGTATATTCTAAATGTTAGATAATGTAGAAGCTATAGAAACTTTTAGTCTTAAAGATATTCTCAAATGTTATTTAAGACATTAAAATGGAACTTGGCATTTCATTTGTCCTGATTGCAGCACCTATTGCATTTCTTAAGAAAATCTAATTTGCTTTGTTGCTTCACCCCCCTTTTTTTCTTTACTCTTTCATTTGCTTTTTGCTTTATAATCATACAGAATCAAGTTATTTTTGTTTATTTAGCATACACTTATAATTGAATTATTTACTGGAATCAGTGATAATATTTCTAGTTTTAATATATTCATCTTAATAGGTTTTGTTATTATTATTATTATTGCTGCTGCTGTTGTTGTTATTGTTTATAGTCCTTTTATTCAGAAATCAAATTTTTGTCATGATATAAAAAAAAAAATATCTTTTTATCTGGCAAGTTTGGATATTTTTAGTTAATTTTTTTATTATCTATTCTTTCCCAGCATAATACATTGCTTTTTCTTAAATTGTTAAAAATGAGTTGAAGCACAACATGGTAAAAAAAAAAAATAACAGTGCAATTGCACAAAGAGAAAAAGATCATTTGATTACTAATACAAATTGTTATTTTCTATAGTCTGAAGGATTATAAGCCTTCAGTTTACATTTGTGGAAAGAAGAAAGAACAGCAGTGTATCTGAAAAGCAGGCATAGGAATGTAGCAAATATACGCCTTTGATCTAGACGACAGAAATAAATTTACTAATGGCATGATAATATTAGGCATTTTTAAACTGACCTATATTATTTGAAATGTAGGTTCCAAATTTTTCAGTTTGATGAGGCCAGTCGACGTAAAGTATAAATTAAATTGTTATGTACATAATATCTATCAGAATTTGCTCCATTAACTCTTGCCGAGGTGGGCTAATATTTAATTTGCATACATCCTCAAGTCTGTCCTGTTCTTTCCTAGGATTTATCACAAGTCTGCAGACATGGCTTGCTGCTAGAAATGCACATGAACAATTAAACCTTTAGTCTGAAATGCAGTGAAAGATTCCACTCCAGCTGCATTTGCTAAGCCCTTTGGTAGCTGGACTGATAAGGCAAAAAGAGGTTCAAGAATGAGAAACCTAAAGTGGAGATGCAAATCTCATGCTCAGTTGCTATATTGTTATCTCGGAATATGCTGATCTTGACAGGCTTCAAACTAGCTTTACCAGAACTAAAAAGAAAAAAGGGGTTATGGGTCTTCCTTTCTAAGCTATACCATGTCCATCATTTATTTATCATCTCCATTACAATGAGATAATTTTATTAATGTATAGTTAAAGCAATTTTTGTTTCATAAGTTGTTACATGCATATACTTATAAATGTGCTTCATTTATATTTCTAGTTGGTGCTCTTTCCACACACACCATCCCATAGATATATGTGAAGCATTTATGCCTAAATGGTGTCAGATTATGTTTAAATGGTCTTGTCAAATAAATTGGTTGAAAAATGTTGAGTGCTATTTTTAAACAAAGCTCTGATATTTTTAAATATTTCTTTGATATTTAAAACAATTCATTGTTTCTAATTTACATGTTGTAAGAATGATTGTCCCTTAAATAGTACCTATAAAAATTTAAAAATATACAAACACTTAAAATAGTGCAGATATTTTTCTGTCAGTTTAATCATCTGCATTCCATTAAAAAAAATTTTTCAAATAGTTGTGCGCAGTTACTTTAATACGACTAGACAGATTTCTCCATGGTGAATTTTAATCTAGCAATAATTTCACTGGGTAAAATATAGGTATTTCTATGACTAAGAGGGAATTGAAAAAGTTCAGATATCAGGATAATTATTTTTTAAATTCAAATTTTCTAATTTAAAAAGTATAGCAAGAACTTAGACAATATTATTATTGAATTCAGCATTTTTTCTTTATTTGGATTTAATTCCACCTTTCAGTGACACCAATATGTAATACAAATAAGAGAACCCAAAACAAAAAGGGTCAAATTTAATGACTTATCTAGGATATTAATCATAAAAAACTCAAATAATATACCTTAACTCAAGCTCTCTTTGTTGAATGAAACAAACACAAGTTTATTGCTTTTATTTATAAATTGACAGGAAATTGATTTGCAAAATTATGGACAAAATGTTCCTAAATCAGTAGGTGTTTCTTTCATAATTTTAGTACTTTTAAAAATTTGTGGTCTGTTTTTCAAAACTAAATTTGAGTTTATTCTTTCATAGATCTTTAGCAGTCCTTTTGGAAAGCAATTTAAGTGTAAAATGACATGAAACAAATGAAATTTAGTTTCATGCTACACATCATATATCATTATGCGTTACTCAAATTTAAAAATGAACTACTAAATTCAGCAAATGAAGCATTTATCTCATTCTTTTTATCCGTACTCTAAATCGTGTGTGTTGTTACATACTGCTGAGTTGGCTCTGTCTCTAAATTAGCTTTGTTTGCTTGAGATGAAATACCTGTACGACTATATGAGGTTACGAGCTTTATATTTTCACTTACATTGTCAATGTTTGCCATTGCCTTTAAATACTGTTGACTATGAAAGATGAAAAATAAGTGTTCTTCCTGCAGAAAATCTGCTCTTAGCATTCTGAACTTCAATTAAATCTGCCTTTTTAGTAGAGAATTACAGCTAGTTTCAGCTTTCAAAACAGTTCACAATTGCTCCATGTACTTGTTACTACGGGTAACCACAGTTTCTATGAAAATTTCCATTCCCGTAATCACACCTTTCTATAAGTGGGAAAAAACAAAAAAAGGGCAGATCACTTAGTAGTGAGAAAAGTGAAAGTTAGTAGATACAGAATGAATAAAAAATCAACAGCTTATTATAAGATGTATGTGTTTTATACAACATTTAATAAACATATTAGTATATTTAAATGTATAGCATAAAACTTACACCCAAAGAAATACTGGACAAATAGCCATTTTTCTTTTTGTAAATCTATTATCTTATTTAATCCATTCATAACCCATAATCACAGTGGCATTTTTAATATAATATAATTTCTCTTCAGGTAGTAAGTATATAGGTTAAAATACAGCATGGCATATATATATATACTGCTTCACCTAAAGCTATTTCTCTTTTACTATTCAAAGTTCATTTCAAAGTTTACTTCATTAAGTGTTTGCTCTAAAATGAATTTCAATAATCTCTTCTTGTTGTCTTATAATCTCTTTTTCTAATGCATGTGTTGAAACTATTTTCAATATAATCATGCACTTTATCCAAGTGTTTCTTATGTACATTTCTTTTGATTCCACATATTAAGCAACATGGAAGGCCTGGGATACACATGAATAAATAATTCATAAATATCCTTTAACTCAATAACAACTATTTCACATAAGATAATATCATTGACTAGAAGATTATGCCCTATTCTATAAATGGGAAGAAAATTAAATGGAAATTATGTTGTATGGCTTTAATTTTAGAATAAATTCAGAAATGAACCAAGAAATAGGGATGGAAATTAGAGACCAGGCCAAACAAAAAACAAAACAACAAAAACAATAACAAAAAGCATTTCCTGTGATTCTATTATATATCAAGCTTTATAGATTTTAGTATCTTCACACAAGTATCACCACTAGTTTACAAAACAGAAAAGTGAAGCTCACAACTTTCAAGTAATCAGCCAAACTCATCATCTACAAAAGGTTCAGCTAGAATTTAAAAATTAGGACAATCCACCTTTAAAAACTTTCCCCTCTCTGCTTTACCTCTAGTGTTCCCCTCCTAATGGAAGCAATTTATGCTTATCACTCCTATAAAGTGATGCTACAGAGAGCTAGACCTTCATCTTGCTCACCTGTGCACTGTCATAACTACTTGGTGTGTGTGAGAAGCATAGGTTCCATAAATATTTGTTGAATTGAATATGTGTTTTTGAGAAATATTTTCAACCAAAAATGAAATATCCATCACAAATATGTAATGAATAAATGGGGACTATAATTTATATCTCTGAAATTACATATATTTAACTTGTAATTAAATATGTTATACTTTATCGGAAAAATATCAATCAAGTCTACAGAATACAAAACCATACTACTTAATGTAATTCCATGACCAAATACTCAAGAAAAAACAACTCTGGTATTTGTATAAAATTAGTTCTATCAAATGTTACTGAATTTTCAAACATGCTCACTGAACAGATAAAAAGTGACATATTTGTCAGATCGTTTTATAACACACATCAAAAAAAGGTCTCTAGACTCAAAAAGTTAACATATGTTTGGAAGGACAGAGTACTCTCAGAAATTGCTCTTAATGATTCTTGGTCAATATGTTATATTTTCATTCTACACATTTCTGGTGATTATTTTATACTATCTTTCAAGGTTCTAGATTTATGGGGAGAAAAAAAGAACAATATTTCAATTCTGAGTCATATTGATAGTGATTAGTGCTGGCATTCTATGTGAACAAGGTTTATTACCTACTTGATTTTTAATTACCTTTTCTTAAATATGTATGTCCTGGGATTTTACTTTTCTTCACTATACCTGCTAGACCCTGAACTTTTAATTTCACACTATTAATTACCATAATATCCCCAGGTCATTTTCTACCCTCTGTTTCTGAAAGATTAATATCATTCCATTACTCCGCATACATTTGCTTTAGTCTCTTTTTCAGTCTCCCTTGATGACTAACTTCGCTTCACTCAGGCTGATTTTTGTTGCTGCCACAACACATTTCCATTTCTCTTCTTCTTAACAATATCCTTCTCAGTGCTAACAGTGTTTCCTACTTTATCACTAAATTTTATTGTCAGGAAGATTCTGTTGTAGAAATTCAATTGTCTGTAAATCTGAGCACCAGTAAAGCTGCTAAAATCATTGTGAGTCTTATTTAACTGTCTGGCACATAAATCAGATGGGTTTTATTTGATTTCAGTGGGGTGTTTTTCTAGACCTTAGTGCTCTAACAGATACTGATATTAACTAACCGCACGTTCGAGAGCATATTTATTGCTTCAGAGAGAAATAAGTCATCCAATAAGCCCAGCCTATCTTTCTAAATGGCAATCATCAACGAATATGTCCTGAGTAATGTCATCTGGGTGAGTGACATAAAAGGGGACTGGAAATTCAAAGCTTTCTGTGGTTATCATTACTTGATGTTTTGTTTGTGGAATAGTCCTTAAACGTTAACCATGTGAGGTTCATGCTGTATAGCATCCCAGGCTATCACTATTTGCATAAAAAAGTAATATTTTATGATGTTATGGCAATTTATTATTGTTTACATGTGTTTATATATATATTAATTTCATTGTGCTTTTTTTTTAAACCTATCGACAAACATGTTTAGCAAATATTCTTACCATCATCTTCATTTTAAGGCTCTAAAGTCTGAGATTCAGAATGAACAGCTCTTCCAAACTAGAAGAGTTGGTACAGGCCAGAACCAAGATTTTAACATATATGCATATGTATTGAATGACAGAGTATTCTCATTCCAAACTCACACACACACACACACACACACACACACACACACACACACACACCTGTGTGCAAATCTTGGTTTTTGCTTGTAGCAACCTCAATTTTTCAAACATAATGTATAATTTATATATTAGGATATATAATGTATATGTATATATATATATATGAGTATATATACTCACATACATACACACACATATATACATATACATATTCAAAAACATTTACTTATAGTTTATTAAAGAAACTGCAAATATAAATACATATAATACCATTTTTCACAAAAATATTTTCACAGGCAGAAATGGTAAGGAAATTTGAGAAATCCAAATTGATTTCATTAGAAAATATGTATTTAATATTATAATTCAGATGCCATGTAAAATTCAACAGAATGCCACCTTCTCTCCTTTGCTTGTCTTTTCTTGTTAAATGTCTTAGAATCTTTGTAGAGACATTTTTCTAGGGCTGCAAAGGTCTCTTTTTAGTCAATGCCTTTGATTTTGCTTGGAGCATTCTTTTGAGGTAGCTCAATTTTAACACATCAGAGCCGAGGCATGTAGGGTATGTAGTTCTAGTGCAAATTGCAGTCACATTGATGAAGCCAAAGACTGGAACTAAATTAGTTCTTTATGTTTGTTTTTTAGAAACTTGCTTATAATGGCTATTTATTTCTATTTACATATACATGCACATGTTACTTTTATCAAAGCAAGGTTCATATAAAGAGGCATATTTCAAATAAGGAAAGCTATCTGACATTACTTAAAGACTTACCAAGTCAGAATATTAATGCTACAGTAAGTTCCTAGTGAATAAACTAAAGGACCAGGACACAGAAGCAAAAAAAAAAAAAAAAAAAAAGAAAGAAAAGAAATTAAAAGTCACATTTTTTAAATGTGAAGTGGAAGTTAACATTGAGCTAAAGTAAGGAGGGAAGCATATTTCTTTTATATATAAATCTAAATGTTAAAGAAAAGATACTATATAGAGGTCTATAATCACAATCCTTAATTTCAAAATGAACAATTTAGAAAACCACCATGAGATACCATTAACACAAGAGCTTAACATATGTGATTTCTTATGTGTGATGGAGAAAGGAGGAAAGAGAAAAGATGAAACTCATAGTTAGCATCAGGATTTTTATCAGAAGGAACAGAAACTGACTCTGGCTAACAACAGTAGAAAAAGAAACCATAGGACACTTAGAACATGGCAAGATAAAATTTTAATAATAACTGTCTCATTATTCAGGAAATTAAAAAGTTAGTTGATACCATTATAAAAGTGGGTTTTGGTCTCTTTATCTCTGATCTCTTCTACGGTGTATTTTAAATCCAGTTTAATACTGTCTAGTTTTTTATTGTTTATCTAAATATTTTTTTATTTTGGTTTGTGCAAAGTGTAAATTAAATTTAAAGAGCATTTATAAAAGCATTGTTTTGTTAAAATAATGATGTGAGTGCCATTTTTAATTTAAAAATAAAATGTACTACTTAATAGTTATCATCTATTAAATGTCTTTTATGTAATATGTGTTCATGTGTCTGTGTACAACCTTACTCATCCAAATTTTCAAATAAATAAAAAGAGATGCTTCTTCCTGAGTTGGTAAATAATATACTTGGTTATCATTAACAAAGAAAAATCTTAGATAAATCCAGGCAACATATACATCTAATCAGATAATCAGGAATTAACATGACTTAGAAAATGCATACGTGCAAGACATTATATCGAATTTGTTGCCTTCAGTAAAAATAGCTTTACTTCATTGAAATGTATGAGAAACCTAAAAATGATTATCTTTAAAAGTCGACTTGCTGAATGCCCATCAACAACGTAGGTTTTCGAAGAAATTTTTGTAGAGAGAAGGATAAGGAGAGAAGTCAATATAATACAATCTCTAAGAATTTTTAATTATAAACTAAAAAACTAATAATCTTGTTACAAAACTAAACATTCCACTATATCCTCATAAGAATTATGATTTCACAGACAAAATAAATAATACTGAGAAATCAGGTATTTAGTTATGATTCAGTCAGTTTTTTTTATATCAATGTTCAAAAAGGTCTATAGTTCAGCTTATTACATGAAATTTCATGTGGATTTCATTTCATTTCAAAAGAATATAATCTTCAAAATTATGAGTTCACAAAAGGCACCCAGCACAAACCAAAATATTTCATAAATTTTTATCTCATTTATCTTTTATGTACATTAATATATATGTTCAAAATGACTAAAATATTCTTTTTTGTTTTTTTTTTTTAATGAGTGATACAAACTCTCAATCATATAGACAAGTAAAAATTAACAGAAGGAAAAGGAGGAGAAGCCAAGTGTTACATTTGACTTCAGGTGAATGAGGTGACTACCAAATGTGTAAAATCAATGGCTAAATTTAAATCTGGTCAAACTATGTTCATGGTACAAAAAATATTCCTTTCTTTTGACAAATGAATCAATAGAATGGTAGAATAGACAGATATGCAGACTCTTTTTTAGAATGATACATAAACTCTTCATATTTTTTTTCTAGAATGGGCATAGCAAACAATGTTCCAGACTCTCTTTTGTCCCATGGTTTACATACAGTCTTGTGTCTTTTCCCTTATTAAGAGTTTGCTGTGTCAAATGCTACTTTTGAACCTCAATACTCCCTGGCTACAGGATAGTGAGAATATGCTTTTTACTTGCTGAATTATGTAGCTGGCATGTATTGAATGGCAGAGGACATACCATTTAGAAATTAAAGAGATGAGAGAGACATTGAAGAATAAAATGTGTTTTGTTTTGTTTTTCTGAAATCTTATTCATTATACCAGATGGCTCACTCAATGATCACCTTTTTTCTTTCTTTCTTTAAGGCCATCTTACTGATACATTCACCCCTTTGTTATATGTTGCTTCCTTCAAAATTGTGTTTTGATAGCTCTAATGGATAGATGAGTCTTGTATAAAGAACAACGGTCCACCTCCAATTACTCTCTAAAATTGCTCTATGCTCTAGATCTGCACAAATTACAAAAACCCCTCTGACATAGCCCAGCCTTCCAAATACTTCAAGTATTACTGATTCTACCTAAGATTTACTTTCTCCTCTTTTCATGATAAGATATGATTTCAAAAAATTTATCCATCCTGGTTATTCCTCTCCAGTCAACCAACATGTAAACTAGTATCTGAATCACAATTAAATTCAACAGGTACAATATGAGTAGCACAGACGTTAGCTGAACCATCAGGTTCCTTAATCTGAATTTTGGTTGTGATTTCATTTTGTAGTCAGTGGTCCCATTGCCTTTGTTGGCAACCATATTTCTCCAATGACTTTTTTATGAGCTAACAGTCAAATAGAGCAACTGAATCTTTTATATAGGAATTTATATTAACGCTTTTCCATGTGGACACTATCTATTTTTACATGAGTTTAGAGGTTACTTTTATGCGTAATAAATTTCACATTGTAAATCTCGGCCCATAATTTCCCTACTTCACTGAATAGGTGAGAAATACTCTCATGTCTATTTCTGTTTTGATAACAATGCTGCATAGAACTTAGTAGCTAATCTGTTATCTCTAAATATTATTTCTCACCATAAGAAGAAACAGCAGATTTTGGATCAGGTACAGAGAATTTCAAGCCTAAAACATCTTGTCATATAAGAGAAAATAAAATCTTCAATGGCTAATGACCATAACTGATAAAAAGAAAAGAAAACAAAACAAATTAAGCATCATTAAGTATAAGTAAAATTAGAAACATAAAATATTAAATATATAAATTCATAATAATACCTTATTGGTCACATTTGGAGGGCACAAACCAACCAAATATTTGTTTTAAAATTTAAAAAATAAATGAAAAACAATTTAGTTTCACCTTTGAATTAAGTTTTCTTTACTTAGTTTAGCTAATGAGAAGTTTATGAACAGATATTTTTCTTCATAGAAGTATTTTGGCTGACAGTGAGGTAATGGCAGAATTAAAATGCCATAATTTTACAATTCTTAATGGTTTGTGGGTTTTTGTAATGATCACAAGAAAAACTACCATTCTCTAAAGAAAGACCAGACATTGTATTTTACCTGACAGGGGCACAAATACCACCAATGATGCAGTTTAAAAAAAAAAGTCAATATTAAATCTGATCAAGTATCCAATCCTACATACCATTTTATAAGAAATCAGAAATAAAAAATCTGGAATACAGTCAACAGAATCTACAGTGCAGGGAACTCTAGAAAACAAGTGATATTGTTTCCTCTATGACAAACCAGGATGATTGAGAGAAACTTACAAATTGAAAAGAGATTTAAGAAACATACAATAAATCACAATATATAGAACTTATTTAGATCTTGATTTAAACAAAAAAGTAATGTTTTGAAAATAAAAGTTTGGACATATGAATACTGACCAGGTTTTTGATGATATTAAAACATCATTGCTAAAATTTAAAGACACAATTGCCATATTGTGTCTATTTTTTTATAAAGATTTTTTTTCTTTAGAGGTATGTATTGCAATGAATGTATTGAGATATCTGAGATTCACTTCAAAGCAAGATATATCTTGAAATAATAAAAACAGTGACGAGTACAATATAGTTCATTATACTATTCTCTTAATTGTTGTATATGTTCAAAATTTTTCATAATAAAATTTTAAATGATAAAAAATCGTTTTTAAAGATCTTATTGTGATTTGAGAAAATTAAAGGTTTAAAGGCCAAATTTCCACAAGATACAGATGTAAAATCATCTGAAGATGTTTGCTCTCCTGTGTAGTAAGTTAATATATGAAACAGAAACATTAGTTACTCATTTAGCCAGAGTAGTATCAGTAAAAGATTTTCCTCTCTGTAAATTGATCAAGAAATATTTTGCAGAGGAGGAAATGTAATTGCTATCCTATTTCAATATTTAATTGGAGGGGTACTAGCAAACATGATAAAAGGTACAGTTTAGCTGAAAAGAATAGAATTTGTATATAAGTAAAGCAAATTTGGTGACATTAAAAGATTTATTTCTAAAGTGGTAAAAGAGATATGAAATGCTATTTATTTTTCTTAGGTTAAATAATTGAGAGAAATGGGGAGCTCATGACAGATTGAAAGCACGCGGGTCCTTTGCACTTATCAGCGCTCTTCATCTTTGGGTTCAAAGTAGTTTTATAATATTAATTAAATCATGTCAAAAAAACATTTCTGAAGAGTAAGAAATGAAAGAAATAGAAATATGAATGACTTGCTCAAGGGCACAATATAGCATGGCTATATAATTCTTGTTATTTTTATGTTTATTTTGATTTAGCATAGCACATTTTCTAAACACAGATTCATCAAGAGCAACAATTAATTGTTCTAGGTATTCATCTTTTTAGGGATAAAAATATTGATCGGTTGCACATACTTGGAAATTTGGAATCAGCAAAATCATTGTTCTTCTTTTTACCAGCAAGCCTCAAGTCAGTTCCCTGAACAATGAATTCACCTAAGAGAAGTCTACATAAAATTCAAACTTGTTTAAATGCTTTTTAAAAAAATGCTGCATGTTGTATTTCAGTTGAGCAGTATTTTTGTCCACTCTCAAAAAGTTAAGCAGTCTTTAAACATTTTGTCTAAGGTAGAAGTTTAAAAGAATCAAGGTTCTGAGCACAGTTTCACGTCTCTTTAGAACAATGCATATGCATACTGCTTTTTTGCTTTGAAAATTAATTTTCTTAGCAATACCATTACATATTCTGTGATCCTGTGATGTGCTCCTCAAATAAAAGATTCATAACCTCTGCACAGAGTGCTGCTATCAGACTGCCTCCAACTGTCAACCTGTACTCAGCTGACACCTGCCTCACACAAACTGAACTCACTTCCTCGGGGAGCCCGCATCCAAAAACTGGTCAATGTCAGTGTAATACAGAACTAACTGGCTCACTTTCCTCTACTACAGAAACTTCACAAACTCTGAAGTTTCATCTTAACGTTGGAGTTACGTGTTGCGTCAACTGAGGCTAAAATTACAACTGTGTCACAGTTCAAACTTTCCTTCTGAACACTCTTGTGTCCTTCCTTTCCACTCTTAGGGATCTTAAGAGTATCCCCCAGTCAACCTTCTCCACACCAAAGTGTCTGCTTCGAGGGAATCTGACCTCTGCCAACAACAACAACAAAAACTAAGAAAAACATCTCTCTCTCTCAATCTTATATTTCAGTGCAAATACGAAGACCCAATTCAGAAAAAAATAAGGAAAATATAAAAAAAACACACAAAACACTATATTTCTAATAGAAATGAATTTAAATAATAAAGGTATTTTATATCATTTCAATAAAAAATAAAAGTACGAATGATTTATAATGGAAGTTGCTTTATAGTATATGGCATCTATGCAATTTATACTTCTCAATTTGGTCACAACCATGCTAAAACACGGATAATAACAAGGTATGCTTTATTTTATGGAATCCACATTCCCGTGACTACAAATACTAACTTATAATTTAGTGCTAGTTACAAATATAGTTTTAAACAAAATAGAGATATTTTTATATGCCCAACAACACACAGCTTTTGCTTTTTCCTTCATTCTCCTCAATATTAAGCTCATGAGGATAATATGACCTCAAGGACACCTGCTGTGAGGTACATGTTTCTAACAGAAAGAATAAAGAGAAACGAGTAAGAGATTAATAACTGCTTACATCTCATTGTCCATCTCTTATCTGAAATGGAGACTGGGAAATAGTCTTTTTTATTACAGGTGTAAATATTTCTGCCTCCAATATATAGACAGTCTAACAAATAAGAAATGGTATTGAGTAGAAAATCAGCAGTCTCTGCCACAGGAAGAATTCTAGAATTGAGAGGCACTTAATTTTTCCACACTCTTTGCTTTCAAGTCATATTTTACAGTTTATTTTTCACAAGTCAATGAAGTTAATTTTGATAAATTCTGCAAGTGTTCCCTCCTCAGTAAGGGGTTGTGATTAATCTACATTCTGCTTTAACATTTTAAGTGGTATTAATAAATATCTCTGTTAAAACTTATGTATTGGTTCTATATGTCCATAGACTTCCACCTACAATAAAATTGACAAATCTTCAGAAGCACATCCTTCTCCCGCTTTCAGTGGCCATTTCCAAATGGACATGCTGACAGATTACATGCTTAACAGCAGATGAGTTTGCAATTTCAGAATCTTAAATCCAAAAACGAAACAAATCCAACAACTGTTTTCACTTGCGTGGCCTCAAACATTTACCCCAGGAGACAAAGCCATAGATAAACTCCTCTGTGAAGTTGTTCTTTGGGGATTTTATTTTGTAGGGGAGGAAAAAGTGATATTTCCCCCCAAAAAAAGTTCCAACAAATGCTTTAAGACTAATCCTCTGCAAATCCAGCAAACTTTCTGAGTGGTGGAGCAAAAATTTATTTTTAATTCTTGTCACATTAATTAAAAAGAAACTTTTTAAAAGAAAATGAGTCAAGGCTGTAACTCCGATAATGACAAAGATTTTTATCATGTTAGACAGGATTGCTGGAATAACACCAAAATAAACACGGCACCACTTGCCAATGTAAAAATTAGTCACAATATTTACCAGAACAGCAGATCTAGATGTGTTGCCAGGTATTATGTGTGTGTTGCTTATATTGTAATGCTAACATTTCTTTCTTTAGACAAAGCTATGGTTGAAAAAGAGACTTTCTAAACTTTCAAAGGCACTAAATACATTTTCAGCTTCAGCAATTTACTCATAAATTAGTAGTTATTCTTTTTAATGGCGTTAGTATGCATATAGCAGAAGAAAAGCAGAATCTTATTGCCTAAAGGGAAGGCAGTATTTTCAATCGAACTGCAGACTGCCTGTAAATGGCATTGCTGCATTTTCTTCAAAATATTCATTACAAAATATTAAAAGATCTTTCAGCATTTTTAGAACAGATAATGTAATTTGGGAGCAGAAATGGCTTTGATTTTCTTCCCTTGCTTTAAAACTTGAACCAACTCAACCATTTCCAAGGCACATATTGAATTTAGTTATCTGTTTCCTGAACAGATATTTATGTGGTTTTATCTGTTGCAGTTATTGACAAACTATTTATCAAATCCCTGTCACCAAATTTTTGAATACCTTTCCAGTTGTTTTAATTCAATGAAATGCTAAAGATTTATGGGGGAAAATGTCAGACTATAGTGACACTTGGTGGTTTCCTGTTTTCATTTACTTGGGTCTCTATGAAGACTGGTTAACTGAAATGAATAGAAGGGTTCCCAATGAAAAGCCTGTTAAAATTACTCTTCACAAGTTGATCTACTAATCTGAGGTTCCTCTCACGTAAGATTCAGTTGACATCACATGAAACTGGTTCATTTTGTTTTTCAGTATCTGTGCATCGTCATAGCACTTCAAATCAGAGGCAAAAATATCACTAGGTTATCGTATTTTGCCTTATTTTTGGCATATATTAAAGGTGTTCATTCGTAGCATGTAGGTAATAAAAAAATCACCATAAATATAATTGTTTATGTATGAATATATTTACATGTACATGTAAAAATAATAAGTTTTAATTTGTAATTTAATGAAATTTTATGTTAATTTATTTAATTTTATTTTAAATTAGTGGCCCAAATTGTAGCAACTTATAATGATATTGCTATGATACTAGTTCCGACCAAAAAAGTGTTTGAAGGCATATAGGTATAAATAAAAGAAAAGAAATATTGAACTGGTTTTAAACAGTAGTGTCCTCATCTAAATCCTCATTAATAACAATTGATAACTATTAAAAAATATATTAACTTAACTATATATCAATTTATTAATAACAAATTATTAATTATTAATAACTAACCATTTTATCAACATACTCAATTAGATATAAAACTAAATTATTTTTTCTACTAAAAGAGAATTATTTTGTAACTTAAGTTAGAAACTTTTTTTCAACTCCTCTTGTCACATATGTATAACAATACTATATATTATTTTAATTAATTTAACAGTTTTAGATGAATCTCCTTAAAAAATAATTGGAAAGAAATTGTACTAACAGAATATCTACACAAGTCATCAGTACATTTAATAAATTATTTCTCATTTTTAAAACTTATTGGGTAAGAATTTTGACTTTTGAGGCTCTTTAATATAAAAAAATATTTTTCTATTTATAAAAAAACACTTGGCTTTATTTGAATTCAATGGGAGAAAGTACTTAAAATATAAACTATTTTTATTATGTTGACCAAATTGGTTATTTTAAATTTAGTACACCTTTATGCCAGGTAGGGAAATTCCCAATATAAAACTCCCTCAAGAACTTTAGGTTTAAAGAAGAAAACTGTACACATCTAAAATAAAGGTAAAATAGAACCATGAGTATATGCAATAAAGACATAGAGTGAACACAAAATTGTTTTTTTGAACAATATCAATTTTATTTTTTTCTAGGTTAAAAATAATAGAACCAACTATTAAATTTTTTGTAGAGAAAATTCTTCTTTCACATCTCAATTTTTGAAAAGGCGATCTAGTTACTAAAATAATCCCAATTCATTCATAAACCAGATCTGTGTGTGACCACCCTTTACAAAACTTATAGTTACCACAGCTTTATATTCATTCTTATCATACACTACAACGTGCAGCTACACAAAGCGTGGGGCGGGGGGGTGGAGATAAAAACAGGTCACCAGGCTGAAGTAAACACTAAGGCATGAGGAAAACCAAAATCCATCTCTACAAAATAAATATAATTTTGTGATCACTGTAAAGAAAATAAAATCACTTAACATGAATTTATTTTAAAAAGTATATCAGCACCAGAGATAACAAGACAATCTCAAAGTACAGATCGAACATAAATCTTTTATGATGGCAGAGTGTGCATTACTAGTATATGAGAACAAATATCTGACAATTCTCATTTCTATGAAGCAACTAAATAAGAATTCAATGGATTGCTTTATTGGAATTGCTTTCTTAGTCATGCACATCATCTAACATATATTATTACAATATTTAATTTTCTTAAATGATAGTGTTTGATTTTTTAAGTTTACATATTTAAAATAATCTAGAAAAAATATTCTATTGAAAGAGAAGCCTCTTCTTCCTTAATTATCTAATAAAATAAAATTACAAATAATTAAGTTCCCTAAATGAAGCAGTAATATCACCTACTTATAATAATCAGAATCGATTATCCTTTAATCATAATAACTATATCTGACTCAATTTGTTTTAGATTTGCACATAATTAAATCAGAATAGAAAATATTTTTGTTAAGACTATGGGAATAATAAAGCATTACATTCTAAATACAAAATAGAACCAACTATTTTATTTGGCATATAAACTTTTTCTCACTTTGGCCCAAATTATACTACCTGTATCAAGATCAACATGGGAAATATTTTCAATTAAGTACCAGTTCTAAACACTGCTGGTGGCTGTGCAAATTGGCATATGTTTTGAAGAGCAATATGTCATTCTATGATGAGAACTTTAAAAATAATTATATGTTGAATTCTTGACTCTAATGTATATTCTCAAGAGATAACAAATTAGAGAGTAAGGTGAGAAGGGGAAGATGTTCAACTAAAATATTTGATGGATCCTTAGACTACGAAAAACCAGTTCATTCACCTCAGTGGTATAGGGTCTTGGTCTGAGTTCCCATAAAAGCAGAGCCTAAGCTAAGCCACGTGCAGCTGGTTTATAGGGAAAGAGACCCTCAGAAGCAAAAAAGAGGCATTTTGGGAGCGTGAAACAGAACTCCAGAGATGGGTGTGCTGCTGATCGATTTACTATCTTGAGAGACTAGATTTAGATCTTGCTGTGATCTCTGAAAAATCATACGATATGCATCTGACTGCTGTCTCTATGAAGGAAGGAAGGAAGGAAGGAAGGAAGGAAGGAAGGAAGGAAGGAAGGAAGGAAGGAAGGAAGGAAGGAAGGAAGGAAGGCAGGCAGGCAGGCAGGCTGGTGCGTTTATCCACTAACCTCTGAACCCCAACGCAGGAAGTTTTGGCTTGGTATTTTAATCACTCACACTTCTCTGGGTTGCCCCAGGTTCCTGGAGTTTGGGGGAGAATAGGTAAGAAATTTGAGAGTAATATCCGGACCTTGAAACTGAATGCTGCTGGGTTACACAGGGGCTGTTCACTACAGCTGCAGGTGGAGTTAATAAACGGACTAAGAATTGTGAACCTGGGTGCTGTCTGTGCCTGATACAAATAATCGCTTGTTACACTCAAATTAGTTCATGTCCACATTAAGTGCACTCAGGATGGTGGCTGGTTCCACTCTGAAAAGACTTAAGACAAGAGAATTAGTGGAACATATATTGTCTAAACCCTGTAGCTGGTCTTGAGACATTAATTGATGACTCTGTCTTCCTCTGCTACAAATACTATTTGCATCAGTTTCAGGCATTTTTTTTCAACTTCCCTAGATTGCATGTATGCATATAGGGTATGGTCATTCAGATTTCAATTTCTGAGCTAACAGAGCCCTTGGGTTTTGTTTGTTTGTTTGTTTGTTTGTTTTGTCCTGGTCAAGCTATAGTTACTGAAATTGCCATTCCAATGTTTTCACTAGACATGGAAGCAACAAGAGAGACCCCAGGAAATTTCTCGGGTTCTGGACAGACACGGATGTGCTTGCTAGCTACACATGATAATCAAGATAGATTATCCTCTTCGGTATATAAATTATGTCTTTTCCAGCTAGGTATCATAAAACAATACCATAGATCATCAATGTTTTAATTTACAAATAGCATCTTGACACGCAGCACTCCAACTTCTTAGGGTATTATTCCAAACTGGTGCTTTAGCTAAGTGTCTAATGGTCACTTTCTGAGGTGGCATATCAGGATTTCATTACTGTCAACCAGGCATTCAGTAAGCCCTCAGATCATAAAGTCATGAATGTTTATGATCACGACCTGTCTTCCAGTGATGTTATACCAATTCACGTAAGATGTTTTCAATAGTATACCTTCATTTCTCCTTTCACTGTCTTTATACTATTATTGTCATACATTATATTTACATGTATGTTCTAAAGCCCACACTCATGATTAGTCAATTAACTTTTTAAAATATATAATTTTTAAAAAATTACCCATTTAATTGCCATTTCTAATGTTCCTTTAATACCTCTAGATTTCGAGCCGGAATCATTTTCTGCCTGAAAGACTTCCTTAATATTCTTTATAATGTGGGTCTGCTGGTGATGAATTTTTTTAGATTTTGTATGTGTGAAAATCTCTATTTTTCCTTTTTTTCAAAGATTTTCACTGGGTATAGAATAAAACTTTGACAATTTTTTTTTTCTCCTCAGTGCTTTAAGTATGTGCCATTGTCATCTTATTACACCATTTTTAATGTGACATCTGCTTTCATCCAAATCTTTGTTCTACTTCATATAATAGGTTCTTTTTCTTTGGCTGCTTTTAACATTTTCTTTTTATCAGAGGTTTTAAACAATTCGATTATAATGTTTTAGCATATCTTTCCTTATGGTTCATATGCTTAAAATTTGTACAGCCTCGTGGCTCTGTCTTTTTATAGTTTCCATCAAAATTAGAAAGTTTTCAGCCTTTATTTCTTCTAATACTTTGTGCTATCTCTTCGGTCTCTCCTTGCTCCTGTCCTTCGGGGACTATAATAGATCGATTTAATTTTTTCCCATTTATTGATCATTGGATATTCATTGCATAACAATACACTTTGAATAAGAATACCTAACATAAACAAAAAATAACTCAAAAGGGATCATAAATATAAAAGCTAAAACTATTACATTTCTAGTTAAAAAACAGAAGAAAATATTTACAACCTTGGATTAGTAGAGTTCTTAGATATGACCACAAGAACTCAAGCCTTAAAATAATGAGTCAATGAATTTGACTTTATCAAAATTAAAAACTTTAGTTCTTCAAATGATGCTATCAAGAAAATGAATAGCTCATCATGGCATAGGAGAAAATATTTGCAAATTACTTGTAAAGTAGTTGCATTTAGAAAAATATTTTAAAAATCTCAAAACTCAATAACATGCAAACAATCCAAGTAATTAGACAAAGTAATTGAACAGAAACTTCAGCAAAGAAGATATATGAACAACAAATAAGCATACGACAAGATGTTGAACATCACTATTAGTCATTAGAAAAATGTGAATTAAATGTATAGTGAAATACTACTACACACCTGTTAGAATGACTAAAATTCAAAACAAAAGCAAAACAAAACAAAACAAAAAGTCTGACCATATCAAATGCTGGTGAGAATATGGAAGAATTGGCAGCTTCAGACTGTGCTGGTTTAAATCTAAAATGGCACAACCACTTTGGAAAACAGTTTGATATTTCCTTAAAATATTAAACACATATCATATGATCCAGTTATTTTATTCATAGGTATTTACCCAGAAAAAAATGTACATAAAAAGTCTCATATATTAATTATGGTTAATCAACACCAACTAGAAACAACTCTAATTTTTGTCAGCAGGGAAATGGGTAAACACACTGTGCTATGTCCATACAATAGAAGGTGATTCGGCAATAAAAAGTCAATTAACTATGGACATATTCAATAACATGGATTAAATAAAAAAAATTATACTACATTTAAAAATTCAGACAAAAAAGTACATACTCTGTGATTCCATTTAATTAAAGCTCCCAAAACAAAATGAATCTATAATGAAAGCAGCACATCAGTGGTTACAAGAGAAAGGAAATGAGAGATTCAAAGGGAGAGGATTTGAAAGAGACATGAGGACTTTGGGGGCAGGATAAAAAACAGGTTCATTGTCGTGACTGTGATAATTCTTTAAAGAATGTATTCATATTTCAAAGTGATCAAACTGTAAACTTTAAGCAAAGCTTTGATATGTATTGCATGTCAGTTATACTTCAATAAAGTCAAATATTTTTTAAAATATAGAGAATGTTATGAATTATTTGTGAAGTGAAAATAGAAATATTGAAAAAATATTTCTAGGTCATTTTCTAATTCAATATTGTAGATGCCTAGAAAAATTCATAAAAATCTCCATTTTATGATAATATTTTCAAATAGCAACTCTTTGAAATCAGGAAGCAAGTTACACATTCTATTTAAGGAAGCTGTTCTTTGCAGTGATTCCTCTCATCACCTCGACTGATGATTTATGATCTGGTCTGAAACCAGACTTGCCTCTTTTCCTAGCATCATATTTTTATTTCAGGTACTTCCAAAAAGACCTCAATTTATCCTCTTTCTAATGCCCTAACACTGTTTTTCTCCTTCAATTGGTTCTGTTCTGTAATTCTAATCTTACTTTTTTGAATTTATATCTAATTTGTTCATTTAGGGAACTAAAATATGAACCCCCAGCCTTATATGTTACATATAGGAATTTTACTACTAGTTCTTAATATACAATAAATATAAAAATCTTTGCTGATAGGCTGATTGAATATATACATATATACATACACACACACACACACACACACACACACACACACACACACATATATATATATATATCACACATATCATATATATCCTAATGCAATAGCATTTTATTAAGTAAATTAAACAATATGGGTCATTCACTTATTTAACAACTATTTTTGTAGTTCTTGCTATAAGCTACATCATACACTAATCTCTAGAGCTTCAAAGAGAAATTGAACAAATGTCCTGTCCTTTTGGGGCTACTTGTTCAATGTCCCATGACAGTTTCCAATGTATATTTTTAAATGTAATATCACTTTATTATGTGCATCATTATGTTTTCTTGAGCAGATAGTTATCCATTATATCTAATCTCATAGATATCACCAGTAGTCATGTTCTGTTGAAGCAGAGTTCTCTGTACAGTTAATGACTTCTTTGAGTAGGATTAATGGAAGGTAAGAATTAGTTTCCCAGATAAAGTATATTTCAAAGCTTGCTATATAATACAAGAAATATGCCCCCTGAAAAATTAAGAAAAACTCTCAGAGCACTTCAGTATGAACTCTGTTATTTTAACATGCTAAATCATTTAATTTGATATATGACATTAGAAACATTCATTTCAAATCACTTCCATAACTATGTTCAAGTAACCTTTTTCTGGACAAAATCTCCAGGATCGCCAATTCCACATTCCCAAGAGAGTCTATTTTGCTCTAGCTGTAAGATAAAGTCTCACTTTTTTCTTACAGAGAGTTAATCTGATTTGACTGATTGAAAAATGAATTTGGCTTGGCCAGTTTAATTGTGTGGTAGATATTTCCACATGTTAAATGAGAAAATATGCCACTACAGAATTCTGATTAAAACATATTTATAACATGTTTTTTTTATAACAGCTCTGGCTGTAATTACTGCAAAATGGAGGTAAAAAATAATTGGGATCAGTAATGTTCAGAAATATTTGGCCTATTTATCTGGGAGGCACCCAAAGTTCGCCTACCTATTCAACAGGAGATTTTTGACAGCTTCTCAATTGCCCAAAGCAGCCTCAGTGCTTGCATTTACCCTTTTATAACCTAAAGGACTAAAACATAGCTCCAGTAAATTTAAGTGGGACAATTTTGCAGTTTTTTTCTAATGGAAATCATTTAACATATATGATCTACCACTCATACTTTTAGAGTATGCATCACATATTAAGTAAATATATATGTGCCTATATGTGTGTGTGTGTATGTATGTGTATGTATGTGTGTTGTGTGTATATATATGTAATTACATTGAATCAGTGAAAATTATATGAATAAATATATATTATCATTGTATGAATCAAAATATCACCTATAGCCAATACTGGGAAGTCATGTGTATAATATTTTAGCATTGATTATGTTTGTGTTGTACCTCATCTTTTGTGTGCTACCTACACCAAGTCAGAGCTACATCTACAAAATACCTGACCTACACTTCTCCATGCAAATGATGCTCCAAAAACAAACTGTGGGCCTATGTTGTTTACCCAAGGGCAGGGTCCTCTGGTTTCCCTAAATTTATGACTCATGTGGTACATCTCTACTAAATGAATGGGATGTCTAGAAAACACACAGTTTGGCTCATGCACCAAAATAAATGAACTTTCATTTAGATGAACATTTTATCTTACTCTTGAAGACATTGCTCAAGGTAATGTGAGAGAACCCAAGGTTTTAGGTAATAGTTGCTACAGACTTCCTACTGAGTAAACCTGGCCTTCTTATGTCAGAACAAGTTAGCACCTGTTCTCATAGGGAATCACCGAAGAAGTAGTTTGTACAATGTGAAGAGATATGGCCAATTGAAGGATTACAACTTGCTCTATTGTGGTGATTTTATGTTATAAATATGTTTTAATCAGAATTCTGTAGTGGCATATTTTCTCATTTAATATGTGGAAATATCTACCACACAATTAAATTGGCAAAGCCAAATTCATTTTTCAATTAGTCAAATCAGATTAACCCTCTGTAAGAAAAAAGTGAGACTTTATTTTTTGTAATTAAAATAAACATATGGAAACAACTTTCTTGGTCAAGAGCATTTCTATTCTTAATTCTAATTTGTGATAGTAACTAGATAAGGCACAGATCCCTATCATAATTGTTATATGGCTCAAACAAGATATTGCTTTCTTTATGATTTTGTTTATCTTTTGTTTGTTGATTGCTGTAAGATTCACTCAGAAAAATGTATTCTCTGGTCATAGAGAGATAAATGTAGCAAGATCATGAAAAAGTAGTTATCATGATTCCTTCCCCATCCTGTGAAATCTATAATCTCAGAATATCCTGGCCTGGGTCAAATGACTGTTTCTTCTGCATAACTGCCTCCTAAATCAAAATTGATATTAGATAGAGAAAGACAAAAGATTCTTCCAAGGGGTAATTTATGCTTTGATGAAGGTCTCCACCCAAACACCAATATTATCCTCTTTTTTGTCCCCCCTGGCAACAGTAGGCAACCTGCCAAGGTAAAAAAAATGTGCTTTTATTTTGTTAAGTTGGAAAAGAAGAAAGGGAAACTATGAAAGGAAAGGCCAAGTGATGATTCAACTACAGACATGTCTTCAGACCAGCTTTAAGGAACAGTACATACAGAAGTAGAGGCTTGGAAAATCAGATCCTATAAATGATATATGTCCATGTGGCCTTTAAAGCAAATCTTATGTATCTCTAGCATTACAAAAAAAAAAAAAAAAAGATTAGAAGTAGAAAAGATTCTGACCTTTGATGTTGAGACAAAAGAAAATTGTGTCTTTTTCCCAAACATTATAAATTTACACTTTTCTCCCCAAGGAAGGTTTAGATGCTTAGAAAATTTGCATTAATTTACAAACATGTGAGTATTTATGCTGATGGAGCTGTATTTGTGGTTTTAAAGTAAAATGACAGTTAAGTCACTGTTACTCCCTATTACAAAAAAGTATTTAAAGATAATTAAAACTTTCTATTTCTAAATTTTGAATGTAAATTAAATTTAAGCGTATGTCAAATACTGAGATAAATATAAACTTTCAGAGAAAGAGTATATTTAGACATTTTTTTCTTCTAATCCCTTCTTAGTAGAGATATAACTGAAATTAGTTAAGTGTTAAATATATAACCCATTGAAAGATTATCTAGAAATTAATCTTGTAAGACAACTTCTCGGTTCTAGTTCTTATAAGACAACTTCTACTGAAGCTTTAAAACAGCTCCCTATCTATTTTCTCAAAGAACAATGATCTCTGCTAAAATCTGAATCCATTTTAAAACCACTTGGACTCTATGAGTCAGGCATCTCGGGAGAAAAAGCAACAATAGGGTGTGTGTGTGTGTGTGTGTGTGTGTGTGTGTGTGTGTGTGTGGACAAAGAGAAAGAGAGAGGGCAAAGTATTTATTTTGAGAAATTGAATCATGCAGTAGTGGAGGGTGGCATATTCATAGGCAAGAGTCGACACTGCACTGTAAGTCCTAAGGCAGACACTGGTGAAGGTCCCTCTTCCTCTAGTGAGGTCAGTCTTTTTGTAAGGTTTTCAGCTGATTGGATGAGTTCCACTCCTGTTATGGAGAGCAGTGTTGTTTACTCAAAGTCAACTGAGTTGAATGTTAATCTCATTGAGAAAAACTTTCACAGAAGCATGTAGAATAATGTTAAACCAGATATTTGAATACCATGGCCTAGCAAAAGTTGACACAAAAAATTAACCATCACAGTTCTTTCTTGTATTCTTTTGCTCCCTCTCAATTTTAGAAATTTAAGCCTATGATTTAAGTATACAGAAAATACAATAGGTGCAGTGTCAAAGACACATTTCCAATTCCAGAAACACTTCATAGAGACACTGGGTGCTGCATGATTTATATTCATTTTCTTTTTGATAATGAAGGCAGCACATCTTTTTATTTTATGGCATGTCTTATTGATCATTCTATTAACCATGCATAAGATGACAATGAATCCTGATCAACATGAATGAACACTCTCAGCTCTCAAGACATAGAAGAAAAAATATGTTTGGTAGAATTTTGACTCTCACACTAAGAAGACCCATATAACTTTGACTGGAAACATTGCTTCCTAGTCTGATGTAAAAAGTGAAAAACAGTCAAAAACAGTAAAAAAAAAAAAACAACAACAACAGTGGAATGGTGAACAACCTATTTGTGCTGAACATATTGACTTAGTTACCCTCAATTGTTTACTTGTACTCGAATGTTTACTTGTTACTTGGGCTCAGTAACACAGTTGGTGGATTACTACATCCTTAGAATAGCCAGAGGTAAAAGCTATTTCACTACATTCTGGTTATTATTTTATTCAATATGAATTTTCCCCATAGGGTTTTATTTCCTGCATGGAGAGAGGACGGGGTTGCATCCCACTTTTATTTTGTTTATCAGGATCAGTCACATTGCACTCCTATTTATCAGAGGACATCTTTAAGAATGAAATCCAGAAGACCAGTGAGGAAGAGAAAAATCTCCAGGGCCAGGAAAAAGACAGGAGAATGGAATAAAGTAACATGCTTCCTCATTACAATCCTGCCTAATCAAATTTATTAGTCTTTTTCTCCATTTATTTATTAATTTATTTTATGTGTAATTATTCTCTTTATAGAACTATGACAAGCAGACTCCAATAGTTAAGTCCTTCCCCTCGTAATAGACAAGAAAAACAATTTATGGATATATCTATGGTGATGTGGTATACAAAGTAAAAGTAATATTTAATAAATTTCATGTCAATAAACTCTAAAATTAGCCATAAAATTAGGGTCGTCGATTAAATTACAGCCATAAAATTTTCCTCGGTTTTCTGACAAAGCTGAGTGACTACATCGTTCCTGAATTCATTCACTCAGTCGGTGAAAATGTATTTGTGCTCAATTATGGGCTGTTATTTCCTGCCTTTCATTTTGATGATGAGACAAACATTAGCTTGTAACCAAATTAATTTTCTCTGGAAAAATTGTATTTGTAATTATTTATTGTGCTTCTAGGATAAGAGGAGGCTAAGTTTAGAAATCATTTTACATTTTTTCTATGAATACTCAAACTCAAACTTTTTCTTTAAGCTTCATAGGTTTATCTAGCTGAACTATCATCAACTCAAATGTCATTATCATCAAATGTCACTATTCTTTTTTGCTTTGTTTACTAGGCATTCATAGTCCCTTCACGGAGAAAACTGAATTCTCCGCTAATAAATATTTTATAATCAGTATAAATGACTAATTCACACTCGTCCTTGTTTCTTATTTCTTTACTCTGGTTTTTCAATTTATTTTTATCATTAAGTTATTTTTTTACGTTTGCCTACCTCATCATTTTCTCCCATTTCATTTATTTCCAAGTATTTTCCTCATTTTACAGTGAGACATAATATGACTTTAAAATTTACAATTTCTATTTTTCTCATTTCCTTGCTTTTATTTCACAGGAAATAGGGAGTCCTATTAATTTGCCTCTTCCTCCACCCCAAACCCTTTTATCACAAAGGGAAAGTACAGGTAGCTGGCAGTACCATCAGAAAGATAATCCTGGAAGGAAGCAATTTGACTTGAAGCTTTCAACTGACTTCATGAGGAAAGGAAGTGGGTTCTTCATGACAAGGGGACTATTTGGAGCTGTATACATGAAACACTTGTGTATATTTTGTTGGGATAAATATAAAATTAGCTCTCTAGGGCTTAGAATTATTATAGCTGAGAACAAGAAAAAGGATGAATGATGGAAATGGAAAGTTGTTTAAGAGGGGAGGTAAAATAGAATTTGCAAATATATTTCAGTATCTTTTATCCAATAGAACTAAAATGTTGAAAACCACATTTGAATGCATATTTGTTAAAAAGAATAAAAGTTAGCCAGCCCTACACAATCTCTCGCTTATCATTTTCACCAGCATTATGTAACTGCAGTGTGTCCTAGCCCAAACTACTAATAAAATATTTTTCATCTCTTCCATACTCCTCAACATACGAATGGCAAATAAATTTTATTTTGCATGTGCACTCAATTAATAAATACTGACTGCCTGGAGAGCTCTGCCAAGCTCACCTAGAGGCCATATCTGGGTTCAGAGATAAAGCAGTGGTGCGTGTTCTGAATTAGTGAGGAGAAGAGGGGGCACACTACCCCCAAGCTGCATTCATACTTCAGATAATACTGACTTTGACCACAAAAATTCAATGAACTACTTCCTTTGTGATTCATAATAATATTTAGAAATCTTTTGATTTTTTTATAAATAACTGAGAAAGTACAATATTTGAACTAGTAAAACAAGTGGCAAACATTTACATAATATTTTATATAAAATTATTTTGTACATACTATAAAAGAGAGAAATATATATTTCATATACTAAAATCAAATATGTTAGTAATGTTTACTATATTATACTTATGAAAGTTTAGAACTTAGTTAAAGAAAACTATTTTCAGGTATGTGTATCTAAAAGTCAACACAATATCGATGAAATCCCCTTTTGTTGTTAAACTCCCAATTTAAAAAGCTATATATGTGAAAATAAATAGGCCTGTAGAGTGTATATATAGTTTGCAATAGTTAGCTGAAAATCATTAAGACAGTTTTATTAAATTTTTAATTGCTCAAATTTTATTCTTACATTTTTAAAAAGAAAGTTTCTTATGAAAAGAGAATGCTAAATAATTTGGTAGATTTCTTTGTCTCTCTCTGCTCCAACACTCATTTATAGAATAAGTTTGAGATCTTATATTTCCGATGTTGCTCAACAAATTGAACTGCATATGCTTTTCAATGACTCATTTATAAAATAGCTGATTTGATACTCATATCAATGGAAGCAGGCCAGTGTTTCAATCTAGGAAACAATTCAATTCGAAACAGAGCTAACTGAGATTTTTTTCTATGTTGAAAAGCCGCTGTTCTTTAGCAAACTGCTGAAATGAATTTAGAGGCTGGGAAAACGGCCAAACAGAAACACAAACCAAACTCCTTTAAACCACAGAATTACAACATCAAAGTAAGCATAATTACCATTCTTCATATCCTAATC
Organism: Macroglossus sobrinus; assembly: GCA_004027375.1. Classification (NCBI taxonomy): domain Eukaryota; kingdom Metazoa; phylum Chordata; class Mammalia; order Chiroptera; family Pteropodidae; genus Macroglossus; species Macroglossus sobrinus. The sequence continues at coordinate 62,399 of PVKZ01001207.1, read as the reverse complement.
CCGCTGGCCACTTCAACTCTTCCCTGACAGAGCCTCGAAGGTTTTAAAGTGACAAACTGGGCTTAATTTCGGTTTTAACAAAATTCAGATGCTCCAATTCCGATAGCTACAGATCCAAAAAATTTCTAGTTGAATCCTATTTTTTTTATAATAGAATCACTAAGGAAATTTTGCTGAAGAAAAAAGAGTATTTGTTTTCATTCACGCATACCATTGTTTTTAACTATTCGTGGACCATTCGTTGTCATACTTATTTTGCAAAAGAAAAAAGGAGTGGCATTAAGAAAGGAATAATGTTTTCACACAGTGCTTGCATTATACCACATCATTTAAAGCTTCTAACAATCCCAAGGGTGAGGCATTATCTTCTCTGAATAAAGAGGGTTCCTTCAAGGGAGGCCGTTTATTCAAAGTCATGAAGTTAGAAAATAACAAAACAAGAATCCAGTCCAAGCCCAAACACCCAACAGTGAGTGCCAGTGTCGCCTCCCAGCCACCCTGTCACCTCAGGCTCCTCTGCAAGGCTCTCTAATTACAGTTCTACAGTAATTATTGTCCTGTTCATCTCAGGAATTCTTTCAAAATATATAGTCAATTACTTAAGGCAACTGTATAGTTTATCAGAATATGCTTATAGATTATATGTTGCATAAATTGTTAACAAATGTATTGTACTGTTTTATTTTTCATCAAACTCCTGGCCTGTAGTTAGCTCTTACTAAGTCAATAGCTGACTCTCTTAAGAGAAGCAAATGCCTACATTCTCAGCTACACTAAATCTGAATAGGTTAATCTTCACATTCTTGAATGAATCTAAGGTATGTGTTCTTTTACACCATTATTTTAAATAAGAATGTTTTAAGTAATCAAGACATTTAATAATTTAAGCAGTTATCATTTATATTCTCTAAATTTTTTATTTTTTTATTATTTTCATTACTAGTAGAACTCAATTTGGTTCAGGTACTCAAAGTTTAACTTCTCAACAGCATACTCCTTTAAAAGAAAGTACAAGTTTTACAAAGCTATCAGTTGTATGAGAGCACAAATATAAAATGTCTTTGATCACAATTAATTCAATTGTATAACAGCCAATTTGCAACCAGGACAATAAATAACTGCTCACACTAAGTTTGGATAGGACATAATTTATCAGATAAAAACTAAAGGTCTTGATGCATTTACGACAGCTATCTATAGAGTCAAATTTTCCTGCAAAATAATTCAGTTAGGGCTTTCGAAGCAATTAATTCATTAAAGGCTGCCATTTATCAGCCTAAACAAGACATTTCTCTTCCCTTCAAGATAAGAAGCCTACCATGCCCAACCTATTAGATTCTCCAAATATTTTACAGTGTATAGTTTAAAATTTTAGTAGGATAGATAAAAACTAATTGCATCAAACATACTCTTAAAAAGAGATTTAGGAGCTATTTACTAACTACTTTCCTTAGCAAAAAAAAAAAAAAAATTCAAAACTTGAGGTAGACACAAATATATAAGATGAACAATTATCCCTACATAGACAAACTTGACCATCTGAGAGTTTAGATTTTAGAAAAATAAAGGGTTAACCTAAAATAAAATATATCTTTATTTTAAATTCAGATGGATTTCTTTAGCATAGAATATTTGCTATATTAATTATTTCTAAATGGCTATGTCTATGGTATTATTATGTTATTGTATTTCTTAAAAGATCCAGTTGCAAATAGAAACTGTGTATGGAGTCTTAAAGACTAGACATTATTGTAGTGTCTTCTAAAATCTGATACCTTAAAATTTAATTAATTGTAATCAAAATTCTGGTCCCATGCTTTCTTATAAAATTAAATAATAATAGTAATAAAAATTAAACTCTGTAGTGCAAAATAGGCTATTATTTATATAATATTTCTTTGAATTATAAAAATGAATTACTTAGATAAATTAAAATAGGATTAATCATTTCTACACTTTTGCCTTTTATGAGATATGTTCTTACTATGGATTTAACAAATATTTATTTATGTAGTTATTGATTTAAGTGGTGGAATACAACTGTGAATTATACAAGCCAGAGCTCTCTTGTTTTATAACTTATCTTCTGGCTGAGGAAAAAACCCTACAGATTAAGTACAAGTACGAACTACATATTTGCATATTAATAATAAATGTTATGTACGGAATAAAAAGGGAGACACGACAAAGACCCGTGTGGTTGGAGAAATGGATTTACTCTTCAATGAGTGATGAAGCCTGATCTATCTGACAAGGTGGTGATTAAAGTGAAATTCAAGAGATGAAATTGGCCAACTTTCACAAAAACAAAGCAAAACAAAACAAAACAAAAAACAAAAAAAACAAGGGAGAATAATTCAATATAGAGAAAAAAGTAATTCCAATGATTCAGAAGAAATACCTTGTTGTACTCAAGGGAAGTAAAGGAGGCCAGTGTGGCCAGAGTGTGATGAGCAAGGGGAGCAGTGGTGCAGATGGAAATAGAGACCTAGGGAGGGGCCTGATCACACAAGGTCTTGTAGGACACGATGGTTCTCCTTTCACACTGTTTTCTTTGCACACTTTGAAATAGAATGCAAACACTAAGAATAATTCACTGTTGGGGAGAACTGATGCCATACTAAAAAGTCCCATTTCGGAGTATAAAGATGATACTTCTACATACAGACTACCTGCAACGTATACACTACCAGGAGACAACTTTCTCAAGCTCTGATGAACACATGACCCTAAACATAATAAGATGCAATATATGGTTGAACCTTAAAGAACATGGAGGTTAGGGCTGCCTACCTAGTCACAGTCAAAAAATCTGCACATAACTTTTGACTCCCCCAAAATTTAGTTACTGTTGATCGAAAGCCTTACTGATAACATAAACAGTCGATTAACACATATTTTGTAAAAGTATTACATACTATATGAAAAGCCTAAGGAAGAAAAAAATACCTTGGCAGTACTTATTGAAAAAATTCCACACATAAGTGGATCTGTAAAGTTCAATCCCATGTTGTTCAAAGGTCAAGGGTAATTTGCATCTTATAATGCTATAAAATTTATTTCTTAATAATATAATATGATTTAAAGTACTAAGGCCTATGTCATATGTCTACTTTCTCAGAAAATTGTTCGAATAATAAAATGCCAAGTCCTGAATAATATACAGCATGATATTATGAATATGGTGCATTTTATTGAGGACAAGAAATTGGCAAAACGTAAATTCTATCAGTATAATAGATTTATTATTTTGTGTAGCACATGGTATGAAAACAATTATCTTACTAAAATTAAGAATGTATATTTACAAAGTAGTGAAAAATGAAAGCAAATGATATACTGGTGGTATTTTTGTAACTCTGTATTTTCAAATAGCTCAAGATTTTACTCCACGAGATCTATACTAGTTACTACTAAATGGAGTTGTATATAAAACAAAATTTCATATACAGCTTTTAGGTATATAAAGATTTATTCTTGTCATGTAAATTTACTCCAAAGAAATATAGTCCAAGATTAGAGCAATAGTTCTAGTGTTATTATTCCTATCACAATAAAATAAAACTATAGGCTATAAAAAAACCCTAATATTTGACAGCTCAAAAAGAACAAAAGAAAAACAATTTTCATACTAATTATTACTTAAAAGGGCCTTTGTAAGTGATCCTCATATTCATGAAATATTTAAAATATATATATAAACAAATGAATCAAAGAAAGTTTAAAAAAGACTATAATTGCTCACAGTCACAAAACTGCATCTTTAGTCACAATGCAGCATAATTCATATTTAAAATCTTTTTATTTATTTATAATTAACATCATATGTAAAACTTCATTACAGCTACCAGAAGTTCAATGTAAAATATCCAAATAGGTCCTTGCTCTCATATTAAATTATATTAAGATATATCTACTAACTAGACCATTTGTGATTTTTAAAATTTCTATTAAAACATATTCTAAATATTTATGAAAATCTATGTACTTCTCTCAATTATCCTTGTAAAAAACACTACCAGCAGTAAAATACACATGTTATCTAAAATATAAATATATCAATGCAACACTAATTAAAGTTGGAGTGCTACTGTTGTCTTGATTACAGTGAAGAAATATAAAATTTCTGTTATATGAGAAAGTGCTATCTATTAAGTAGCTTAAAGAATTATACAATAAGAAAAGTTAATTTTAGGTATTGATTATTTGTTGAAAAACAAGAAAAAGAACAAACGAGCAACATTAAGTTTCTGAATATAGAAACTTAGCTAACATTTGGAAAAGTTTGTTTGATATACTATATATATCTTCAGTAGATACCAAATAAGTATAAAACGCTGACTCATGAACATGCAATGACAGAACTTCAGAGTTGAAAAGACTCATAAAACGATGGGAATCAAAATGGGCGAGGTAATTTCTAACAGAATAATGTACTGCCTTTTTATCAACTTGTAACATACGGTTCTAAGAACAGAAAAACTACTTGCCTAGTATGTTTCCTTTCTGAGCATTTGACTTAATACGAATATAAAAATATGTCATCCCTTAACTTTTTCTTTCATGTGATGTTGAGTCTTAAACTCATTGACCATTCTTATTTCAATGATATTCTATCAATACCTATTTTTCTTCCTCTCCTGACATATTTTCACTGCTCTGCACCTTCCCAGAGAATATGAAGTCAATGCTCTGAAGATATGCCCTTTCTGTCTCCGACAGAGCTGCGTGTCTCCTTTCATCTTAGAATTCCTTCATCTACCATAACAATGGAGTGAAAAGACTGTACTCTCATTTTAAATACAAAACTATTACTATCCTTTAAGAACTCCTGCCTCTCTTATTTCTCGATCCTTTTAGGGAGACTTATGATAGGTTTCTTAACTTTTTTTTTCCCCCTAGCTTCTTTTATGATGGGAGGTGGCAGTGAGCACTTTTGTATATTCCCTGTCTGCAGACCCCTTCTTATCTGATGGTAAAAATTGGTCTTTTTATTGTGCTGAAGAAATTGCCTGTGCCACATTTAAAAGAGCAGTGATGATAATTTTGGTTTAAGGGTACTGACAGTTATAAAATGTTAGTGACATTTCATAATATTCCCTTATTCGGCTTCTTTATTTTTTCTGTAAGAGAAAAAATTAAAATTTCTTCTATACTTTCATAGTACTGTCGACTCTTTACTGTTTTTTTATCCTCCATTCATTTTCTTCCATTTCTTAAATTTTACGAGGCCAAATGCAAACATATATTTAAGTGTACTTATTATATAGGGAATTTAGAATAACATCACACTGATGCCAGATAAGAATATGAAACAACTTGAAAATTTGTATATTTCTGTTAGTAATATAAAATGGTATAGCAACTTTGGAAATTAATCTTTCAATATTTTTTTACGTTTATAAAGATAAACATTTACTTGCCATATAACCCAGAAATCCAGCATCCCACTCATGGACATTTGTCTACTAGAAATAAATAATCAATCAATAAATAAACCATAATATATTTATAAATAATAGATAATGGATTTTATATAATTTTTAAATATTAAATTATATTTCAATTAATTTCTGAAATCTTTTAAATAAATTTATCTTTATTTTTATATTTACTTTAACAATGTTATAAAATTATAAATATAAAGAAAAATATTTTGCAAATGGATGCCTTGTTTAATTTATATGGTGATCTAGAAATATTTTAATAGAAATATATTTCAAGTTTTTTGAATTATTAAAGTATATTTGAAATATTTTAATATAAATGATTCCTGGCTAATAATCTTTTAATTCTTCCTAAGCCTTCCTATATAATCAAGTTGTTATATAATTTTTTTCTATATAATTAGCTTTCCTGATCCTATTTTAGACCCAGTTATGATTGTTTAGTATCCTGCCTACTTCAGTTAACTCTGGATTGACATACAAATAAAATACCTGACATTTAAACTATTGTTTTTTATTAAAATGTACTGAATTATCTTTAAAAAAGCAATTACTAATTTTGTTTGCTTTTTCACATGAAAATTTGTAAAACTAAGTATAAAATGGGGCATAACTTAAAAGACTTCTACAAATTCAATAATATGGAGTATAAAAATATTCTAGGCTACTGTAATTTGTTTTCCTCCAAGACTTAATTATCTTTATATAGGGTAATAAGTTTATTAATAGGAAATAAAAATTGCAAGTGTTTTTAGGATCTTGGAATCATAAAACATTAAAAATGATGGTATTTCATAATTTTATACATATAGTGTTCCAATATGTAGTCTGTGTATTATGAATGTACAAGTTCATATATGTTGTGCTCTGACATAATATCAGTGAAAATACTTAAATATTAAAAATAAAGGTAATGAATATTAAAAATTTCCTCTTTCCTACTTAGATCATCTTTTATTCAGGCCTAGAGATTTTCTTCATTACCATTATGACTATTTATAACTTGATTTTTATTTCTGGTAATTGGTTGTATTAATTACACCTTACATGTTTTTCTGATTATGAAATGAATGCATTTGTTGTGTAAGTTGCAGTCATCTTGAAGAATGAAATTAAGACCAGAAATAATAACACTATTGCTCAGAAGTAGATACTTTCATATTCCAGTGTGTTTTTTCTTTCTTAATTTCTTTTAAAATTTGAAAAAAAAATGTATAATTAGTTTTATTCAATGAAATCCTGATTCCCCCAATATCATTAGGTATTTTCTATAACATGATTTTGAATAAAACCATAATATCTTTTCATAAGGATATATCAGCATTTATTTATTCAGGATCCTCTGTAGGGTACTACCAAGAATATATAAATATGAATACAGTTAGATTAAAAATGAATAAATCTTTACATGTGGATCTGTGATAATTTCCTGGATATAAATTTCTATTGATTACCAGGTTGACATATGAGAATTTAAAATGCTTTGATACTTAGCTATAGTTTGCCTCCAAAAAAATTATATCACGGTAGTATTCGAAAACACTCGTTTCACCATATGCTCTGTATCACTGTGTTATTAATTTTACACCATTTTTTAGGTGAAAATGGCATCACATTTGTTTTATTGTATGTATTAATGACCACAAAATGTTAGATCTTTTTCAAATGTTTCTTAATCATTTATATTTCTTATTTTATGAGTTTATTTACTTGCACATTTAAACTATATCTATTTATGTAATTATTATCAAATTTAAAATGGGTATGTCCATTTTTTCTTAATGATCTGTAGTAATATGGATAGCCTGTCTGAAATACAGGGTTCGTGTCTAGCTTAGTATATTTTTATTCTATTTTGTTTCATTTTGCTTGTTAAAAACAAATTGAATATGACTTTCTTGGGAATGGCAGGGAAGTCCTTTAAGTACATGAAAAGACAGTGATTATTTAACCCTCTCCAAGTGAGGATGGCCGTGCCTGGAGATGTTTAGTTTTGCTAATGTGGGTAGTTACTGAGTGAAGCACAGGGCACAGTCCTCCCACTTAGTATCCCAACCTGAGTCAGAATGTGCCTGAGCTTTAGTGGAGCTGCTTTTGTGACCAGAGAGTAGTGTGCTCTTTTGACCGTCTTGACAGGAGGACTTTGTATATACACTAGATGCTATAGTTTTTGCTATGCTTGATAAGAACATGAAGGTCCTTGTCAAAAAATCCTCAACATTCCAACATATCAGAGTAAATGAAGAGTTACTAGATAGATTGATAGAAACATGAAAGAAGAAATGATTCTAGGAAGCTATTAGGGGATCTAAAACTGAGTCGACAGAGAAAATATTGAAACATAAAACTGGAAGAAGGAGCAGGGACGATTTGGCAGTGAGGATCTACATAGGACCTGAGAGTTTCTCTACTTCCACAGAGAAGTTGGACGTTCTACGGAAGATGAAGCAGCCCTGAATCTCAAATAGCATCAAGGAGCTGTGGAGAATCAAAACTAAGTTAAGAAGCCTAAATAATTAGAAATCCACCACCAAAACAAAGGTAAGAAGGCTAAAAAAATTAGCAGGAAGGATAAAATTTGATTGATAAAGATAGATGATAGCTAGATGATGAATAGCTAGCTAGCTAGCTAGGTAGCTAGATAAGTCTCGCAACCAGAAAGCAAAGTTCTGTGGGAGTTATATGGTTGTGAGAATTTCACTCCAAAAATGAGAAACAAAACATTCTGGAGTGAAGAGGCAGCAAGAAGGCTGGTTGTCACATCAGTATGTTGTGCTGTGCATTCAAATAGATTATCTGCTTAGATACAAAAGGTAGCTGTTGATCTGGTTTATCTGCTTGGTATACTAGAAATTGGATGACTACCATCAGATACCTTCTCCAACAAGCAAATATATTTCCTTACTCATCATTTTATTTTGAGTGACTACTACAAAAATCACTGTTCATTTTGGTTGGCTTTCTTGCAGGGTTTCTTCTACATTTAAAAAATCCATTTGATGCATTCATCCATTGCCATTTGGTATATAGTGTACATTATTGTCAGATTTGGCAAAAGATTAGTCATGTAGATACAAATTCTTGAAAATTAACAACAAAAAATACATAACATGACAATAATAAAGTAGTGCAAAGTTCTAATATTTATTTTATTTTTTACAGAGAAATAAAGGGTATCTTCCATTTATAGCTAGAAAAGATGGATTTTCTCAGCTGTGCATTTTTTTTATCAACCTTTTTATTCATGTGAATTCTGACTGCTCTGCTATTATGTGAAGCACACAATTTAGATTAGAAAGGTTAGTTTCTTGTATTGCAACTTCTTTTTTAATAACTTGCAGAAAATTCCCAGTATCTTTACCTACAATTACATCTAGGTTTCTAATGTAATTACTAAATTTTCACTAATCCTATTTCCTTACTTCTAGATAAGCCCTCCCCCCCCCCCCCCCCCCCACTGCAGAAGTAGTATTGTTATTGGTAAAAACCACACACAGCCTCTGGAACTGGATGCTTCATTTTAAAACTAAACTCTTTTTACTAGCTATGCGACCTTGAGAAGTAACGTTCTATATTTTTCAGTTAAATCCTCTGTATGAGGAAGAGAGTAAGAAGACGTATTGTTTAGGTTGTTCTGAGACTTATACACGTGATTTGATGGGAAACACAAGAGCATCTGGCATATATGAAATTCTGTATAAGTGCCCTCTACTTTAACTATTACCACTAGGACTGGCTTTGCTGTTATTACTGTACGTATCAGAATCATTCTTGATCTTTCAAAGAATGTTCTGCAAAATATCAACTGTGTAACAACTTGTATGTTTCTTTTTTCTGTGCTACTTAATGATCTGTCATATACGTCATTTTCTCCATTAATAGGAAGTCAAGGTGAGAATACACAGTTCTAAGTTTCCTGTTGCATGCTTATAATTTACAAATTACCTAGCACTGGCCAGAAGACCAAAATATTATGATAATCCGTGTACTATTCTTACATATCTTCTTATGTCTAGAATTAATTTACAGCCATCACAAATTATTCTGTTTGCTTTAGATTTTTTTTAAAGGTAATTCATTATTTACTTGTAAACTTTAAGACAGACTTCACAAAAATAAAGCATGAAATCTCAAGTATCTTAAACCTCCTGTCGATTCACAATCATCCTTGTCATAAGTTTCGGAAGAAAACATATGCATAAAATACAAATGTAACAAATGCACAGTTTATTGCTGGTTGGGATTCCCATGTCAAATTTCAATGAGTTTGTTTCAACCACCACACAAGCTTCTATTGTCTAAACGAGGCAGAACTAAGCAGCTTAGAATCAGATCATTCGAAATATTTCCACCCACCTATTCCTAATACACATCTACTCCAGGTTCAAATATAATTCCAGCTCTTACCTATCTTAACTAATGGAAGCAAGAGAATGTCCAGGGAACCTTAGTAACCCATCCGAAGAAGAGAGAACAGAAGCAGGGAAGACAGAAGGGGAGGAGAGTGCTTGCTTAACGACTGTACACGGCAGGCTGGAGCCGTGACAGGTGTGCTACAAAGCTGAATTTAACAACGAAGACTCTGTAGTTTGCCAGAGCCCACCGGCTAAGAGCGAACAGTTCCTGAGAGGGGGAGTGAGAATTGAGAAAAAAAGAGAGACAGAAGATAGGGTTGGGAGGGCTAACAGTGAATACTGCGTCCCGAGTTTATTAAGCACAGCATATTTATACCCTAGGATGTGCATGAGAAGCAACACCCACAGATATGCAAACAATTGCTGACTTTTACATATGTTCTCTCAAACCATCCTTGTTCCTGTTTGCTATCTCTTATTCCTTGGGGCAAGGAACCTTCAACTCTTTCCATTAAGCCAATCTTCCTCCTTCAGTAACAAGCTTATCCATTAAGTTGAACCTCTCAGATTCAAGCATACAGGATATATGAGTGTGTGCAAGTTACATAACCATTTCAGATCTTTTTTTTTTTTTTTTAATTTATAAAAGAGAGATAAAGCAGCTACCTCATAGGGTCTCTGTGAGGCCATTTTAAGATAACATAACCAAAGCTTCATACCTTCTAACAAGTGTTTCATAACTACAAACCATTATTAATTTAGCCTCCAGTTCTCTCTTATGTTCCATGGGAATAAGAGTAACAGAGAAACAGAGATATGGTTCATGTTCCTCTCAAAAAATTTCTTGTCCATGTTAACCCTGCAGACTCATGAAAGGAAGACACAAAAGAAGACAGTGAGGGGAAGAGGGAATTTAGTAGGATTTCTGAGAGATTAGAGGGGGGTTAGAAAGGCCATCTTTAGGATGAGTTTGTCATTTGCCAGTGAACTGAGGAAATCTGACGGACAAGCAGGATGGAAGGGTGGGATGGGTGTGTGGGGAGGCAATGACTGGGAGGGTGATGGTGAGAATCAGGGACATCAGACCCTTCCCCCAGCAGGAAAGACACTTTTTATACTTTCCCTTCCTAAGGTGTAGAAGCTTCAGAACAGGTGGCCAACCACAGACTTAAAATTTTAGCTTCAAAGATTTGATGCACCTTTTTATAAAGAAGAAGTAGAATTTCATAAATTGGAAACCTCATGAGAGTCATTACTCCCCTAGCTCTATAATTTTTAATTTACCTAGCCATTTTGGGGTGTTTTCTTTGCTAGAGATTGTGAAAAAGACTTAATATATATAGTGATAGATAAAACAACTATTGTTCCTACCTTGATTGGAGTTTATACAGCTCACTGTGTGTGTGTGTGTGTGTGTGTGTGAATCTTTACATGACTCTAGGTCAAAGAATTTTGCCATTTTATTGTGTGAAGATGCACCAATATGTCCTCAGGTTAAACGTTCAGAAGCAGTTATTATTATAACTAATTAGCTATATGGCTGTGTATAAAGGGCAATCTTAAAAATAGATTTTGAAAGTGTAGCGGAAAAATAATTTTTCACAGAAAGTGAGGAATATGATGTTACATTTACAAGGTTGAATTACAGCATACATGTTAATATCAAGATTTATGAAAACACACCAAATAGTAGCTTAGTACCACTTAAAGACAAGCTAACATAAAGGATATTCCTAAAATACCAATACTGTTTTTTTAAATGTTTTATTGGAATTTAAGAACAAAAATCCTCCTCAGTTCAGGAAACAGTGTTATTTCTCTTTTTTTCTTAATAGTTATAGGCTCAATGTGATTAGAAATGCATTTATTAATAAAACGGTTTTTAAATTAATGTCATTAGTAGCTGAAATAGCATTCAAAGCAAACTAAAAGAAATGATCTATCTGTATTAATATATGTACTGTAGAACATAATATTTTATTTGCATATTTGTCTTCTAGACATACTAATAAGAATTTCTATTTTAAAAGTAGTCAAATAGTATTAATAGTATGAAAAAGTAATCTACATTTATACAGACCCACACATATTTATGTGTTTAAGTGTGTATGTGTATATACCATATAAATTAAAAAACCAGTAGGCTTTTTATTTAAACTTGATTTTATATTAATAATTTAGATAAGTTCACTGATTATGGTTATGTTAGGGCACACTTTTTCACTATTATCTGACTTCTTTAAATCATTTGCAAAATTTTAAAACTTTGCAGCAATATTTTTAAGGATTATATTAAACTAATTATATATATGTGTATATGTGTGTGTGTGTATGTATATTCCTCATGCCCACCTTCATTAAATTTGAATTTTCATAAACCACTGCCAGATTTATACACTTCTCTTTCTTCCATGTCTACCTACCATAGGACTAAATTTATAAGTTCATTTGTGGAACAGCAGTATTTTTGGCTCCCTACCTGAGACTCCCCCTCCCCGCCGGAATATTTAGTAAACTGTCCACATTATGTTGTGGGGCTTGGTTGGGGGCTGGCGGAGTTATAAGTCCGCTGCACCTGGTGAAGGCTAAAGACCAGACATTCACTTTTGAAGGCTCTATTCACACTAGTACTTGAGCATCTGATATGAAGCAGATGAGTTTGACCCAGGCTTTGAATTGGGAGGTAGTGAGGCAAAATCTGAGGGATCATGGGGAATCGATTTTGCTGGCAGCCATGCAACAGCACCTGCTTCACAGGAGTGCGGTGGCGGTGACGCCGGTAATATACATGCCAGTAATCTGCATGGGGCACTTCATGATACTTTTGTTTTTCATTTGCCTCTGTGGTCTATTTTCCGAGTATAACCACGACAATATGTCCATCTCTCGTGCGCTTTTATAATGTGACTTGGATATTCAGCCATAGGTGAAGGCTCTTGGCTTGGCTGTAACAGACTAGTGTGGAAAAGACACTGTGTGACTACTGAGGCCAGGACATAACTAACAAAGTCGCTTCTGCCTGAGCCAATGGGATTCTCGCTGCTGAAGTTTTTAGCCACCATGTACATAGGCTGACTCTTTGGCACCCAGCAAGCTGGGAAAATGTGTTACACGTGGTCATTTTAACAAGCAGCATTTTGGTAAAGAAAGATTAGATTTTTCTTATCTGTATGCACTGCAAAAGTGGTTGCATTTGCTTCAGTGAGCAAACAGTCCTCTTAAAACCAAGGATATGGGCTAACGGCCCAGGATAAAATGGGGCTATTATTGATTATGGAACCCTATATTGCATTTGCTTATTTTCAAGTGACCTCCCTAACGGCCCAATCTCAGTAGCCTTTCTTGCCTGTGGTATTTTCTAGACAATTCCAAGCTCATCTACTTTTTCACACATCTTTCTTTACTTCTGTTATCTTTTTGTGGCCTACCTTTAGAAGGGCTCTCCCCAAGTTTGGATGTTTTCCAGTGATTTATTCAAGACAAAGAACACTTTATCTTGTAACTAATAATATGTCTTTCCATTATTAATTTTTGGGGGGATGGCTTTGTTCTTTTTAATAAATGCAGATGTGTCAGAAACTGGAATTGAGTTTTAAATATCTGACAGCTTAGCCCGAGCTGAAAGAGAAATCTGTGTTGCCGTTTGTAGAAACTCTTCATAATATGGCAAATAGATTGCAATATATGTGGGTAGACTGTCGGGAAAAGGCAGGACATGCAAAGAATCAGGATCAGTCTCCCTGTGCGCCTGTACAGGGAAACAGAACAGAGCCACTTTTTGCCTGTATAGTTCAAAGGATGTGTACTGCCATTAAGGGACTTAGCCCAGAGCATGGCAGGAGGCCCTTGGAGATACAATAACCAGGCACTAAACTGAATCCATTCTGCCTTCTCAGTTCTTCTGAGCTCCATGGACACAAAGCAGGTCTCTACAAAAGACTGCAGCAATTTTCAGATCAAAAGCATCTCCTATGGAACCCATAACTCAGGGAAACAGGAGCTGCTATGGGCAAGGAGTTGGCAGAGTGCAGAGAACTCTCGTACAGCTAAATGCCATTTGAAATCCAGCGAGAATAAAGTTCATTCTTCAGAAATATGTTACTAGTGGCCTCCATTAGAGTGCGAAAGAGAAAACAGCTGTTCACCCCTGTCCTAAGTTCAATATTATTTTTATTTGCTGCACTCTTATTGCTATGTCAAAAATTTAATTTATTTTTTATATCGCTATGAAATCTCCTTTCAACTGGGTTTTCTACTTGCTCCATATAGCATATATATTTATAATTTCAAGCCAATGATTGAGAATCCCTAGGACAAACAAAAAGGAAGTTTCAACCATCTGATCACCATATTAAGGTAATCAAATCTCATCGTCAGAAACACCAAATTAAATCTAAATATTTTTTCATCATGCCTTTCACTAAGGCTTAACTCTATTGTAAGCTAGGTGCTTTTGTTTTTAGGAAAGTCTTCATATAATACACAGAATTTTAACAGCACAAAAATGGAAAATGAGATTTCCTCTAAAGTTAATCTGTTTTAAAGAATAAATTATTACAAATGATTTTAAAATGTAATTGACTTAAGTAATAATATATCTGGAAAAGTGAACGAGAAAAAATGTTTTCATTGTTTGTATTACCTTCATAACAAATGACATTGATAAGAGAATAACAAGAATGAGGTGGAAATTGGAGGAATATTTATGGCAATTTTAAGTGCCTTGAAGAGTTGATCTGAATTGCTTGCATCAAAGAGAAAATAGACTCTTTAATGATCACTTCTCTGACAAGTAACAGTAACATCATTTTTAGCTATGACTGCTAAAATTAGATACCTTCCTCTTAGAAATAAGCATTCCCCGACAACAGCACAGGATGACAGCCTTCACCTCTTAAGAGCGGGAGTGATAATTCATCTTTAAATGAGCAATTTCTGTGATGGAGGAAAAAAAATGTTACTTAAGAAAGATAGCAGAATAACAAAAAATAGTGTCACGCTAATTACTTTAGCAATATTTAATGAAAGGATCGCTTTGATTTTAAATAGAGTAATACAGTTTTCAAGATAGTTACTTATGAGGACTGTTTATACCAAGGAAAGAGACGGTTATTGGTGACAAACGGGCTTTTAACAACTTGTTATGAAATTATGCTTACTTGAATAAACTACACAATGCAACGTAGTTGTTAGAAGTGCAAACAAATGACTTTTAAACAGCTGCCTTAGGGCTGTTAGCTGTTGATAACTAAACTGGCAGGCCCATGCCAGGATCATTGCTCTGGCAGAGCAGAGCTACACTATGGGACCTTGTCAGGCCATCCATCACCGCTTGTCACCTGAAGACATAAATAAAGATTCAGCATTTCCCCAGATCTATTAGAAGGCTAGTATGTCTCTTTAGAGTCCCCTTGGAAAAATTATGGCTTAAAGTCAGCCTTTAAAATGTATATACATTGGTACCAGTGCAGACATAGTGTCAACATTCATTTTGCACACTTAAAACAAAATGTACCGGGAAAATTAGGTGCAAAGTGAGAGAAATAGCTACAAAAATATTAAGTTAAAAGCCTCTAATTTTATAAATCATTGTAATTTGACAGATCAATGTGTTAATGGGAGGGAATTACATCTATTATGGCTATGTAGCATCGCCGAAATGTCAAGGAAAGAAGGGAGAAATCTCCCTCCTGTCCTTTTGAAATATTTTGTGAAAACATACTCTAAGTAGAAGTGTGGGTTAGAAAATTACTCTAGATCAGGGGTCTACAAATCTTTTTTTTTTTTTTTTTCCCTCTCTCTACAGGGCAGTATGGTAAATATTTTAGACTTCGAAGACCACATATCGTCTGTCACAAATTCTCTGGCTTTATTTCACAACCCTTAAATATACTGAAAATGCATTCTTAGTTCACGAGGGTCCACAAAAAGTATAGTTCACTGGCTAGATTTGACCTGTGGGTCGTAATTTGCAGATTCCTATTCTAGAAAATAAATAAATGTTTATAGAGCAAATGAGAAGAGACAATTTTATAATTTAAAAGACTCCATTCTTGCTTTTGCAGTTACTATTGTTCAAGTAATGAAGAATTCTTTTTTAAAAAAGCTCTGTATTTCATAACATGAGAAAAGCAGTTTTTAGATGTAACTCCTAGCAAGAGAGAACATCTCTGAGACCAGCGTTTCTGGCTACACTTACGCCTTGTGGAAGGGAGCGTTTAATGCAAGCTGGGTGGTACTCCAGGTGTACACTGCTACTTAAAATGGAACAGAGAAGAGTCGTGAGACGAACATCATTCTATTTAGCTCAATGTCAAAAGCAGCTGTTTGAAATCTTCCTGGCGGCATTTCAGGCGTGCAGCTTTTGGTGTGACTATAAGTCGGCTTTTTTTAACATGTGTCAACATTACTGACAAAAGAAAAGCAACCACAAAATAAAGTAACATTTTAATTCTTTTTGAGAGCGTGTGTGTGTGTGTGTGTGTGTGTGTGTGTGTGTGTTCATCACAGTTGTGGGAAAGGTAGAGAACGGAGGGTCTGGTGAGCTGTTTTGACGGGCAAGTCACTGAGTAGGGATCCTGGAACCCAAACCAGATGAAGCTAAAAGGATGCATTTAAGGAGCACGAGAGGCAAGGTGTGATTTAGTTTTTACGTGGGCAGGGCATAAGTACTGTCAGGTACCTCACATAATTTTGTGATTTAACACTTAACCCTTAGAGTCAGGTCACAAGCTGAGGCTCCAGAGACTTAAGCAGCTATTTCACCCCCTAAAATCAAATTAAATAACCTGTAAACTGCAGATCAGTTTTCTCTGAATCCGAAGTCTTATTTGTGTATTGGTTTGTTTGTTTGTTTTTGCCAGTATACTCCCAGCCATTTTTTTTTCCAAAAGGAAAAAAAAGCACCCCCAAAACTTAAGGGAAGCACAACTATAATTGTCTAAGGTCGGTTAAGATTATTTCCAGATTATGTTCTGTGACTAACAATTCCTTCCTCACCAAGATTTTTGATTATTTGTAACTTTTGTCAGCTTGGCATCTCTATTCCTCATTCCACAGCTTTTCTGTTTCACTTAAATCATGTGATTCTCATTTTTAATGACTTTTAATTGTATGCAAATTGCTGCTGAAATTATTAATACCCAGATTTTTAAATTTCACTTTAACTTTTTTCTTTATAACATACAACTTTTTGTTTCCTTTTGACTCTAAAGGTCACATTCTGCTTTCAGCTACTTTTCCTTGCTTCTTCCTATATAGTGAAAACTTTTTTTCCAATGTGGATATTTAAAAGTGCCAATATGTAAATGACAAAAAGTAGAAAGACACTTATAGGAAAAAAGTCACTTTTACCTAGAGCTTTAGCACGCATCCTGAAAAGGGGTAAACTCGGTGGGCTCTGTGACCTTTGTCACCTTTCTCGGTGGGCTCTGTGACCCTTGTCACCTTTCTCTGTGTCCACATTTACCCAGGAGGAAGTGGACTGCTGTCCCTTCCACTTCCGAGCAGGAGTGAGGCGGGGTGTGTGGACTGTGGGAAGGGTACTATGGTCCAGCCCCAAGCGGGGGTTTCCAGAAAAGTCTACCTAGGTTTTCACTGTGGTTCAGGGTGACGGTGTATTTCTTGTGCTTGAGCTGAGAGTGCATCTTTTATATGAAACAGAGAGTCGGCATGACAAAATTCCAATGAGAATTTTTTTTCCTTAATGTTACATGCAACTAAAAATATACCTACAACTGCTTACAAATGGCTAGCAAAATATTACTAGAGGGAATTAAAAAAAAACTTTTTTGTCATTAACGTTAGTTCAATATTTCTGATTATTTAATAGCAGGAAATGCATAATAATGATCGTATGGGAATCAAGAACTTTCTAATATTTGCTTGGACGTAAACAGTTGGAAGAACGTTTCAAACTCATCATTATGGGGTGGTTGTTTAGGGGTACGGCAAGGCTGTAACTTAAGTAGAGCACCTCACATCGAAATAACATTTGAAATATATCAAAGCGTGTATTTAACTTATGCTGCACCACACCTGAAGCTCCCCCGTGGGTAGGCTGGATCGGTACAAATGTGCTAGCAGTTGCAGTCGTGACTGGCCTAATGCCACTCTGCTAGCGTGCATCACACAGCGGGGGATGCGACACACGTCTCCTGATTCTTAGTGCCATGTTCTGTTACTCCACGCTGTGATGGAGGTGCAGGATATAGTGCCACTGGGCTGATCACGGGCTTCTCGCAGGAAGTCACACAGAGGTCAGGTGCCCTTGAAGAATAATTTACATTCTCAAGTCAGTCCCTGGAACAAAGGAGATGGGTGGCACCCCAGCACGATGAAGCAAAAAAAAAGAAGAAGCCAAACTCAAACATTAAGAGTTACTGTGCTTTATTATTTATACTGCTGGTAACATTGTTTGGATGAAAAATGGTCACTAGACTATATCTTTCTTCCATACAGAAGTATTACATGTTACAAAATTCTTCATCTAAAGATATATCAATATTGGCTGCACCAAAAGTACCTATAATTTCTTGAGGGCATGCAATCCTTCTTTTTGTGCTCTTGCAGATTCCATTCTTGTACCAAAATGTGCTTTCATGCAGCAGAATATTCCTAAAACCTGTCACAAATTTCCTCCTTTTAAATCGAAGCAGGTTTTTATTCTGGAACCCGAAATCACGTTCAGCATCCCCTCACCTCAATCTCTGATTGGGTCAGGTACTCCCGTGATGTTCCACACACATTATAGTTCATCTCCTCACTTTCTGGTTTATCATAAAAGTCTCCTTTCCCTGCCCTGAGCCAAATGCCTATGTTGACTTCCCTTTACAACCCACCGAGAGGGTGCTCTGCCCCCATCTTCATCTCTAACACACGTGGCACGACAGGTACCCTGGTCCTTAAGGCAGCATGCAGATGCGAGACCATCTCAGTCACACTTCATAGCTAACTGTTCTTCACATCACCACGAAGAGTTTTACCAGGGGGCACGGCATAGTACGGAATGGGACAGGTATTACGACATCTACTAAACCACATTACAGAGGGAGGAGGAGAGAGGAAGAAAAGAAAGAGAGATTGAGAGAGAGAGAGAGATAGGGGGGAGAGAGAGAGAGAGAGAGAGAGAGAGAGAGAGAGAGAGACAGACAGACAGACAGACAGACAGACATGGCTTCACTGGCCCAGCTTTTGCTGAGTGAAGCCCACACATACACACGAAGGAGGACAGGTGAGAAAAAACACTGAGCAAAGACAATGCTGCTAAGACAGGAAGAAACTCTTTGAACACAGCATGATGGATCTCAGCTCAGCAAGGGGCCCTTCTTAACCACAGGATGCTATCTGGGAAAGCTTCATTCCCATTATTCCACCCTGGAATAATCACTTCCTCAGGAGTGTTCAGTTTCAATAGGCTCAATAATTATCTCCAAAGACTTTTAATGGGCTTCATGGGAATTATTTCCACTAAAGTTTCATACTACTCAATGCGATTTAAGGACCTGAAACCACTTTCCTAGAAGTCCTATAAATGCTTTTGTTTTATTTTTATTCTCTACAGATTGCCTAACAAATTGGGATTCTACTCAAGGCAGATCTAAATTATTTTTGTTGGATCTTTTGATGCCCATTATGTAAAGTGCACTAAACTCCCCCTCAGATTTCAATTAGTCAAGCTACTTCTGGCCACACAACATGGGTTCTAGCCTCAGTATCCTTCAAACATTAATTTATTTACTCACTCATTCATTTACCCATTCCAACGTATTTGTCGAGCAATCTCTGGATGCTAGCCAGGCATTGTTCTAGCTTCTAGGGACATGGTGACAAAGCAAGACAAACTCTCTGTCATGGAGCTAAAATTCTAGCAGAAAATTAAAAAGGCGATTTCAAATGGAGACAAACTCTAAAATAGACCAGGATGGGGGTTAGAAACAGACAGCAAGGGATGCGATTTTAAATAGTGCTGTCGTGAAAACTCCTCTGGAGAGGGAAGGGGCCGTGAGGGAGCACAGAAAAGGGGTAAATGACAGAGCTCTGGCTGATGACAGAGGAAGAGAGAAATGGAAATGCAGAAATCTCTCAGAGGGTAAGAGCCTGTCATATTTGAGGAATAACTGAGACCTAAGTGTGGAAGAGAGTGAAGCACTTTAGTTAGCATCCTTTGGGGGCCTGGGTATACTTGGGCTTTAGTCTAAGTGTGATGGAAGCTATAAGAAAAATTGGGGCAGGTCATAGTGATATATTTTTATTGATGTGTTAAATTTAAAAGAAATTTCGAGTTGCTCAGTTGTGTTAACATTTGTTATAAGGCAAAAATGTACGGCCAAGCTCTGTGCAGCTGCGTTG
This sequence comes from Macroglossus sobrinus, assembly GCA_004027375.1. NCBI lineage: Eukaryota > Metazoa > Chordata > Mammalia > Chiroptera > Pteropodidae > Macroglossus > Macroglossus sobrinus. Next base: position 42,247 of record PVKZ01001207.1, on the reverse strand, counting down.
GCACAGGCAAGTGGTCAAGGATGTCCTTCTAAACAAAGTGAGAGAGACCCATGGCTTGAACTGGAAAGGTGGGGGACAGTGTGAGACGATGAACAGCGGCCACACTGGAGAACCTGATAATAAATATGATATGGAAAAGGAGAGAAAACGAAGAGTTAATGATATGTATTCCCCTGAGCAACAGGGAGGATGTTGGCAGTATTATTGAGAAGGTAAACATTGGGAGTTTTTTGGATATAATTCATTCTGAGTACCTTTCAATTATCCAAATATGTTTGTATATCAGAATTAAGGATGTAGTGATGATTCTAGAGACTTCAAAGTTACCAATATAATAATGACATTTAAAACTACACAAGAGTAAAAGAGTGGTTCTCTACAGAGAATAGATGCTCTCATACTGAGCCCTAGCTTATCCCAACTTCAGATCATTGGGAAGAAAAAGAGAAGCCAGCAGAGGAAATTGAGAAGGAACAACAAATGCAACAGGAAGAAAGTCAAAGCATGTGGTATCTCTATAGCCAAGTGTATAAATGTTTAAAGAACTACAGGGGTCTTCTACCTCCAGGATATCACACTAGATGTCCAGAGAAAATCCTCCCATAAACGACGCCTGGTATTTTAAACTAAGTTGTTTTCAAGGCAAAACAAAGCAGGTGGCAATGTCGTAGAAACAACCAGGAGACAAAGATGACAAGAAAGCTGCATTCCATAAACATAAGTTAACACTGGAGTTGGTGTTTTTTTTTTTTTTTCTTCAAGATATTCTTCTGGTCCCTGGTGGCCTGGAGCTTGGTCTTGAGGAGTCACCCAACTACAAGTGGGTGAGGCAAACAGGATAGAGAGTCCCTGTATAAACTTGGGACCCCAGTGGTTAATCTCAGGAGAGAAAAAAATACCCTTAGAAGGTAACTTTTTGTCTCAGTCCTGTTCTGAGTAAAGCAGAGGTAAGAAAAGCATTCCTTTGAGAAATTCTAATTGCACACCAGTATTCACTCAGGTGGATGCTGACATTTTTACCTTTGTGGCTTGCAACGTAGCAAGTTAAAAATGGTCGTTAAAATGTTTCATGGGTTGGTTATATTGTCATGCTCTGGGCAGTGCTTGGCAAAAATAGCACACGCCACCTTTCTCAAAGAACATATTTTATAAACAGACCTAAAAGATTTTACATGGAATAAATAAAATTCCAAAGAATATGAGCTGGCGATCAAAAAAATATATATATCTGGAGACAAACCCTGATACTGAAGATTGCTGAAAGATTGGCCACAGTTATGTTGATGACCTTGAAATGAATGTTCTCTCTCTAGTTGTGCAGCGAAAACCCTGACAGAAGTGGGTTCAACATAGAATGGAGGTTGTATTAGTTTTCTACTGTTGCTGTAATAAAAGATTACCACAAACATATTGCCTTCAAATGACACAAGTTTATTATCTTATAGTTCTGGAGATCGGAAGTGCAAAATGGATTACACTGAACTAAAATCAAGGAGTTGACAGGGCTGCATTCCTTCTGGAGGCTCTAAGGAAAAATCTGTTTCTTTGGCTTTTCCAGTTTCTATAGGCTGCCGACATCCCTTCTCCTATAGCCTCTTCATCCCCCATCTTCAGTGCCTCTGCTTTTATTCCTATGTCTCCTTCTCTGACCCTTCTGCCTCCCTCTTACATCTTTTGAGCAATCCTTTGATTACATTGAGTCCTCCCAGATAATACAAAATAACCTCCGTTCTCAAAATCCTTAACTTAATCACGTCAACAAAATTCCCTTTTGCCATGTAAGGTAACGTGGCCATAGGCCCAGGGATGAGGAGTGGACACGTTTGGGAGATCACTGTTTCTCATAGAGGGTGGAGGCAGAAGTTGGAGGATCGAAGGGATGTTTTGTTGTATATTCTAAAGTAGGGACTGTGTTTTCTTTATATATATATATTTTTTTAACGAGTATTATTTTTAATGGCCATCTTAGGTCCAGTCTGTATCCTGATTGGAATTATCAGGTGAGGAGGGGAAATGATTGTGCTGGCAAAAGACAGATATCTGCCAAAAAAAAATTCTTAAGTACATGAAAGAGTATTAGATAAACAGTGCAAGAGTTGGAGAATAATATAAATTAAATGAAAATAGTCTATCAAATACAATATTCAATGGGAAACTTTGAGGAGCACTGTAGATTTAGTGATGGGAAGATAAAGATACCATCTTCTGATTGCTTCTATTGCTTCCTTGACATAAGAAGCAAGGTCATTAGCAAAATTTGATATATGATTGGAGTTAGCTGAAAATGGAAAATGCTAATAGCACTACTCAAGGTAGAGTTACTGTCAGGAAGCCAAGAATAGGGGGAAAAATAAGACATGCTAATTTCCAGGTGCTACATTACAGACAAAATCTGGATCCCATAGGCAGCGGCTAGAGGGGAATTACATTGAATAGAGAGAATGGAAGCCAGTCAGGAAATTCAGACATGACTGGCTGAGTGTGTTGCCTGAACTAAAGGTACAAGAGAGAGAAGTTCACAAGAAATAGGGACGAGGCTGTACTGAAAAACACGCGAGAAGGAAAAAGCAAATGATCTTTTAAAGACCAGAGTCTATAGCATCATTTACCTCATTCCTGTCTTACATGTAGATTTCAAGTCCTGTTGAATGTACCTTCTGAAGTATTTTATGTTTCATATTTATTTATTTATTTAAATTAATTTAATTTTTAATTGAAGAAAGTATTTAAATTCTTTTCCCTTCTCAAGTATTTTGAATCGACTTTTTATGTCCTATCTCGTTATTATTGCAATGTATTTTACCAAGTGAAAATTGTATTTTTGTGTAATATAGTTAAGATTACCAGCCTGGATCTATGATTTACTAACATTGATATTAAGTACTTTAAAAAATAAGCTATAATAAACAATATCATAATTCTAAAAACCGTTGTTGAGAATGCAGTAGCTTCTCTAGTAGTAATAGTTAAGACTCTATTTTTTAAATTGGCTGCAATAGAACTATTACTTCCCAGCTAGTTTTCCAGAATTTTCTTTCTGTGCTAGATAGTGGAGCATGAACAATTTCTCTAATAACAATGAACCACAATAATAAAAACATTAAGCCCTAAAATGTACTGAAAACTTTATGTTACAGACATTTGTCTAAATATTTTACATATAGTAATTAATTTCATTCCCTACAAAACAACAAAGTGTTGGGTAATACTAGTAATGTCTCTTTTTTCCTGATGAAGTATCTGAGGCATTGACATATTAAATAACTCTGAAAGGTTCCAAAGCTAATAAATAAGGGGCAGAACCCTCATGGTAGCACCTATTGCTTCATGAAGCATTTATAAAAAGTCACAAAGAGGAAAAACGAAGGTTGGGATATAGGTAATGCTCTGACTTCTAGAAAGGGATGTAACTTGTACTCTACTCGTATTGACTCCAAGACAAGAACTAATACCATGAACTTGCATGGATTTTGTTTCTGACCTACAGACAGAAAAAAAAAAGGCATTTTTCTCCCTAAAATGGCCTTGGGGAAATAGAACAAAGACATTTCCTATATTTATAAGTGTATAGGAAATTGAATAGCATCTTGATGAGTGGCATCCAGTGCTTGGCAAACTGGATTCTAGGTAATCTGCTTTTATAAAGAAGAGAGGCATTATAGTAGAAGGTTGATCAGATATAAATGGAGAAGTACAAGACCACCCTATGTTTCAAGCAAAAGTAAAAAATTCTGTAAAATTAAAAAAATATCTCTAGGTATTACTTAATTTGTTGTAAAGAAAATTATGATGTCTGATAAAATTACCTACCTGCTTGTTATTACCTCACTGATTCAACCACATGGCCAAAAAATACGTTATGAAAAGACAAATTTCTTAAAAACATTCATCATATGTGCAGTTTACAGGACTGCCAAAATTATCATAGGATTGAAAAGTTATTTTTTATGTCTTTTTCTAAAATTCTAGGTATTTGGAAAAAGTTATTAACCACCTTCTTTGGCAGTAGCATTTTTACTCAATAAGGATAAATTTGTAAACTTGAAGTAAGATATACAAAAGTATTCAATACCATTTCTTCAAATCATGAGTTATTTATTCTTATCTTTTTAATAAACTTAATGTAATTATCACAGAATCTATGGGCTACGGTAATAAGATACCAGAAGTAGAATCAAGCATTACTGATGTTCATAACTTAAGCAATGATTTGATGCTATTTATATAATAAAAATAAATAAAAACTATGAAGAAATAGTATGAAGAGCAAAAAAATAATTTTGTATATGATTAGTTAGGTAAACTTGGATTCAGTAATTTATTTTCAAGAAAGGAAGTAGGCAGTGCACTTATTTGTTACCTGGTCTATAAAATAGACTAATTAAAAATAATAAAGATGTGAAACTTTCCCTAAAAAATTAGATCTCAGATAGTATTTTGATCTATATACTTTTTTTTTCCCTTTGAGGCTCCACATCAACCACAGCTACAATATTTGAATTAGCAGCTAAACTCTTGAAACAAATATTCAATGCTCACCATCACAGTTTCCTATACTCTCATTACCAACTTCATGTTGGCATTCACTCCTATAAGCCAAATGAATAATGACTTGATTATGTCCAATTACCTCTGCATCACTAAATTTAATGGACATTTTTACTTCTTTATCATAGTAATCACAGCATCATTGGGTGCTGTTGAACTTTAAATGTTCTTTGTTTCTAAATCACAACTATCTCCCAGTTTTCTTTATACTTCTCTGGCAATCTCCATTTCTTTGAATGATTATTCTGTTCTATGTAGACATTAGATGTGGCAGTTTTTCTATGAATGGTCCTAGAGTCTCTTCTCTCCTTATTTTTTACTTGGGTGATCTCCTTCAGGCTGACAGGTGCAGTCATAGCTGCAATAGATGGATCCTAAATTCAGTCTCTGGCACAGACCTCTTTTTCTGAGCTCTAGAGCCATACCTTCAACTACTTATAGCACATATTTTCTCAGCTTCAGAGTTATCTCAAGCATAGTATGTATGAAACACAGGACAGAAATATCATCTCCAAACAAATTTTACGTTTAACAATTTGTATCTGTGAATGTTCCACCATCTTTAAATATATGACAACCCTACGCATGATATTCATCCTTCAGAGCCAAAGGTTTCCCAGTGTCTTTTCAATATGATTATTTATTTCCATCTGTACCGCCAACAGTCTATCCAAGCTACAATCTTTTCATTTGAGTTTATATAATCCCTACTATCCAAGAATATGACACATGTCTTTATTTATTTTAAGCCTTTAGTTTATTTAACAAACACTTATGTAGTACTTCCTATATGCCAGGCTCTTTTCCAAGGATCTTAAAAATATTTACTTAATCTTCAGAACAACTCTATAAAATATTTAAAATTATTACCCCTACTGTGTATGTAAATAAGAAAAATGAGTCACAGAGGAATTAAGTAACTTGCCAAATACTACCAAGCTAGTTTGGGTTAAACAATACATAAAACCAGACAGTCTTAGCCGTCTATTGTCTCTTTTCTTATTCACAATGCAGAAGATTTAGTAACATACCTTTAAAGTGCACAATCAAATACGTTGAGTTATCATTTAAGTTTTAAAATAAGGAACTTCTTCACCATTCCAGCCCACGTAAGGGTTTTATATGCCCATACTAGAAACTCTAATTGAGTCTTCAAGTCTTTAGGATAGAGATGAACTGTAAGAGTCTATGCATCTGTCTTTTAGCCATTAAGCTAAATAGATAACCAAACAATGGGCTTGAGTCATGGCTAGGACACATGACTTGTCTGGAATATAATAGATTGTACAGTAATATCTGTGAAAGCTTTTGAATATGTTAGTACCATATTCAGTTGAAATAATTTCATAAGTAATTGTACATCATTGCAAATATTTTTTCTAGGTTTTTTCCCATATCTTTAAAATTTACCAGCTGAAATAAGCTATATAAACACTAGAACTACTAACTTGTTATATTATTTAACTTTGGGCAAATGGAATTTTCAGTTTTTATTAGGAATATTCCAGTGGAACAGAATTTTTGCTTCCTGTTTCATCACAACTTCTAAATAATTAGTTACTTTAGCTGCACAATTCATTTTCCAGGGCACGATATTATGATTGAAGCATCGATCTTAGATACAAACTCAGAACACTGATCAAACCACTACAAAATCCAATCTACCTTTTAATGATAATGTTTCCTTAAGTAAGGAGACAGTATCAGCATATTTAAAAACAGATAAATATTTTCTTCGAGCCCAGAAACATGCAGAAATGCTATATTAACTATTGTTTGGGATAATGAGTTGACACATACACAGCTCAGTGCAGTGTAATCACAGATGAGTGGCTCTGACAGTATTACAAAGACTTTGAAACATCCATGGGAAAATAATAAAAGACTCGAAGCAGGAATAGATTCAACAGGCTCTTTGCAGTTAACCTTTAGAAATGCCATTTGAAGCTATTGAGAAAAACCAATACCGTAGTTTAAGAAAAACATGTCATTATGAAATGTTATTCTAAAAAATAGTCCTGATTGAACTAGTTTTTCTATCTGGCATACATTGCATTCATATCTTGAACAAGGTGGAAAAGTATTACTTTTCTCAAAATGAAAAATATGAGAAAAAAGATTGTTTTTTTTTATTCTAATGAAGAACAAAATATACAGCAGCAATTACCTCTTCTATCACTATTTCTTTACATGAATTTTATTTCAAAACTTTTCTGAGTGCTATGTTTGCTACTTGAAGTGTCAAAAAAATTCTACATAATCAAAAATGCTAAAAAGTAACACCGCCAGATTATCCTGTTATCTTAACTGGTCTTTGATAAACTGAAACTGTCCATTCTGCTATTTTTGAAATTATCAAAAAAAAAAAAAAACAGAAACCTGTAAAATAATAGAAAATAATTTTACACCAAAAAAAATAAATGGAGATCATATACAAAACATGTGAATAACAGATATTTTCAATAGGAAGATTAGTTTAAAACTTTAGAAGTTTTTGGTTATCTTTATCTTGATGTTATTGCTTTGTGACACTGAAAAGATCTGAGAAAATGAAAATATAAAGAATAAGAGCAGACGTCTATTTTGTTTGAAATCTTAAAAATCGTATTTGCTAAATATTTTTATTTAAAGTAAACATTTACTGTTTTTTTCCTCTACTCTATTATTTCTCTACTCTTATTATCTGTATGAAAAAGAGGAAACTGAGGGGCTGGTTATCTCTGCCATAGCCTTGCTGTCACTGTTTGATTCTCCTTAAATCCTCCTGTACCCACGGGTGCAGCCTTATCACTGGAAACACTAATGCTATGTGAAAAGTGAAAAGAACAGAGAGGTTCCCTGGCAACTCCTGGGATCCTTCTAAAGCGAGTCAGTTAAAACCACAGCGTACGTGCAAGGGGTGTAGATGAGAGCACGGAGTTGAGGCGTGAGTTTTCAGATGCCCTGTACAACGCAGGAACACTGAATAGGCACTGAATTGCTCAGGAAGGAAATCACATCAGAACCCTGACAGCTTAACCATTATTTGAATAATCTCGCTTACGTCTCAGTGAAAACATAAAAGTCTGAGTACCAGAACCAAAGTGGCAGAGGACCAAATCAGAGCTAATAATGCGTAAGGTCCTGACTCAGGGTGTGAACTTGGAGAACTGTTTTATCTTTGCTCACTCCTGTCCTCTACACCCACACACGTGCACGCACAAACACACACACATGCACGCATACTCATTATCCTCACCCAAAAAATTACAAGTAGAATACAAGCATGTTGATGCCTGATTATTACGTTTCCTGTTTTTACATTATACAAGTTACTTTATGACATCAAAAGACAGAGTATGTGAAATGAGACACTGCTCATCCCTTTAACTCCTTAAAGTACAATCAGAAGTAGCCTTTCTATGGCAGTGACATTCAAAATAGTACTTTCGCTTAAGTTTTCATTTTATATTTACAAAACTTCTTGGGAGAAGTGATTATGTCATAACCCCATTTCACAGATAAGAGGACCGAGCTTCAGAGAGAGACTAAAAGGCTCATTACAGGCCACTTAGTTAGTAAGTGGTTGAAGCAGAATTTCAAATGAGATGTTCTAACTAGAAAGGCTTTCTGCTTGTCTTCACATCAGATCTCACCAATTTTCATAGAAATATTTTAAATGAGGCTTTTTAAAAGGCATATCTGTCTTTCTGACTCATGATCAATGAGTGGTTGAAAGTTGCAAGAGAGAGTCTCATTAAATAAGGACTGACTTAATAGCACTGTGAAAAAGTTTGTTCTCAAGGCACTAAAAAGATTGTTAAAAAAACGGCTATAGGTAAGGATCATTTCATACATCTCCCAGATGGCTCTTCCAAGCCCAGAGAAATCAGCGGCCAAAATATGTCTGTTTATAGGTTACATACATCTGTTGAGTTGGGTTAATGTCATTGATAAGTAATGATGGATATAATTCACACACTGCGAATGTGATTAGCCAAAATCAGTTATTTGTTTTAAAAACTGCAATGAAGAATGCCTACCCAGAAGAGGTACACTAATAATTATGAATAATATATCATCTTCATTAATTTTCCACCCAGAGATTGTTAAAAAGGAATCACGACAAGCAGAAGGTAGGTACGGCTGGCTTCATAAAGGCTATCCCTGATGGGACAACGACAGATTAAAAATATTAAATATCCTATATACTTGAAAATCAAACAATATCTTTAAGAAACGTCACTGCTCTCTAAACTCTCTCTCCAACTGACCTAGCCCAATTTTTTTTTGTTTTTTTTTGTTTTTTTTTTAGTATTCTCGGTAACACCCTCTCATACCAGCATCTCCATAACGTCCACCACATAAACATCCGCTGACCATGATCACTCTCATCATTGTGTGCTTCCCTAATGCTTTCTCCAGATCAGCTCTGAGCTCCTTTGTACGTATTCTAACAAGTTGAGTGTAATGTCTGCATTCTATGACCGGAGATGTTGAAAATATTATTAATCATGACGATTATAAGGGGTATTCGCCTAATAATAATATGTAAACTACATTTATCTTATTCATTTCTTTTTCTATTTGGGTTACATTTGACCATAAAGATTATATTAAATTATCATAAAAAGATATCATAAATAATCATATTTCAATAAATTTGAAATTTTAAATGAAATGGAAAATTTCCTGGAAAATGCAGCTTACCAAAATTAAGCCAGAAAGAAAGAGAACACTGTGCTAATTCTTTATCTTTTCAAAAATAGAATCTTTGAAAACCTCATTGAAAACAAACAGGCAAACAAATACTTTAGGACAAAGTTTGTTCTCTGGTAAATTGAAAGATGAAACCAGTTTTTCAAGAATTTCACCAGAATATAGAAACGGGGCGGCGGGCACTTTTCCTCTACCGTCTAAGGGTTAGAGACTAAAGCATGTAAATTAAACTGATAAAAGACAGATTAAAAGGAGAAACAGTAAATTTTACATGCGTATGGAGGCTTTACAGAAAAAAAATGAAAACACAAAATAGTTAGGCCTAAGGGCTTACATGCCATTTTAACAAGGAGTAATCAATTGTAAAGTGACTAGACATAGCAAAGGGGTTTGGGGCTTCTAGGGGCAGTAAATTGTGAGAAGGCAAAAAACGAGGGAAAATAATGAAGAATAAGGGTTATCTAGGGTTTGTTTGTGCAGACTTAAGATAGTGACATCTCCAACGATGAATCATCTCCATTTATAGTCATTCTCTTTCTGGTTTAGGATAGAAAGACACGTTTTTAGATAGAAATTTAGGCAGAAAGGGGGAAGAGAGTTCCTCCTGAATTTGCTATTTCTTAATTGTCTTCAACTCAAAATAATCTTTATGCCACTCTGGAATATTTTGTGGTGGCATAATCTGACCCCTTCATCTACTCTAGTTTACTCAAAGTACCACAGTTGCGTGGCTTCAGCAACATAGATTTATTATCTCATCGTTCTGGAGGAGAGAAATCCAAGGTCAAGGTGTCGGCAGGCTTTGTTCCTTCTGAGAGCTGCGACACAAAACAAGTTCTACGCCCCTGAGCTAGTTTCTGGTGGTTTTCCGGCAATCTTTGATGTCCCTTGGCTCATAAAAGCGTCATCCCGATTACTGTCTTCATCTTCACATGGCATTCTCCCTGTGTGCATGGCTCTGTGTTCAAATTTCCCCTTGTTATGGGGACACCAGTCATATCAGACTAGGGCCCGCCATATGATCTCAACCAATTAAATCAGAAATGATTGGATTTCCAATCAAGATCACATCCCAGTACACTGATGTTAGGACTTCAACATATGTATTTTCAGAGGATACAATTCTACTCATAATATTGACCTCAAATTTTTTTTTCCTTTTTACACCCAGTTCATTGTGCTAGGCTGAATTGAAACTAATTTAATAAAACAGCAAAGATTATGTGGTAGATTATGATAAAATAATAGTGATGACCTGAAAAGATGAAGTGGAAAAATAAAAGGCTACCCTTGATGTGATAATGAGAACCACTGTAAATTGTAAATAAAATTTCTACTTTGACAGAAAATTTAAAAAGAAGAGAATTTCATTTGTAACCAATGAAGTTGTTTAGAAAGAACGCTTGCACCAGGATAAAATAAAAGTGACTTCTCTTTTAACAGGTAGGACAGGAGTTGTCAGATTTACTCTCCTCCCTTTGGGGTTCTAAGAGAGAGAGAAAGAATATAAAGAAGGTCTGTGCCCCAGAGACGGGACACGCTTAGTGGAAGCTTAAAGGGCAGATTTCAGGGAGGCTGCCTCAGCAGGGCCCGTTCTGACAGGATGCTCAGAACGCTCTTCTCATATATCATCACGGCTTGTTCCCCAAACTTACAAATGTCACCTCATCAGAACGGCTCTCTATATCTAAAGTGGTACACACCCCTTATGTTTAATAGCATTCCCCTTTCATTAAAATGGAAACAAAATTCTGTTAGTTTATTTAGTTCATTCTTATATCCCAACCATCTAGGAGAGTATCTAGAAATGAGCAGATGCCCACGGCATTTGTTGAAGAAATGGCCTTTGTTACTGACTAGGTTGTAAGGGATTGGGCAGAAACCCAAATTTTACTTTGTTTCTCATTGTTAGCTACACTTACTCATGTCATATATTCCTAACTTTTATTCTATTTTTTTCTCTTATCTATTCCTTTTTTTTTCATTCTCCTCCCTTCCTTCTTTCCTATCTTTCTGTGTGTTTGATTCTTTCTATGATGCTTTATTCTCTTTTTCTCATTTCCATTTCTGGGTAGTGTTTTTGTTTTGTTTTGTTTTGTTTAGCTTTGTGAATTTCATAAGTATTTTAATATATTTCCCACATTTGCAAGTGAACTTGACTTTGGAGGATCACTCACTAATTGGACTGTTTAGCCCTATAAGAGCCAGAGCACATAGTGGTAGAGCAGAACATCTGATGTTATGTTCAGCTTATAGAAGATGCACTGCTGTAAACCCATAACTTTACTACTTTGAATATCAATTTACTCAAACGCAGAGCAAAGATAATTCACCACTGTGTAGAGCTGTCCTGAAGATTGTGAGCTAATGAATTCATGCCAAGTTTGTGTATCATGTCCTGGTACCATACCAAGATTTCAAACGATGTAACATGTTATTATTTTATTAAGTCCTAGAGAATAGACTGAGGATTTAAACAATTTCATAGCTCTTAATTAACTTGCTAATCAAAAGGTTATCTTTTCAATAAAAACAAGAGAGCAGGTGACCACAGATTACAGTGGTGTCATGCGAACAGCACCTACAGGAAAACAGTGTTCAGTCCTCACCCTTATAAGTATATCCTGGTCAATTGCTGGATGTAAGTTATCAGGTGGCTTTGTTTGGCTTAATTCCACAAGTATTTCTAAATCGGTCACTGAATGGCTTAAACTATATCAGTTTACTCAAATATTGCATACTTAATAGGCACTCACTTTTTATTAAATATGTGAAATGTTCCTTGAGATATTTCATACAAAAGAACAACATAAGCAAATAAAATATAGTTTATGAATATAAATTTTTCAATATTAAACTAAAATGCAAGCAAGAAACAGTCAAATGTGAAACATGAATATATAGGGATATAATTTCCCTTATACAGATATAAGGAGAAATATTACAGTAGTATCCAGCAAAAACTTTTTGCAGTGACAGAAATGTTCTCTACCTGCTCTGCTCTGTTTGGCAGCCACTGATCATGTATGACTACTGAGCACTTGGGATGTAGTTGGCACGGCTGAGGAATCAAATCTTTAATTTAATTTAATCCAATTAACTTACATTTGGATTTTAAAAGCCGCATATGGCTAGTGCCTTTTGTATTAAACGGTGCATATTTATAATGTCAAATTTGTATGGAAAGCCTTTTAACTATTGTTAGTAGTTGTGATTTGGTCAACAGAATTGGTTTCGCAACATGCAAACGCTTGTAAAATTACAAGCTTGTTTTGTAATGATCTGTTATGTCTTGAAATGTGTAGAAAACCTTAGAGATATTCAGTTTGAGAGATATTTTATCTAAGTAAAATACATAAATAAGTGATTATCTTTACCCTAACGAGTCCAATGTTGCTTTCTACTAATGATCATTGTAATATTGTATTTACCAAAATAAATTTTAAAAATCTTATTGAAAATCTTATGTTGTTTCTTCATAACCAAATATTACTTTTTAAGTTCCAGCAATCTATTTTGCCCATGTTTCATACTGAAAGTCTGTAAGATCAAGAAAAATTAATACTGAGCAAAATAATTTCTTTTAATCCATTCTAACTCAATTCATTATTGAAAGAAGAAATGACCACAATTTGATCATTAATATCTATTTTTTGCCAACATCATCAGTATTGCCAAGAAACTTTTAGACAAGCAAATTTTCAACCTTTAAACAAAATCTACTGAACGAGAAACACCAGAGTGGATCCCAGAAATCTGTGTTTTAGCAGGTCCCAGATGATTCCATTGCATGTAAAGAACTACCATACCTGGTTTCTTAAACACAACACTACATTATATTGGATCTTTGCTATTTTGTATAAGAGATCTTCATGTTAGGTATCTGTACTTGAGATCATTGAAATTATTAGAATACTAACTGAGTCCGATTGGACTGCTATAAAAGCAAACAAACAAACAAACAAAAAACACTATCAGGGGGACTCAAACAACAGACATTTATTTTTCACAATTATGGAGGCCAATAAGCTTAAGATCGATTCAGATCTTGGTGAGAGCCTTTACTCTGCCTTGAAGATGGCCACCATTTTTCTGTGTTCTCACATGACCTCTTTTTGTGCATGGAGCGAGAGCGAGAGAGCGAGAGAGCGAGAGAGCGCACTGAAGTTTCCTTCTTGTTTTATAAGGGCATCAAACCCAGCATGAGAACATTACTCTCATGACTTCATTTAAACCCAATTACCTCCTAAAAGCCAACCTCCAAATACTATTACTTTGAAGGGTAGGGTTTCAACATATGAATTTTGGGGGGAACAAAAACATTTCATCCATTATAAGAACCTAATTTTGTAGTGGAATTCAACAATGTGATCATCCTCAATTAAGAGGCTTAAATATATCCTCACCAGAAGACTTCAAGAGATCTTCCTTTAATGAAAAGGAAAACAAGTATCTGCCTTGAAATTATTATGTAGATGCCATTTAATTAGATGGTAATAAAATATATATATATTTTATTATATATATATATATATATATAGAAGGAATACACCTGATTTTTACTACAGCTAAATGAATAAAATTTTTATTTGCATACAAAATTACTCTAATTTTCTGGATATGGAAATAGTATATGGTTGTTTAAAATCTGTATACATTTTTCTCATGGTATTATTTTTTTAGTGAAGGAAAAAACTGATGTTGTCCATTGTTTTAAAAACATAATTGATCATTGTATTGGTAAACTATAGAATCTTTTGAATCCTGAAACCTTCCAAAGCATAAAATGGTTTTCAATGGAAAGATTCGAGATTATAGAAAAATGCATGTGGATAACACGTATCCTCAGAGGATTATGTGCTCAATACATGTACCAGTTTCTCAGGGCTCTCTAACAAATTACCACTGTTTGGTTGGTTTAAAGCATCCGAAATTTATTCTCTGATAGTTCTGGAAGCTGGAAGTAAAAAATCAAGGTGTCAACAGCCATGTTCTCTCCAAAAGATCTAGGAGAGAATCTTTCCTTGCTTCTTCAAGCTCCTGGTGGCTCTGGGAATTTCTTAGCTTTAGGACTCTCTGCCCCTACCTTCCCATGGTATTCTTTCCTTTGTGTCTCTATGTGTCTGTCCTCTTCTCTTGTTATAAGGGCACTGGTCATCTGATTTAGGGTCCACTCTACATTTAGGATTATTTCATCTCAAAATCCTTAAAAACATTATGTTGTCAAAGATGCTGTTTCCAAATTAAGTCACATTCTGATATGCCAGGTAGACAAGCATCATTGCAGAACAATACTCAGTCTGATACAGTGGGCAAAAGCTGGAGATAAGACCTTAAAAGTTTGTAGTTATTAATTACATGCCTTTTTGTAACAATTGTTTAAAGAATATAGAGAAGTATTGTTCATGTGATTCTAGTTTAATTCGTGTAAATCATTGAAATTCCAGTCTTTAATCAAGAAATCACTTCTGTAAAGTACATATCATTTTTAATTCCAGATAATTTGATCCAGTGTTATTGTAGCTCATTTTTGTAACCAGTACCATGGTTGGCCACAAAATATAATTTAAATTTTAAGAAATGTTTTTTATTTATTTCTCTTAGTATGAAGGATACAGACATCATGAAGCAAATTTCAAGGGGAAAATATTAGTTGCATTCTTCTATATTTGCAAAATCCTTACAAGCATATATATAAATTTGGAATTACCTTTTTTTCACCAGTAATAATATAAAGACTGTCATTGTTGTAGACCATGATGTAACTCATAATTAGTGGTTTAAGAATTCACTTTATATTCACAATAAAAATTTAAACAGCAAATATAAGTCTTGACAATTTCAAATCGTCATATTTATGTGGCAATAAGCTACAGATAATATAAATAAGTTATGTGTGATTTATACCAATGATGATGATTTACACCAATGAGAATTCATTTACTCAATAAATATTTTTGAACCACACTCAAGCATCATGCAAATGGCAGGCATATAACTCTAAACAGAGGACAATATCATAGAATGAACATGCTAATATAGGAATCACAAAATAAAATATCTCTAGAATAAAACACATAGAGAGGGCATAAGAAGGGCAGTGATATCAAAATTTGAAAATGGGTAAGCCCCACCTAAAGATATTAAAATGCAAAAAATTTTTTGAAATTTATTTATTTTATGGTAACATTGGTTAACGAAATTCAATGTTTCTTTTATTTATTTATTTAACTTATTTTTTGAAATGCAGAGTATTTTAAGTAAATTTAAGTCTTCCCACGTCCTTCTATCTGACACCAGAATGCTTACAAATAAAAGTAAGTTAGTAAAACCAGCAATCCCAATGTAGAATGGTAAATGTTATATTAGGAATAAATTTGGGAGTCAGAAAAGACTTTCCTAAAGCAATGTCATCTAAGTTTAGGGTTAAAAGTTGCAGTTGGGGCTTGACAGAGAGAGAGAGGGCAGGGAGCATGGGATCAGAGAGAAGAGCAGCATGGGAAATTACCGAGAGCCACAGTCAGTTAACTGTACGATTGGGTCTGGGAAGAGTAGTGCTGAGCATTGAAGCTGGGAAGGTAAGTAAACAGGGCCAGCATCCTGAAAAGCCTAGTAAGCCATGTAGAGTCTCACGCTGGGAACAGTAAGGAGTCAACAGTACAGTTTACCAGAAATGTGACATGATCCGATTTGTACTTTAAAGAGGACATTTTGACTACAGTGTGGAAAATAGCTTTGATTTGCAAATCCGATTGGAGAGAGCCGGGCACTGGAGGCTACGAGAGCCCTTCACGCCAGAGATGCTGGCGGCACGCACTGAAGTAAATCAGCAGAAGCAGAAAGGGAATGGACCAGTGTGAATCATATGTGGAAGACAGATCTGACACAATCTAGTGATGGATTCGATGTGGGAGAAAAGAAAAAAAGGAGAAAGCGGCAGTTTGACGATACCTAGTTTCCTGGCTTGAACAGACGAGTAGAAAGCAGTGCCACTTTCTTTTAAAAAGTGAGACGAGATGAACATGCTAATCAAGATAACAATTTATCTCTGATTCTCCCCCATTCAATTTCTTTCATGGCATAATTCCACAGCTCTAAATTTATCTGGAGGATATAATATGATAGTTCTGACTCTATATAATATGCTGCCGGAGTCTCGGTAGCACATTTCTCACATTTTATTTTTCTGAAATTGGGACATCTTGTCATTGGTGCCAAAATAAATTTGCCCGGCACTTGGCAGAGGAGCCCAGTGAGAAAACTACCAGGGGGCTATTCTGGCAGAGATGACACCTGTGTGCATTTACACTTCCTTGTCTTTAATGAGAGTAGTTAACAAGAACAAATACATAAACTGGAAGTCATTTTGGGATTACCAGGAATGCCTCCACAGAAGCGGAAGTGGCAAAAGATACATTCAGATTACTGCATGAGGTCTAGCTACCATAGAAGGCATGGGGGATTTCACAGAAATCACTGAGTACCACCCCCTGCAGAAGATGAGTCTTTGAGAAAAGGCAATAAAACTAGACACTTCTTAATCTAAGAACTGAAATGGTCAAGCAGCTTGACCTTTTATGCGTATAAATAGGGAAGATTATGGGAGAAAGTTTATGGATCTCTCAGATGAATGCTGCTGAAACTAGTCCTATTTGCTACTAGCCAGAAAGGATAAAGATGGTGAGTGTATAAGCAGTATACAATGGTGGCAAAATTAAAGACCTACGTCAGACCTCAGTACTGAGAGAAGCCTTCTTGACCTCCCTAATCTCTCTCTCTGTCACACACACACACACACACATTGCCTACCACACCCTAAGCCACACCCCCACAAATGATGTTTCTTTATCAAGCTTCATAAGAATCATTACTAAAGATTATGTAAAAGCTATGCATTAAATTATGTTCTGCTATTCCATTAGGATGCTTACTGACTGAGCATTGTATTCCAAGTGCGTGAACAGAGCCAGACAGACACACATTAGGGGTTCCATGAAGATTTTGTTGCATGTGTGATTCATCGACATGTTCTATTAAAATTGTCCTTGAAGATAACTGGGATTAGTCCTCAGAAAAAAAGTTATTGCAAAGAAATACGCTCCTAGAAAAATACTTATCTATTTATAGAAATAAATACTAGGAAGTATTGAACAATCTTGAAAGAGTCAGCAATAGCCGCATGGATTCCACTAATGATGACATTAATCTCTGCTGTTGTCTTGTTTATTTTTGAAAAGGCATTTTAATATTTAGCTTTTCCATTTTAGTTCTAGCTTTGAAATTGCCTCTTCACGCCACTGATGCTCTGACTTATCAGTCTTTATATCTTTTCTTAGCAGGACACTAAAATTTTTCTTGATGCTTAAAAATAGCACTAGCTAATTTAAAGGATGGACTTATATAGAAAGCTGTCATTTTCATTTATAAGTACTTCCCTACATTTCAATACTTTTTTAACTTTAGTTTCTTGGAGATTCTTCCTTTCCCTCACTTGAAAAGGAAAAATTCTAAGGGTAAGTGCAACATTCATATACAAATCGATGTTATGATTATTTACTTAAAGAAAAACAAGAAATTATAAATATATAATAAAATATGAGAATTAAAATAATATCTGTTTTTATAAATTAACCTAAGTTAGAAAAGCTCCATAAATTGGAGCTTTGTTGAAGATGGAAAGCTGGATGTGGAGGACTAAATTTTTGTATAACTGGATTTAAATGCAAAAAAAAAATCATAAATTTTGTCAATTTGGCCCCAGATTAAAAAGTACTCTATTTTTTTAGACTCATGCCACATGAATCCACAATAAGTATGACTTAAATATGGACAGTGAAGTGTTAGGTGCTGTGGAGGATTTTAAAAAGTAGTTAGATATGTATCCAGCTTTCAAAAATCTTAGACTCAAGAGAAAGATCAAGAGTCGTGTGTCAAAGATGAAGCACTCTATTGTCAGGGGTTCAGAGAGCAAAGATTATTCTACCTGGAGAGTTTAAGAGAGGTTTTATAGAGTAAATATTTGTTCTTGTCTGGGAAAGATGAGTATGATTTAGACATGTGGCTGTGGAAATAGAATATTCTAGATAGTGGAAATGATATGAAAACAAATCTATAACTGGGCAAACATAGTTTGTATATGTAGACTGTGGGAATTTTATTTGATGAAGTTTGAGAATTGGTAAAGAAAAGATAGGAAAGAAATCTGTACGCAACTAGGTTATGTACATTTTGAGTGTTTGTAGAGTTTTATCTGGTTTGTGATGGATAAGCAGTGAATGTTTTTGTCTATGAGAGTCTGGTAGAATAATTATTATATTTTAGGAATATATGTCTAATATATTAGTATTAGTAGGTATGGAACATATAAACAGAAAGCTAATCAGGAAATAATTTTTAAGGTCCAGACAAAGAATCTTCTGAAGCAGAAACTTGGAAACTTATGATAAACTTAGAAATAAAGTTAAGATATCACAATATTTAATGAAGAATAATGAAACTTGGCCCCCAAAAAAAGAAATTAAAGCAAACTATAAGTAATCTGGAGTTATGATAATGCTTAAAACTTTTCAGAAAATGGCTACATAAATATTAGTTTGTCCCTCTTGCAATTTGTTTGATATTCTTTTAGTGATTGAAATGAGGTTATTGTCAATACATAAAACTAAGAAAATCCAATTTAAATATGGACTTTAGTTAATAGAACATATCAATATTAGCTCATTAATTATAAAAATATAATTTTTATAAAAATTATAAAAATAATCAATGTAAGCTATTAATAATCTCATTAACTAAGTGCTGAGCATACAGGAATTCTCCATCTTTAGATATTTTCTGTAAATCTAAAGTTGTTCTAATATAAAAAGGTTATTTAAAAGTATATCTGTTACTGTTTCAAAAATGAGATAAATATAAATGCTTTGCACAATGCATTGTATATAACATGCAATATAGTAGCTATTATTTTTGTAAATTTTCTTTTATTTATAAATATTAGCATAAATATTGAATGATAATTATTAATAAGTAAAATAATTCCACATTTGCCATGTCAGCCTCCTCCTCCCTGTTTTTTAAATATCACCAGTTAAATGTGTGTCTCCTTCTGGGGTCAGCAGTCAGCGAACACAGTTTAGCAAATTTATAATTTGTACTACTAGTCTTTCGATTGCTATTGTCAAAATTCACAGTTTTAGTAAAAGTTCTGTCTTTATGATAGTCAATAAGAATGAGTGGTAATTGTATTAATGCATTAAATTTAATAACGCTTTAAAGTTCTAGATTGTGAGATAAGCCCAATGCCTACCTGCTGACCAATGGTTTGGATCAAGAATTTTAAAGTAATGATGGATAATGACACTCCTTGGGGTTCTATAATCACAACGACTCGGTTCCTATAGTTCAGTGGAGAGACTCAAAGCTTTATGGAGAATCTTCTGCTTAAGACACAGAGATTTTAGGCCCCTCTGCTGGAAATGTAAAGGATGATCTTGTGGTTTTACGGGCTCTGATAAACTAATAACCAGGGTTAAGCTCAGGCCACTCCTTGCAGCATTCTGTATAATCCGTCATTCTTTCTTCAAAGTCCTTTCCCTCTCCCTCACTGACTCTGCTCCAGAATCACAAATCTCATCCCTTGTTCTTCAAACACACCAGATCATCTCCTGCTTCGCCTCAGGGCTTCTGACTCTCTTCCTTTGAAACATTCTTCCCCATTTCTGTCTCCCACTCCTGTGTCAGGGCTTTGCTCAAAGGTCACTCTCTGTAAGCTTTCCCTTCCCACCCTATTTAAAATTGTAGGACCACCACAAATGTCAACGCCCCAGCACGCCCCATCCGCTTTCCCTGCCTGAGTAACCTCCACCTGGCAGACATAGTTTTCTAATTCTAGTTTATAGATCATCTCTTCTCACTTAGATCAAAGAGGTTAAGCTTTTGCTTGTTTTATTCTCCAGGTCATCTAGTTCCCAGAATGTGCCTGGCACATACACGATAGCAGTAAATATTTTCAGAATAAAAAGAGTAACAACAAAAAAGTAACAAATTCATTATTTAATGAAATTCTATAATATGTTTTGGTCTCACTTTTAAACACGATTCATTGTTTTGCCTAATTAGGAAATTATACTTTATGTAGTATGTGAAAGTAGATACAAAGTTCATGTTACATCATCAAAACTCTGAATCTTCATGGAATTATGGATTTTACAAAAGAGCCACTGTGATTTTATACATATATATATAATCTACTCAATCTTAAAGATATGGTCAAATACAAAGATCTTATGAAGACACATACTATCTGAATATTCTTATTGCCTTTTAAGAGTACCTTGTTGGTGACTGAAAAAGATGATTAAATATCTCTCTGTAATCTATTATTTATTTACTCTGGGTCATAGTTCATTATCTTCAGTTGAGGATTTTATAATAGACTATAAAGATTTCCCTGGCAACATGGTAGCAGGAGATTACCCATTCATATGATAAAATAAAATGCTGTAAGTTTTTATTAACATGTCATGATTCCAGTAATGCACTAAAACCCTAAAAGAAAAAAAAAACATTAATTTTGATGTATGGAATAGATGAGGACTAAATAATAAATATGGAAGCAAACTGCATAAATGATTTAGATCTACAGATGGATTCTAAATTAGTCAACAACTAAGGAAAATATAGTATAAAGATATCAGTGTGATTAAATGGACAGACAGTAGTTGTCTGTCGAATAAACTAAAGCATATAAAAGACTTTAAGCATGCATGTCTCATGAAAAGGAAGACAGTCTCACTATATACTTTTATGAATGTGTGCTATTTACTCTCAATAATGCATTTCATTTTGGCCATTACGCATTACATAAACAATTACACAAGAAGATGCTATTACTTTAGGGTTTCCTTTCCTTTTCTTTTCTTATCTTTTTCCTTTTCTTTTGGCTACATTCTAGTTCCTTAAAATATATGTATTGTCTTCACTTTAGCTTTCGAACTAGTTAAAACCCAATCATTTGTGCAATTTGCCAGCAAGCAATGAAAAGGATACAGAGACTTTCTCCCTGTATTTTATGCTTTGCTGATGGTATTTATCTTCATAATTAACATTTATTGTATTTTCATGCTTATAAAGATGGCATAAAGGACCTAAAATGTTCTTAATAAGAGAAAAAATGATATCATAAAACCCAATCATATTTATACTCCCAGATTTAGCTTTTGTGGGCATTTTATATTTTTTTCAAATGCATTTTAATAACTATATATTTACTAATTGCGTGCCACAATTTTTAGCTTCCTCTGTGCTGTTTTAAATGCTCACTTCATTTTTTTTGTCACTGAAAATAACGTTATGATTGAAATCCTTGGACATGGTCTAATTTGGGTACCTCACCAAACGGAGCCTGGGGGAAGGCGTGGGTGCAGGGACTTTACATCAGGGAGCAGCGGGAAAGCGAGCAAGGGATGGAGAAGTGAGTTATTGAGGGAGTCATGGTTTAACAGCTGTGGACTGGCAGAGCTCAATCCCTCCGGGGAATGTGGAGGACCTGTGTGGAATACACCCAGAATTGAATAAATCCATTTTGTCTCCCCATTTCCATCCCCTGCTCCTCTCACTGTCTGGCTGCTCTGGACCTGAGCTGAGCGAGCTGAGTGAGGTTTGAGACGAGGCCTGGGCAGCAGAGCTGAGGCCAGCGAGAGAGCCAGTGCAGGGGGCTGTCAGCCATAAGGCATTGTCTGCAGTAACTGTAGGTGAATTAATTAAAAGGAGGATCCCGAAAAGCAGTCAGCAGAGCGGCCTTTCCTAGTTGAGGCAGAGAGAACATGAGAAGCCCACAGTGCCTGATCCCTCAGCCTCCACCCGCCCCAGGCAACCCGAAGGTGAAGTAGAGGTGGCCACAGCCTGGCCTGACCTTCAGACCTTAATACGCCAAGTTCTAAATGGTCCCCTGCTCAGAATTCCCCACTACCATGTTAACATGGCATTATCTTTGGCACCCTAAAAAAAAAAAAAAAAAAAAAAAAAAACAGTCTTTCCTATCAGCTATGACTGCAAGTCTCTACAGCTAAACTGATGGAAAGCTGTCCCCTCCCCTGCCCTCGCAATCTCCAAGTCCTCTCCCATCTTCCTTTGAAGTATTACAATCAGTCTTGGGCGGCTAATCCACCAAAACCTCCACTGTCAAGCCCACCAGTTACCTCCTCGTTAAATCAATCTCCGACCTCAGCTTTTTCAACCCATTAGAGCAGCCTTTGACACAATCCTGCCTCTTCTCTTCGCCTGAAAAATTTCTTCACTTGACTTAAAGGAGTTTTTCCAGTGTATCACTAGCCATTGTATCTCAGAGTTCTAGGGCATTTTTTTCCCTAATTCTCAAATTTTAGCATCGGAGTGACTAAAGCCTCAGATGGTGGACCACGCATCTTTCCCACACAGACTCCCCTTCTTGTCATCTCTTCCCATGTCTTGAATTTAAATACCATCTGCACGTCGATGATTTCTAAATTTATATTTTTTAGCTGAACCTCTATGCTGACTTCAAATATCCTGTATTTGGTGAACTACTCACATGAATATCTAATGTGCGTATGGAACTTGTCAAACCCACACTTCTGATTTCTCCCTCTTCAAACTAAATCTCCTCCTCCCTCTGTTTTCCACAGCATACTCAGTATTTTCGATATTGCTCCAATGTTTAAGTCATTTCCTTCACCTTTCTTTTCCCTGCACCCATAAATTCTGCTCTGTTATCTCAAGACTTATCGTATCTAGACACATTGGTCCAAGCCATCTTCCTTCACTGAGATTGTTGCAAATCTCAGAAGTTGTCTTCCGTCCTTTTTTTTTTAATCTGTCTTCAATTTAGTCAATGAAAATTGTCACAGCTATCCAGAACAAAACATCAGAGCATGTCTCATCTCAATGCTTTCCAATGGCACCCCACAAACAATACAAATAATAAGATATTACACACATTGAAAATAAAACTGTTACCTTCAATTTAAATATAGAAATGAAGAATAATCTGACCCTATGTTCTTTCGTATTTCATTATGAAATCATTATTGGGTGTCAGATATATTCATATCAAGGTTTTGGTATTTTTCATTTATTTATTTATACTCAACATCCTTTTAAGGGGCAACTATGACAACTGGAAGGTGAGATGACTGAAAAATTATTTATACAGAAAGAAGACAAAAAGGTAATAAAAAGCAGGAGGATATGCAAATATTGACCTTATACATTAATTTCTAAATAATTCTATTTCACTGTTTATTAATTTACTCATATCTCAATAAAATGTGCAAAGAATTGCTGGTTAATTATTCTAGGTGGTTTGTATTTTCAAGTATTTCCTTTAAGACAATGTGACCATGTAGGTTACCCAAAAACGAACTTTAACCAGAATTTCATCAAATGCTAAATTGTCTCTACAGTGACATAAATACTATTCTCTCCAATATCAGCAAGTTGGCTGCGTAAGTCAAATTTAGAAACTAATTAATGGCAAGTAAAAATTAAAACATTCTAAATGATTTAGCATTTTGTTTACGAGTAAAACTAATAGAAATTGGATTATTAGAATTGTTATTTTCATTAAGCTGAAGGTCCATTTATTTTCTAAAGGAAGATCTAGTGTGTTCCATATAACTCATCAAACTTTAAATAGTATTATAATGCAAAAATATAACCCAAAGCATATTGAGTTTTGAATTACAATTTGAAGGAAATTATTTCAAGATGTTTAGAAGAAACTAATAAATTAAGATAATGAGTACCAGAATTTTATCATTCACCATTCATATAATTAGATGAAAAAAAATCTTTTGTCTAATATCATAAGTCTAAGTTTGCATAAATGAATTATTCATAAACTTAGAAAATATTAAATTTGGTAAAATTAATAATGTTCTTATCAAAACATATGTCCTCTATAATTATTAATTTATTAAAGTTAATAATTCTGAATGCCATCATATTCTAATGTTCAAATTAAATTTCAGTTCTAGTCTACTTCAAAATACCAGACTACTAAAAGACTGCCAAATATTTTAATGTCTTTATTTTGCTAATTAAAAAAAATAAAATACTTCAAGTTTCCCAAATGCTAAACTTCCAATTTTTATTTAGGTGATATACTATAACAAGTTCTTATTTTAAATAAATTTACTATTATCGTTTAAATCTTTCTTATAATTATTTAAATCTAAATTAATTCAGTTAATTCAGACCAGCCTTATTTTGTTGCCATTGTTTATGAGAATCACAAGGTGCTAAAATATCATTTGCCAAGTTCAATATTAAAGCCCTAAGTACCTAATGTTAGTAACGAATTTCTGTGTTGTCTTCTAAGTTTGAGTGCATAAAATAGTATAAAAATAAATGGTTAATCAAACACCATACACTTGGTCATAGTTTATAGATGTTCTCACTTTAACTACTTATAAAAATTAACTATAATATTCTCTTTTTTGAAATTATTCATTATGATAGTGAATACCTGCACATACATCTTGGTGTAAATGAAAATAAAAGGCTAGATTTGGAATTCCTTAGAATGAATAATTAGCTTTGGTGAGTTTTTGTTGTTTATTTTATTACTTAGTGAGACAGCTATGCTAATTTGAAATATGTTTGGACACAAAAAATAAAAACACTTTTACTGAACATCTGTCCATATTAAGCTTTAAAACACCTTCCAA
This sequence comes from Macroglossus sobrinus, assembly GCA_004027375.1. Classification (NCBI taxonomy): domain Eukaryota; kingdom Metazoa; phylum Chordata; class Mammalia; order Chiroptera; family Pteropodidae; genus Macroglossus; species Macroglossus sobrinus. The sequence continues at coordinate 17,294 of PVKZ01001207.1, read as the reverse complement.
AGTTTATATTTTCAAAGATTATCTATTTTTGTCTCCAGGATTATATTAATAATAAGTGGTATAATTAAAATTTAAATCCAAATTGTTCTAACTTCAAACTTTTTACTTAAGTTACTAATTTATACCTAATGAATTAACTATACCCTAAGCAACATATAAACTATAGTAATGTTGGCTATATTCAAAATTTGAGTAGAAAGCAAATATTCAGCATAAATAAACCTGGGACTAAAATTGAAATTTTCTTTTGAAAAGATTTTCTTTCAACAAATTTAAGATAAATGCTTTTCTTGCCAGTTCAAGGGAAAATCCTTTTGCATTTTAAATAAAGCTAAATTACCTTCTCGATTTTAAAGCCATATTTCATGAAATTTTAAACACAGACTGTATTTTTATTTGCCAAAATCTTATTCAATTTTTTTCTTCTGTAGAAATCTTTGCTCACAAAGTTACGGGCCAGTTCAAGATTCCTTTTTAAAAAAATTTGCTAATCTCCACATAAAGATGTCCACAAATATAGATTTACATGCAGTCTTGAAGTAATTCAAGTAGAAGCTAAGAGCTGGCAGTAAGGTGAAAGAAGTTTTTTGTTTGTTTTTTTTAAATAACAGTTCTCAAAAAATAATTCGCTTCAAGACTAATTTTAATGTTAAGTCAGACAGCTTGAATGACTATGAGAATATGTTGCAAGAATGTCCAACGTGGACACATTCTCTAATTTCAGAGATCTTACTTCTAAGATAGTTATAAACTATTTGATTTTTATCCATAAAGAGGTTTCTCTTACATTTAGTACTAACTGTGCACTTATTATGAAAAAAGAGCAGTGACAACAACTCAAGTTGGGATTTTTTTATGGGCCACGTGTGAAAGTTCAATTCCATTTTGCATTATCTTCTAATTTTGGTTGTCAAGCACAGACCAAATAATGATATGTTACTACCGTTACTAGTAGCATTGATAATGAAGGCCCCATTTGTGTAATTCAAGTTAACACTGATGCAGAAATACAGTTAACCAAGATATGATGTTAAACTTTAGTTTTTATGCATGTATCAATAATTTTTAAAAATATCAATAATTTTTAAAAATCCCAAATTTCTCCATAATTTTTAAAACATAGATTCAAATGTTAACATTGTATAAAACATACTTTCCATCTATTATTTCTGAAGTTCTACTATTTTCTGATGTTGACTGTGTCAGAAACCGACATAAATTTATACCCTGATTGGACTCCATATTTTTAATTCATTTACTTGATGGAGTAAAAGATGTGAACTTCAAGTGAGAAGAATGTTTATACTGGAAACCGGTGACGTAAATTCCCAACAATTCATGGAAGTAATATTATATGCTCAAAGTATTACTCAATTTAGATCTAAGAAAAGAAAAATCCACTTTAAGGAAGAAGGTTGTTTACTTAACGCCTTCTTTAATAAATCCAGATTTAAACGGTATCAGAAAAATCATTTAAAAAATGGAAATAATGCAGAAAGAGGGGTGGCACATCCTTTCAATATCACATAAGGGCAAAATCCATCCAAGGAGTTTTTGAGAGAATGTATTTAGCCCAACTCACTATTTCTTAGTGATTAAAGTCTGCAGACCTATTACATGGCAATTTGTACATTTTATGCAGTAGTGGCACAGATTATTTATTTTCATCGGAAATATAACCCCAAAAGTCCATGGCCCTATTAGATATTAACCATGTATAGCTATTCCAGAAATCCCAACATGTAAAAAACTTTGTTAACCAGTTGTAAAACTCTCACTACTTCTCTCTTTATAGTACCTAAAATTCATGATTTTACTCTTTTATATTACACTTCAGCAAAAGACATGCATTTACAAAGGAATATACACAAAATAAAATGTAATATGAGATCAGATGGTGTCAGGGTTGTAGAAATATACAGAATGACATTTTTAGGACAACAAGACTAAAGTCTTTGAAAATACTTTGTAAAACAAAAAGACTTGTGGACGAATAAGTGTATGTAGGTAAAGATGGTCGAGAAATAAATGACTCTGTTATTTGTTGCTGAATCGTCAATGTAGCTTACTATATATATATATATATATATATATATATATATATATATATATATATATATATATCTCCCAACTCCTTAAGTTGTCTATCTTTCTTCTCACTCTAAAAAGAACTGTATCCTAACTATATGAGAAATATACTTTTGTTTTTATAACAATTTTAGGTTACAAAAGCATTGAGCAGGAAGTCTAGAAAGTGCCCATCCCTACCCCTAACACACATGCATAGTTTCCCATTATTATCATTCTGTATTAGTGTGGCACATTCACTGCAATTGATAAACCGATTAACTGAAGTCCATACTTTACGTTAAGTTCATGCTTTGTGTTGTACTGTTCTACAGGTCCTGCCATGTGCATAATGTCACATAACCACTTTTAAAATAGCGTACAGAATAGTTTTTCTACCCTATAAAATCCTCCATGCTCCACTTATTAATCCTTCTTTTTTCTCCCCCTGAAACATGATACATAAGAAGTCTTAGGACTTGAATTTTTCTATGTCACTTATTTCTAAGATGAGACTGCTTTCACAACGAATGCTAGGCAAATCTTTACAATATACATTGACTTTAACCACCACGACAAATAATCTTTTTAACACTTTAAATATCTTTGGAAACTAATTTGATTATTGTTCACTTTGGAATACTCACACCTAAAATGATTTAGAGCATACGACATACTGGGTGTTGTGGTAAGTACCTAATAAGTTTTATAACTTTAAATATTATAACTATAAGGAGACAGATACATTTCTTAAGGCTATTAATCAGACCAAATATATGTATTAATCAGATTGTTAATCAAGCTATCCAAAATAATAGATAGACCTATAACCCATTTCCTCCATACATGTGAACCCAAAACTCTTTGTTAATACACTAATGCTCTACCTCAGACTTCCTTGTAAATTTATTGGCTTAAAAATTAGCAAAGTCCTGTTTTGAGAAGGATGTCCCTATATATCAATCTAGAATTTACAGATTTACAGGGTCTTAGCTGGCTGAAAAGTGGGACTTAATCACCTAAGCTTTTTTTCCTGTCTGAGTCCTTAAGGGAATAAAAATGAAGATGTTAAACAACTTACACAACTCCCTTTGTTGATCCATGTTTCTGCATGTTACTCAGAAAAACTGAAGGCATTGTAAAGTGGAAAGGAAGATGTGTGTGTGTGTGTGTGAGTGTGTGTATTTAATTAATTATTTTAAATTGAAAAAATGATCTTAATTTTTTCCCCCAAAATGGAAGAAATATTTTTTGAAAGGAGCATTTGATGGGTTTCCGGCCCTTCAAAGAAAAAAAAAAAATGTTTCCAGACCTTGTGGTATCATCTGAATCTTTGGTACATTTTGGCGCTGGGTATGATCACATGGGCCAGCTGTGACATTATACATTTGTGGTAACGTAATGAGATACTACACTTTTTTTCGTATGGTGCTCCTGAATAGAAAGTAATACAATCAACTAGATGCTTAAACGTGGATCAGAAAGTGTTAACCTAGCTCATCAAAACTATTTAAATATCATCTACTTTTATGAATATTCATTTATTTATATTACTCACAAGAAGTAAGGTGGTTACACACATGTAGGTTTATCTGCCTAAATGTTTACCAATGAAGTGAAATTTATCTGTTCAAGTAGGTACCACAGGGGCTGAACATTGTCTTTTATTTTTTATATTTACATTTATATTTAAAATTTGATAATTTAATATAAAATCAGGTTATTCAGCATTTCCTTTTCTAAACTATTACAAAAAGCAAAACATATTTAATGTCATATATATTATAGACCTAGAGTAGAATGATTCATTTTTATAAAATATTATAGAAAAAATATATGTTGAAGGGCAAAGATTTGATCATGAATATCAACTATATTAAACATGTTAAATATAAAAATTTCCTTCCTAAAGCATCAACTTACTATACCTTTAACTTTAATATCAAGTTACGTTAAAAATGGTAACATTTTAGTCATCTAATTAAGAAGATTTTGCTACCCAAACTGATTTTTGAGAATAAATGAAATATAGAGTGTTTTTTTAATGAGATACATTAACAGTTGCAAAATTTTAATAATTAGTTGGATAATGAATATTTATCAGAAATACTGATTAAGATCATAATTCACAATTTTCCATTTTAAATGTCACAATTTGTTTTTTTCATTTTTCTTTCTCTTAAATTCTCGCCATGAATTCTGTTTCAACTGTGTGAACTTCAGAGACCACTACTCCTTTGCTAGAATAACATCTGACATCTGTAAATATTTCCCTTCTTTCTTATAAACTTTAGATGGGATAAATTCACCCACAGCCTCAATGGAGAAACAAAAATTCTATCTGAAACAACTTAAGTGAGAGCTATTCTTCCACTTGTATCTTACTTGCCTCTTGTTGACATTCCCTACTCATTACAGATCTGCTGACACTGGCCACATTCCAATATGTGAGGAGCTAGAAGAAATTTTCTTTTCCTAAATTGGTTTTTGTCTTTCTTCCCTATGTGTCCAGCAAATGGAATACCACAGATCAATTTACAGCAGTTGTGTTCTGTACGGCCAGGACACAATTAGCTGGCCCTCTCCATTTTCTTTCCACATTGACAAGTATCTCTTCTAGATATAATGCCACCATTGATTTTTTTTTTTTTTAACACTTTACCTCTACTCACCCAGATCTATTCTGGGTAACAGTTTTCTAATGGGCAGATTCCTTCAAATATAGTAAGAAAGGTCATCTTTCTTTGTCACGTTTAGTCACCTTATTTACCACATTAAGAAAGTGTTTTAATTTAACCTTTCCTTCAAAACTTGCTCTGTTTTTCACTGCTATTTACATCAAACGTTTAACCTAATTCAGATGACTACTTCATGAAATGAATGCTCTTTAAATAGAAGCAATCTTTTCTCTTGATCTTAAGTTGTTCAAAGTAAAATTTAAAATATGTTCACTCTATCTAATGTGGCATAAGGAAGGCATGGAGACAATCAAATATATTTGACATGTATATATTAAAACTAAACAATGAAAGGAGGAAAAAAAAAAAAACTTCTACCTAATTTCCTAACTATACAGAGAGGCCTTTGGAACAATGAGAGAGAGTGACACAGATATCAAAATAACATACAGATTTATACTGTAAGGTACAGGATAGTGAGAAAATTTTGTGCTTCCCTCCTCTACACACAGATATCGTTCACTGTAAGGGACTTGCATGGATGCACAGACCCTCTCCCATGATGCTTAGGGTCTAATGCCCAGCTTGGACTCTAGAGAACAAAGAGTTTTAGGGGGAGATCTAAGAAAAGGAACTTTCGATGAGCTTGTGAGATGAATTGACCGAAAGCCCAAAAGTGTGTTAGAAAATAAAATAATTATGTATAGCAATTTCTGGACTTATTTTGTATGTATAATCTTCTAAGACTGAAAGTTCAGTTTTGGTAATAAGTAGTACCTTCTTATCCTTTCTAATATTTACCAAAACTAAGGTCTTACAAGTTGTGTATTTATTTTTTAATAAATGTTTTTGTGATTTCTAAATAACATATACCATGCAGATTCTTACAAAGTACTGTGGCACTTTAAAATAGTTTCTAAATCTGGCTATATATCATGATTACCTGAAGAGCATTCAAAATATAGATTTAAAAATCTGACCCAAATTTTATTGAATCAAAATCAAGACAGACTCCAAGACTATGAATTTGTAAATTGTTCTTGAGATGATTCCTACATAAAAGCTCGTGCTGTCCAAAATAATGGAAGGTGCAAAAATTCCTAGTGAGTCCAATAGTATTTGTTATAATAATAAATGTTAGTAGGTTAGTTACTTATAAATAAGCAATAAAATTTGGTTTTCAAAAGTTGGCGACATATTGTCTTTAATAGACAGTCCCCACAAAACTGTAATTACGTGATATAAAAAAGGTAAAATAAATTTGTATGTAAAACATAAATATTATATAAAATTTAAGTAGTTGTTATAATGAGGTTAAGAGTTTGAAAAATGGTATCCTAATAAAGTTAAATATCTTTTCATCAAGACTTCTAGAAGCCTTTGAAAGGCTAGTATGACCTTGCTAGTCCATAAGATATATCATGTTGTACTGTTCAAATTGATCTGAGATTGGATTTTTTTTCCACAAAACTTTTTCAGAACAAAACAAAACATTACTTGAGCACAGTAACCCCATGTCGTGGCCTGACACACAGCGCCTAATGTCATGTATACGTTCAGACTTCTAACCAAGTGCCCTTGTCCTTTGTTACAAAACAAAATCCATTTGAGCAAAGTTTAATGATTTTATTGGTTTTATTTAATGATTCAAGAATCAGGCAGCACCCTACGTAGTTAATTAAAAGAAGCTCTAAAGACCTAAACAAAATGAAAGATGGGGATGAAGCAGGCAAGACAAGGAAGTGATTAGCAAAGAATGGATTGTTTGTGTCAAGTTCACCTTCCTTTGGGCAATGGCAAGGGGGTGTATCAGTCAGATTGCTTAGCTGGTGCTGACCAGGTAAGTCCAGATTGACTGGTTTAAGACTCCATTCCTGAGAGAGGTTAAAACTGTAATTAACTAAAGTATGAATTCTTGGTTTGGTGGTGTGGATTTAACACAGGTGACTTCATTTTGAACCTGTCTCTGTTTTTTAAAACCATATGTATGTTTGTTTGTTTGTTTTTAAGGTGAAGGATAAAAGAATACACCACCTAAAAATATACTGCTTTGATATGTTAATTATTTTGAGCTGTAGGCTCTTGAAAAACAGGAAATACAGGGAGACACTTTCTCTTTTTAAAGTTAATTAAACATGGAGGCTATTAGACTGAGGTGGCTCTCTTGCCACAGCAGCCAATATGAGCAAACCTAAACCACAATAAATTCCTGTAAATACCTCAAAATTAAGACATCGATACCTAAGAACAACCAATCACAGATAACTGGGCTTTACCAAATAAGACGACCACTCCGGCTATTGCAAACACATCGTACTTGCTTCTGCATCTGACTTATGAAAGCCTTTCTCTTATCTCCTGTGGCAGAGACCCCCTAACCACTTTCGTTTCAGCATTGATCAATTGGAATTGATACGAATTGCTCGAATAAGCTCTTGAAAAATTTCAATGTGCCTCAGTTTATCTTTTAACATTCTGAAGTCTTCTTAATCTGCCTAAAGACAAACAGTGCAAAACAGAAGGCATATGTCAAAGATGCCCTATCTGGGAATTTCATCAACCAGAGAAGACTGATTCCCATCACAGGAGAAAAAAATGAGAAGATGACACCACCCATAGAAACTTTGCTGCCAGCTACCAAAATGTCCATGTATTCTTCTAAGGGCCCACTCATCTTTCCTAAAGGCCATTTTCTCTCCCCTGCTAGGCTTACATGCCCCCTCTTCTTTTCCTATTAACGTGGTATTTGATTCTGAATTCTAAGCCAGGTGAGAATTACTCATTTCCCCCTCATTTCTCCCGTGTATACTTGACGTATATATGTTAAGAAACTTCTGTTTGTTTTTCTCTTGTCAATTATCTTAGGGGGGTCTCAGTAAAAACTCAGAAGAGTAGAGTGAAAGTTATTTTTCCTCCTTTACGTAGGATTTACACAGTGTTTTATCAATTTATTTTTCTGATTCCTTTTATGGTACATGGCTTAGTGACTCCACGTCACCCCGCTATATATTATACATGTTTAAAGGAGTATTTAAGTGTCAGCTTGTCTAGACTATCCGGCATTCTCTTAGACTGCCATTGATCTTTCTTTTCAGTTATGACTCATGCATGATACATGGCTAAGATATATAAGATCTTCATTTCTTATGAAAATATGATCATCAACGGTTTTGTTTCAAAATCCATAATTGTGAATCATTTACATACCTAAATAATCATGGTTGTCTCACTTAACACAGTATTTTGGGGTTAAGAAAAAAATAAACAAATCATTTATATGTGTTTATGATAGAGATATACTTTTCTCCAGCTATCTAAACTTTTATATAGCCTAAAGTTTTCAAAATAAACTAGTTTCATTTTCACTACAATTTCTATATCATGGTTTTTTTTCTGATAGTCTATTTTGGCCACAAAGGACTTTGAAATCATTTTCACAACATCTTTAATGTTTCATCTGTTTCTTGCCCACAACTATTTATTTTTCTTATGGTGCGTAGTAAGATTTTATTATGTTCTTTTGTGTATTTTTACTACATACTCTGAAACATGATCATTTGATTGTCATCCACTTTGTCAATGTCAGTATTGAACACTAATAAAAATATAATGACCTGTTTTAAAAAGCCTATTATAAGCATTCCTGTATTGTAATCTCTCTTATGATTTGATAATCATAAGTGTGACTAGATGGTTTATGGAGAGTAAATAACTGAGCAGTACTATGTGTGTAACCTCAGAGATAAAATAAATGATTATGTATGAGAAATAAATAAACGGACATGAAACACCCTGGTGGTTGCAGCTTTTTAGCTTCTGAGAAATGACTGAAAGTCCATTAGGTTCTAGAAGGCACTGAATTTCATGAGCAGTTAGTGCTAATGGCTTTCTATAGTAAGCTATCCCAGGGTGTTTGTAGTTATGGCAATAAAGTTTAAATGATATTAAGGCCACACTTGATAAATCTGACTGACATCTGTGAAGAATACAGTGAAAAGGGTAATTGTAAGATAATTACAGGTAATTCTATATAAAAAGTTATAGCAAGAACAAATTTATGGATTGAACCATAAAACATGTTTAGAATAAACATGAAAATGACAAATACCAATGATTGTTATGTAACGCTGAAGGAGGTGGTTAGGATATAAATGACTCAGGTGATGCAGCATGTACATATGTGCAGCAGTCAGAATCAAACCAAACACATTCTCGAAATGACAAGTGTATTGTTATAAAATACATGATGTATCATCAGTGACGATGCCTACTTCTAGAAAAGTTCAAAAACTAGTAAGAACCCCGGAAAGTAACCTTATCTTCCTCCTGGGTCTTTTCTTTCCAATAGAAAATGACAATAAGTGAGTGTATGATAAAAGCAAATGGAGTTGCACTCTCAAAATTTTAGAATACATCGTGCAACAATATACACTTTCTGTCCGGGGGGTTGAGTGATTTTTAGGTTTCATATTGCTAAATCAGAACCTTACTTTTTTGTGAGAGGATCGTTTAATGTTTCTGATAGGGGACAGAGAGGATTCAAATTTAAAATAGCTCCTTGCAATACTGTGTGTGCATGTGCATCTATGAGTGAGTGAGTGAGTGAGTTTGTGTGTGTGTGTGTGTGTGTGTGTGTGTGTGTGTGTGTGTGTATGTGTGTGTGTGTGTAGACAGGATCACTATTCTGCAGAAGAGACTCAGCTTTCATCAGAGTCTCCAAGTGGATTTATGACATGGCCTATGCAAGTGGTAAAACATTAAATTATTGAATATGTGCTTATAATTTCAGTTACTTAAAGGAGATTATCCTAAAGTAGATGCTTTATCATTGTTTGGTGACAAAAGTTTATATAACATGTATACATGTTTATACATATGCAGTTACATACACAGGTATATGTATATGTATAATAAACATATTTGTTACTGACTGCTGGAAACCAAGGCAGTTATATAAATAAGTGACTTGCTCAGAGTCCTAAAATGCCTAGCACAATTTTAGAGATTTTTATTTTTTTTTTATTGTGGTAAAATATACATGTAACGATATTTATCATTTTAGCCCTCAGAAAGTATGAAATTCAGAAGCATTAAAAACATTTACAATCTGGTATAACCATGACCATTATCTAACCCCTAAAACATTTTCATCATTCTCAATAAAACTCTGTGCCCATTAAACAATACTTCCCTTTCTCCTCTCTCCCCAGGCCAATAACCGACATTTTGCTTTCTCTCTCTACTAATTCGCCTATTATAAAAACCTCTTCTAAGTGAAATCATACAATATTTCTCATTCTACATCTGACTCATTTCCCTGAGAATAATGTTTTAAGTGTTTGTGCTCTGGTATACATTAAAATTACATTTTTTATGGCTGAGTAATATTCTATTGAATGTTTATACCACATTTTTTTGTCCGTTTATCTGCTGATATACATGAATCATTTCTGTTTGTTATTGTGAATTATATTTCTATAAACATACGGACATGCCTTCTTGCTTTCAAAGTGTCTCATGAAAAATTGATCGGCAGTCTGGTTGAGGACTCCTTGCCTGTAAAGTCCTCACAGGACTTCTCAGAACCTGTGTCTTTCCCTGGGTGATGGTTTGCAATGACTTTCTAAATCCCACTGTATATGAGATTGATTTTGAATATTTAAAACAAAGCAAACAAACTAATCAGGTATTATCCCTGGAAGCTTCTTCAGTCTTTTTTTTTTTTTTTTTTTTTTTTTTTTTTTTTTTTTTTTTTTTTTTTTTTTTTTTTTTTTTTTTTTTTACTATGCAGGATTATTTTTGGTCTCCTGTAATATGCGATTCATCAGGAACTCAATTCATCTGTTCTGTCTACATATAGATGCACTGCATTTTCAGTCGCCATAGTTTCTAATTCAGAAGACTGGCATTAAGTGTAAATAAAAATATTTACATGTTTATTTTAATCTTAAAAACTCAAGGGGTACCACCTATAAAGCACATTATGTGAAAAAATAGAATCTAAATTGAGGATAGACATAGATGAATTATGAGAGTCTACTTTTAGAAATTGTCGATAGGAGCGATTGACAATAACAATATTCCAAGAGGCCAAAAACAGTGAAAATTAATATGTATCAATATATGATCTGTGTCTGTGCTCACATTTTTCATCTTGAAAATAATTATCGAAGGTATCATTTTACTATTCTAAAGATCAACTGTTGTAGCTACCTTGTATCTCAATTTTGTGTTAAGGTTACATTTTATTACACTGTCTACTAGAATGAGAATGAAAACCTTTTTCCTTTTAGTGTGCCACTCAGACTCTATTTCATGTGACTTTGGCTTTGGCCTTACTTGTCATCACTAACAATGCTGGCGAAATCCAATGGTATCCATTTTTCTTTTCACCAGTGGCTGATTTACATTCATTACTGACTCTGAGTTGCCGAGAAACATGAAACAAAAAATGTAAATTCTAATAATGTGTTTCAGACAACAATGTGTTTCAGATACCCCGTGTCCTGCACATTTCAGACATACTCATGGAGAAAGAAATACTGAAATATAATTACACTACGACAATGCACATCATAATTTTCTCATTAATACATTTTTCCCTTTTTGATCACATAGATCACCAAATGCATTATAGAAAATCGTCCTGAAGTTATTTACACAGAATAACAACCATAGGTCACTGGACTGCACAGCTCTCTTCCCGAAGGCTGCTAAGAAAGGTCTTTCTTTAATGGCAAACAGCTTTTACTAACTTCCTGGGATTCCAGAAATGCTAATCAGCAGTTCTAGTCTGCAGTACATTTATTACACCCTGACATGCTGGAGACAGCCCGTTACAAATAGAACTGCCTCTTGAAAAATGCTGCTCCAGTGTTTTATAATAAAGTGCACCAATTAGATGCATTCATTAGGACAAACTGCTTGTCTTTTCCCATATTAGAGCTTTTAAAAAAGCACGATATATTTCATAGCTCACCCTGCTCTGTCTTATTATTAATTGAACATAGCATATTACAAAGTTTTAATCCAATAACTGTAAATACATAATGAATAATATTTCCTCGGAGACTGTCAGGTCTGTAAGGGCCCACTTGGATTCATACAGCAAGATAAATAACATAGGGAAAGTCTTTTCCTTTTCCAAAGGGTACCTAGATATGTGAGGGGCACCACTGCAATAAATAACAATCTTGACTTATAATTTAAAATTGGTGTTTCATTTAAGATTAGAATCATTTCCTGAAATATATTCTAATTTTATTAGAAATAAAGATTCAGAACCTTACGCATAATACTCTTAATTTTACATATTGCCCTATCGAAATTCCTTACGCATATTAAGATAATATTTTGATATCAATAAAGGTCTTAGACTAAGAATTGCAAAGGGAAAATGGAATCATAAATGTTAGACATGGGTGAGAATCTCCCCTTTTCAGGGTGGGGAGGACAGAGGATTATTATACAACTGTGAATATAATTGAGCACGATGGATCAGGCTGCTTTTCTGCTGGCAAGAACATTATTTTTCTTGTTCCCACTTATCCACAAACATATGCATTAGCTGCAATACCCAATTTTTCTCTATAATGGTTATACTTTAGATGAGGACTCTGACCTGTTTTATAACTATTTATTTATATCTTTGAATGCAGAAACACTAGAGGTGATAATACGCTTGACCACTCACTTTTATCTATTCATAATTTATAAAGTTTCTGCTCATGTACATTATTAAGAGATGGGAACATTCAGCTCCCAGAAGATTTTGGATTGACCTCAAACTGGGTGAAGAAAATGAAGAGAAAGCTTGCTGGTTAACAGAAAAAAATAATGCTCTCATACATTCCCCCAAATATGATGTAGTTATTCAAAGTAGAAATCTGCTTTTTAAAATATTTTTATAATTTATATACTTTTAATTTATAATTTTTTAACCATTTTGCTCAAAAACAAATTTATTAGCTGATGCCATTTGTTAGTGCAGTACATTTAACAAGTCCTGTTGGCCCTTGTCATTATCAAAAAAATGTATTTATAGTCACAGGTCTGCTATTACATTTTGATTATGAATAATAGGAAGAAATATATTTGGCATATAAAGTGAACATTATATAAATCATATCCAGAGTTGGTACTGAAGACATTTAGCATTGCCTATGGCATGAAATCTAGCATCAGAGGGATGTATTGATCAATTCACGTGGGTGCCACACACAAACAAATGTTATGGCCACTCCGGCTTTTACTATCTAAAGAGTAGCAAATGTATATATAAAACTGAAATTAAAATTCTGTGAACTATACGTATCCTTGATATTTAAAATAACTCTGTTTCTTGCCACTTCCTCTAATTTTAATCTTGTTTATTTTATATGCACATGTGAGCCACACACCACTACACTGAACTCATGATCCACTGATCTAGATAATCGATTTGCCAAGCATAACATCAAATAGCACCGCCCACCACAGCACTCAGATGAACAACATTTATAGTACTCTCTTTTCCAAGTATATAGTGAGACTTTTGGTCACACATAACAGTTCTATCATCATCCATGCACAAAATAGTTTTACAATATTTCACAGTGGGCCCCATGGAGCCACTACGCAAGTGACTGGCTATCATGGCTGTCTTTGTCAGTAAGAGAATAAAGATATGTTTTTGTGTATTCATTTTGCTTTGTGGTCTATATAGCATCGTATTATTTAGCTCTACTAGTGAAGAAATTACAAAAATCATACTACTTTAGGTTCTAGAGTCTTGTGTGTGATTAAGCGTAACTGAAAGATATATTCTAAAATGGGTCAGAATTTTAATCATGGAAAATTCAAGACCTTTTCGATTATTCAAATATTACATGTATTTTGTATTTCTTTAGACAAGGCTACCTAGTTAAGAGAGTAACAGTATTAAGTGAGAAATACCTTTCTTGATGTTTGTTTTCTTATTATAGTATAAAATTTATGGTGGTATTTTAAACTTTAGAGATCCAGAAACATTTTATTTTTAACACATATGCTGAAGTTTACAACATAATGCTAGGATGGTTTTTAAGAGTTTATTGATTTGGAAGATTAATATTTCTTTTTTCTGGTGTCAAATGGAGTTACATATGCACATAATTAGAATGAAAAAAAATAACATAATAGTGACTAATGAGCCATTATATATCTTTATATTTGAACATCTTGGAGAGAAACATTGAAAGTAAAACCAAGATATAATTGCTGTCACTTTGAATAATGTAACCCAAACAAAAAGCCAAACAACATCTCGATGTCCTTTTATTTTCAGATATTGTTCTTTTTGTCCCTAGTGATATAAAGTCTTTGTTTAAATACTCTGTAGCAACCCGAGCTCCATATTATGGTATTCTTATATAGTTTCTTTACATTATCTATTATAATATTAATGAAACTTGTTCTGTCATCGTTCTTCAGATGTATGTATGTGTTTCTTTACCACTGATGTGCAAAGGTCCCACAGAATACTAGATATGCACCTGCTTAATCAGTCAGGCCACACAGGCACTGTAGATCAGGACGATAGGTTAAGTCTTTGATGGAATTTACAGTGAATCTCACGTGTTAAAGTAACAGCAAAGTCATTTTAACCTGATATTCAGTTGGAAGCCAGAGGATAAACTAACCATGGTCCTCACTCATCTCAGAGAAGCCAGGATCCTGCTCACACTGAACAGTAGGCCACTCCTACACTGGGTATGAAGAGAATCAACCGCTGTGTGTGTTGTGAGGGAGAAAAAGAAGCGAAGGTGGTTCTTGACTTGGAAGGAAAAACATAGCAGAAAAGAAGGAAGCGAAACCTTTGATAAAGACTGGATCTCTAAATTTTATGGGAAGACAAAGTCAGAGGATGAATATTTTCTATTATCAGCAAAGAAGGCTTTGATACTGATGACAGCCCAGAGCAGAGAAACAGATAAATTCATAATACCATAGACAGACTATAGATGAATGAAGAAAAAAATATGGAATGGTAACCACAGAAAAAATTCACTTAGCTCTAGTGATGCTGTAACGAGGGAAAATTGGAAATTTATGTCATAGGAATTGTGTATCACGAGTAATTTCTCATAAAAATGTGCTTAACGTTACCGACAGTAAATTGGAAATAATCTTCATACTTGGTGAGGGTTCAATAATGTGCCACAAATTCTGTTGGCATCTTAATTCTGTAAGGCCACCTCAGTTAGTCTCTCTTTGCTATGGCAGATAGCTGTACCTTTTTAAATTCTAATGCCCAAAGAAGTAAAAGCAGATTCGGGAAAAGGCACTGTCTGTGGAATTTTTAGTTTTATATAAAAGATTTACATAAAATTAAGGAAAATAAAAATTTTTTAAATCATTTAAACCAATGACAGCTGCCTCAATGACTGACATACTTAAGAGGCATTTGACTTGAAGGGGTTTTTATTATTTATAATTTTGGAAATATACCTCATTAAAGTTTGCTTCTGTCTACATTTGGTATGGGTTAAGGGTAGCACTCAGAAAATACAAAGCAAGAATCTTGATGACAAGAGAAATAACTTTAATATTTGTTAAAAATCCCTTTTCTCCATCTCAAATCCAGTCTTAGTGAAAAACCTCAGGATTGTTTGCCTTGTCTCTTCATAATAATGCTGTTGTATTTTCAGTCTGCCTATCCAAATAATCTTCTTCACTATTATTATTTCTCAAAAATGCAAGCTAAAACAAAACTGGATCATGTTTCTCTCTCCTGAGTATTATATGTATCTTACCATGTGACTTCCTATAGATTGAAGCTATCCAGTATCTTCATCAATTATTTCAGCTATTTTAGAGTTTAATCTACCAGAATGACCATATCCTGCTCCTAGGTCATCATTAACTACTTAATATTGTCCAAATATGCCATATTCAATTATACTTATGTGCCTTTGGACATGTTCTTAAATTCTTAAATTTTCCTGAAATGCATTTTCTCATTTTCTTCCTGAGAAAGCACTTTCTCTCCTTCAATCCAATTTATATGTGAAACCATAACTTATATCGTATAGTAATCATCGATAACATCTTCTTTTATTCATTAGATAATTCAAGTCAAGAATGGGTTTCATTTTTATGTTCATACCAAATTATTCAGTAATGTTTGGTTGACCTTAACTTGTGAACAGATTAAATTCTTATTGCCTTCTCTTCTAGAAGTCTAACATTTTAATTTTGTCTGAAAATGTAAGATATATGCATGACAGAAATCCATGTTTTATCTCAAATATTCAAGCAAATCAATAAACAAAAAAACACAGGCCTCTGAATTGTTTACAGGCTAAGACAAATGTAGTTTTCTGGACACTGTGTTATTTGTAAGTTTCTTTCTTCCATCTTTAACTTTGAAAATATACGCAGCTCCGAACATTTATTGCAAAGTGTTCTGGAAATAATGTATTGCTTTGCATTTGGAAATCACATTAATTTGTTTATCTCTTCAGCAGCTGTTTGAAGTTCATGCTGTCAGTATTGACTCCATCAAATGTGAGTTGATTTTCTAATTGATCACTTACTCAATTGCAAGCGAACCTCAGGTCTTAAAATTTTAGTTAATTCATTGAAGTTATTTAATGCATAACAAAGAGGCATATTGCTCCTCATACTCTTTCAAATTCTTCAATATGCATACTGATCAATTTGTTAACACATTTTTAATGGGTAATTACAACACTAGTATCTTAACACTAGGAAAATAATAATGGTGAGGTAAACTTATTTAAAAGGTACTCTTTGAAAATAGTCAGCCCCAAAGAAATATATTTTGAACATATTGTCATAGAAACATTCGACTCATATATTACAAGATAAATTTATAAAGCTTATATATCATTCTATTATATATATATATATATATATATCATATCATATCATATTATACTTTGTCTTAGTTATTTGGTGAATGTTCGTAATTTCATTAAGAGAGAAAATACAAAAGGAAAAGCAGAATAGGGCTAAATTATTAACTATTTCTGTTTTAATAAATAAATATAGATTTAAACCTGCCTATGGTACACATAAATGGAGAGCTCTCCTGAGAAATGTTTTACATGTGTCAGCATCTCTGTAGCTCAGGGGGGTCCTTTATTTTTTTTAAATTGTTGGTTTTGGTGATAGATTGGAGCATGTTGAGAAGCTTATGAGAATGAGTCAGACAGCTTGAGATTGAAGATTCAGGGAAGACAAGAAATAATTGACAAAGTGAGGTTCATGAGAAAGAAACAAAGATGGTTATCAGAACCTAGGTAGATGGATTCAACCTGAGAAGCAAAAGAAAGTATTACATGTTGTAATAAAAATAGAAAGAGGAATGAACCTGCTGGTGCAAGTGAGTTTCTTGGATAAGAGGTAGAATTTGAAGGAATTTCTATGTTATTCCTCATAATACCTTTTTGGATTAGAAAATTAACTCATATTCTTAGAGTGGGGTTTTGGGTGAATATAGATGTTTTAAAATAATCATAGTGGAGGGAGAGAAGAAGAGAAAAAGAAAAAAATGAGAAAAAGAGA